>OW121703.1:25062224-25405963 GCA_933228785.1 Lasioglossum pauxillum | reverse complement strand
CTTTTTATAGGTAATCCAAATTTAAAATCGTATGCCGCATCAACGATAAGACGTTTGGGTAAGTACAAATTACAGATTTATACATTCTTATTTAAAAATTAATAGATTTGCACTTTGCCACAAATCGTCGCACGGCGGATTAGTAGAAGTTTGTATTCTTGTCATTGAAAGTGAGTTTTCCGAATAAATTTTTTTTATTAAGAATACATTTTTTTTATTGATTAAGAATAAATGAAAGCATGTGTAGGATACAAAAAATATTTCTTCGTCCTCATTGCAATTCTTTGAACTCATAGATTTTTTATTCGTTTGGACCATGTATCCGGTTGGCAAAGGTTAAACAATTTTACATTACAGGTATATGTGCTGAACATTTCTCGCCCGAAATGTTCAAGCCCGACAATAGATTGTGCCCAAATGCAAGACGCAGATTAAAAGCGATTGCTGTGCCCAAACCATGGGAAAATGAGGGACAATGTCGAGAAGAAGACATCGCGGAACTTCAAATCATCGAGGGATATACCCTCGAAGAAGATGAGAATCAAATCATCGAGGGATATACCGTCGAAGAAGAGGAGAATAATCTAATCATCGAGGGATATACCCTCGAAGAAGATGATAATCAAATCATCGAGGGATACGACGTCGAAGAAGAGGAGCATGGAACCATCGAGGGGTACGCCGCGGAGCAAGAGAATGGAAACGCGAGTGGGACGGAAGATATCGCGATACCTGAAGAGGATTATTCTGTGAACATGCCGTCGCGGGTTTATGATAAGGAGCAATTATATTTCTCAGAAACTGAGGACGATAGGATGGAATGGATAGCAATGGAACCGCTACCCAGCCACACAAGCCACCCAGCACGAAGGACAAAAACTAAAAAAATCTCCCACGTAACTCGATTGCAGAAGATAAATCGCACATTGCGAAGGGAGATAGCAGATTTGAAGCTGACATTAAAATGCCATAAACAAAAACTTCAAAGAGCTATGGCAGCCAAAGTTCGTGTTCCCAAAGCAGCAGAAACGGTTGATGAATTTTTGAATAGACAAAAATGTCTGAACAAAGTTTCACGAACAATGGTAAAATTGCAGCTGAAGAAAGACAACGTGCCGTACACGACGGAGGAACAAGATTTGGCGAAAATGATATTTTATCATTCTCCGTCCGCTTACAACAAACTTAGGAAAAGTGGATGTCATCTACCATCAGAAAGCACAGTGCGAAGGTGGATTGCAATTAACAATCTGGACACTGGATTTGCAGACCACGTCTTTGATAACATAAAAAGACGTTTATCTGAGTTCCCATTGGAGCAGAGATTATGCGCACTGAAATGGGATGAGATGTCCATTAAGACATGGGAAGAATATTCAGCTTCCCTAGATAAAGTGGAAGGTCTTGTCGATCTGGGAATGTTGGGTCGACGTGACGAAAAAGCACGCTACGTGTTCGTCTTTTGTGTCGACAGTATTAATGGACAGAATAGATGGAGGCAGCCACTGGCATATTTCCTTCCCGGAACAGGAGGATTGAAGACAGAAGACCTCATACACCTATTACACTCATGCTTGCGACGACTGAAAGAGAGTGGAGCACATGTAAAGATTTTAACATGTGATCAGTGCACCACGAACCAAAAAGTGTACAGAGAATTGAAAGTAACAGAGGACCAGCCGTTCTTCCATTATGAGGGAACAAAATATTATGCGGCATTCGATTTCCCTCACCTGATTAAACGGTTAGTGGCACAATTACGTAGACATGGGAATATATACGTTGGAAACGAAAGTATCATTTCGTTTTCAGACATGGATGAAACGTGGAATTACGACAGGGCTATGAACTCGTCACGATTGCTGCCTCACATAACCGAGATCCATTTGCACCCAAATGCGTTCCAAAGTATGAACGTTAAGCGTGCATTCCAAATGTTTGGAAAAAGATTCGCTGCAGCAATCGAAGTTGCGGGCAACGATCCGAAAGGGCTGAAAGACTGCAGCACAACCTGGGAAAAGACGGCAGAGTTTATCAGGAGAATGGATAAGTTAATAGATTACTGCAATTGCTATAATCTCAACGGCAATTGCAAAAAGAAGAAGCCCATTTGCAACCGGCATGACGTCGTCTACCAGACGGTACAAGATGCGATGGAGTGGACGAAAAAGTGGAGTATTCGCCCATATGGACAAGATGCAAGTTTAATGAAGAGACCGCCCTGCTTCAAGGGTTTGACCCAGACTCTCGGGGCATTTTATCAAGTGTATGATTCGATCACCAATGAAGAAAACACACGTGATTTTCAGTTTGCCATAGGTTTGGCAAACCAAGATTCAGTGGAACATTTGTTCTCGAAACTCCGACAACGAGGAGGATTCAATTTCAATCCAACGACGCGTATGGTCCGGCTGAATTTGCGGCACATTATGTGCTCGCAATTAATCAAAATTGGAGATCGGACCAATACACGAGAAGAGGACGAAGAATCTTCAGTATTAATTGGAGGTGAAACCTGCATACCTACCCAAAGTAATTTCATACCAAGTGAGAATTTACCGGTAGACGAAGAAGACGACGGAGCGTTACAATGCGCAATACATTTAAACGAAAACATTATAGAAGCGGCGACTTCTACTGAGAGGACCGATGGACCGTCATTCTACGAAGAAACGTCCATCACCTATTTCGCAGGTTATATCGTACACCATATAATGCGTAAATATGATTGTAACGAATGTCGCAATAATATGTTAAAAACGCCATTGGACGTGATGGAACCTGCAGAGGAGTACATTGCAACCAGGGAATATTCAGATGACGACGACGACGACGAATATGCCCCTGACGTGAGAAAACTCTCACGACCCACAGAGCCGTTTGTAAAGATAATTACAACGCAGTTGCAAATATTCCAAAACTACTGGAGGAAGTTTTGGCACCAGGAAAATGTACTTGAAAAATTATGCAGGACGGCCATTCAGAGGAGCAAAATTGAAGATCCGGCTTGGTTTAATGAAGACAACAGCTGCTACGACCATAGAGTAGCAGCTTTGAAGCATTTGGACAAAGTCAAACTGCATGACCAAGCCAGGAAGAGGAACGAAGAACAGAAGTCTCTACATAATCCGACGAAATCCCAAAAGCTGAAGAACATTCTACATAAGTAAGCTACAACCAAGCTCTCCGAGTTCGCGTTTCGGTGGACCGAGTAGCTGAAACGCGAGTCAGGAGAAGCGAAATCAACAATGGAACTGTCAAAATCTGCTGCCTCCACCAAGAGAATGACCTGGTCCTCCACCGTCGCCAAATTTCCACGCCTCTCCGAGCTCGCGTTTCGGTGGACCGAGTAGCTGAAACGCGAGTCAGGAGAAGCGAAACAACAATGGAACTGTCAAAATCTGCTGCCTCCACCAAGAGAATGACCTCGTCCTCCACCGTCGCCAAATTTCCACGCCTCTCCGAGCTCGCGTTTCGGTGGACCGAGTAGCTGAAACGCGAGTCAGGAGAAGCGAAACAACAATGGAACTGTCAAAATCTGCTGCCTCCACCAAGAGAATGACCTCGTCCTCCACCGTCGCCAAATTTCCACGCCTCTCCGAGCTCGCGTTTCGGTGGACCGAGTAGCTGAAACGCGAGTCAGGAGAAGCGAAACAACAATGGAACTGTCAAAATCTGCTGCCTCCACCAAGAGAATGACCTCGTCCTCCACCGTCGCCAAATTTCCACGCCTCTCCGAGCTCGCGTTTCGGTGGACCGAGTAGCTGAAACGCGAGTCAGGAGAAGCGAAACAACAATGGAACTGTCAAAATCTGCTGCCTCCACCAAGAGAATGACCTCGTCCTCCACCGTCGCCAAATTTCCACGCCTCTCCGAGCTCGCGTTTCGGTGGACCGAGTAGCTGAAACGCGAGTCAGGAGAAGCGAAACAACAATGGAACTGTCAAAATCTGCTGCCTCCACCAAGAGAATGACCTCGTCCTCCACCGTCGCCAAATTTCCACGCCTCTCCGAGCTCGCGTTTCGGTGGACCGAGTAGCTGAAACGCGAGTCAGGAGAAGCGAAACAACAATGGAACTGTCAAAATCTGCTGCCTCCACCAAGAGAATGACCTCGTCCTCCACCGTCGCTAAATTTCCACGCCTCTCCGAGCTCGCGTTTCGGTGGACCGAGTAGCTGAAACGCGAGTCAGGAGAAGCGAAATCAACAATGGAACTGTCAAAATCTGCTGCCTCCACCAAGAGAATGACCTCGTCCTCCACCGTCGCCAAATTTCCACGCCTCTCCGAGCTCGCGTTTCGGTGGACCGAGTAGCTGAAACGCGAGTCAGGAGAAGCGAAACAACAATGGAACTGTCAAAATCTGCTGCCTCCACCAAGAGAATGACCTCGTCCTCCACCGTCGCCAAATTTCCACGCCTCTCCGAGCTCGCGTTTCGGTGGACCGAGTAGCTGAAACGCGAGTCAGGAGAAGCGAAACAACAATGGAACTGTCAAAATCTGCTGCCTCCACCAAGAGAATGACCTCGTCCTCCACCGTCGCCAAATTTCCACGCCTCTCCGAGCTCGCGTTTCGGTGGACCGAGTAGCTGAAACGCGAGTCAGGAGAAGCGAAACAACAATGGAACTGTCAAAATCTGCTGCCTCCACCAAGAGAATGACCTCGTCCTCCACCGTCGCCAAATTTCCACGCCTCTCCGAGCTCGCGTTTCGGTGGACCGAGTAGCTGAAACGCGAGTCAGGAGAAGCGAAACAACAATGGAACTGTCAAAATCTGCTGCCTCCACCAAGAGAATGACCTCGTCCTCCACCGTCGCCAAATTTCCACGCCTCTCCGAGCTCGCGTTTCGGTGGACCGAGTAGCTGAAACGCGAGTCAGGAGAAGCGAAACAACAATGGAACTGTCAAAATCTGCTGCCTCCACCAAGAGAATGACCTCGTCCTCCACCGTCGCCAAATTTCCACGCCTCTCCGAGCTCGCGTTTCGGTGGACCGAGTAGCTGAAACGCGAGTCAGGAGAAGCGAAACAACAATGGAACTGTCAAAATCTGCTGCCTCCACCAAGAGAATGACCTCGTCCTCCACCGTCGCCAAATTTCCACGCCTCTCCGAGCTCGCGTTTCGGTGGACCGAGTAGCTGAAACGCGAGTCTGGAGAAGCGAAACAACAATGGAACTGTCAAAATCTGCTGCCTCCACCAAGAGAATGACCTCGTCCTCCACCGTCGCCAAATTTCCACGCCTCTCCGAGCTCGCGTTTCGGTGGACCGAGTAGCTGAAACGCGAGTCAGGAGAAGCGAAACAACAATGGAACTGTCAAAATCTGCTGCCTCCACCAAGAGAATGACCTCGTCCTCCACCGTCGCCAAATTTCCACGCCTCTCCGAGCTCGCGTTTCGGTGGACCGAGTAGCTGAAACGCGAGTCAGGAGAAGCGAAACAACAATGGAACTGTCAAAATCTGCTGCCTCCACCAAGAGAATGACCTCGTCCTCCACCGTCGCCAAATTTCCACGCCTCTCCGAGCTCGCGTTTCGGTGGACCGAGTAGCTGAAACGCGAGTCAGGAGAAGCGAAACAACAATGGAACTGTCAAAATCTGCTGCCTCCACCAAGAGAATGACCTCGTCCTCCACCGTCGCCAAATTTCCACGCCTCTCCGAGCTCGCGTTTCGGTGGACCGAGTAGCTGAAACGCGAGTCAGGAGAAGCGAAACAACAATGGAACTGTCAAAATCTGCTGCCTCCACCAAGAGAATGACCTCGTCCTCCACCGTCGCCAAATTTCCACGCCTCTCCGAGCTCGCGTTTCGGTAGACCGAGTAGCTGAAACGCGAGTCAGGAGAAGCGAAACAACAATGGAACTGTCAAAATCTGCTGCCTCCACCAAGAGAATGACCTCGTCCTCCACCGTCGCCAAATTTCCACGCCTCTCCGAGCTCGCGTTTCGGTGGACCGAGTAGCTGAAACGCGAGTCTGGAGAAGCGAAACAACAATGGAACTGTCAAAATCTGCTGCCTCCACCAAGAGAATGACCTCGTCCTCCACCGTCGCCAAATTTCCACGCCTCTCCGAGCTCGCGTTTCGGTGGACCGAGTAGCTGAAACGCGAGTCAGGAGAAGCGAAACAACAATGGAACTGTCAAAATCTGCTGCCTCCACCAAGAGAATGACCTCGTCCTCCACCGTCGCCAAATTTCCACGCCTCTCCGAGCTCGCGTTTCGGTGGACCGAGTAGCTGAAACGCGAGTCAGGAGAAGCGAAACAACAATGGAACTGTCAAAATCTGCTGCCTCCACCAAGAGAATGACCTCGTCCTCCACCGTCGCCAAATTTCCACGCCTCTCCGAGCTCGCGTTTCGGTGGACCGAGTAGCTGAAACGCGAGTCAGGAGAAGCGAAACAACAATGGAACTGTCAAAATCTGCTGCCTCCACCAAGAGAATGACCTCGTCCTCCACCGTCGCCAAATTTCCACGCCTCTCCGAGCTCGCGTTTCGGTGGACCGAGTAGCTGAAACGCGAGTCAGGAGAAGCGAAATCAACAATGGAACTGTCAAAATCTGCTGCCTCCACCAAGAGAATGACCTCGTCCTCCACCGTCGCCAAATTTCCACGCCTCTCCGAGCTCGCGTTTCGGTGGACCGAGTAGCTGAAACGCGAGTCAGGAGAAGCGAAACAACAATGGAACTGTCAAAATCTGCTGCCTCCACCAAGAGAATGACCTCGTCCTCCACCGTCGCCAAATTTCCACGCCTCTCCGAGCTCGCGTTTCGGTGGACCGAGTAGCTGAAACGCGAGTCAGGAGAAGCGAAACAACAATGGAACTGTCAAAATCTGCTGCCTCCACCAAGAGAATGACCTCGTCCTCCACCGTCGCCAAATTTCCACGCCTCTCCGAGCTCGCGTTTCGGTGGACCGAGTAGCTGAAACGCGAGTCAGGAGAAGCGAAACAACAATGGAACTGTCAAAATCTGCTGCCTCCACCAAGAGAATGACCTCGTCCTCCACCGTCGCCAAATTTCCACGCCTCTCCGAGCTCGCGTTTCGGTGGACCGAGTAGCTGAAACGCGAGTCAGGAGAAGCGAAATCAACAATGGAACTGTCAAAATCTGCTGCCTCCACCAAGAGAATGACCTGGTCCTCCACCGTCGCCAAATTTCCACGCCTCTCCGAGCTCGCGTTTCGGTGGACCGAGTAGCTGAAACGCGAGTCAGGAGAAGCTGAGTCAACGATGAAAATGATCGAGATTCGCTAATGTAAGTTTAATTTACTCATTTACAATTCAATCAAATACTACAATATATTTTTCGAATGAATGTATTATATAATCAAATATTTTATAAATGCTATTTTGCCGACTATGCATTTACTATTTAAACAAGTGAAGTCTTTGAATATGTTAAATTTTGTAACAATCGTTTTTAAACAAATTAAGTTTGAAACAAATAATTTTTTGTTAGAAACACCGTTTTTTAAACAGAATCTTGCAAGACAGTAAAAGTATTGAAACAAATTAATTAAATAAAAATAATTTTTTAGACAGAGTATACATTTTCCCAAGCTATTTTTTAAATAAACATATCTTTATAAACAGAATTTCCTGGGTAAATAAAATTGTTTAAACATATAAATAATCTGTATTATTCTTTAAATAAATTTAAATAGATTATATTTAAATAGAGTAAAAAAGTCGTGAAATAATAAAATGCGTTTTATTATTTGCAGAGTCGTCGCTGTCATTCGCCGTCATCGCCGTCATCGCTGTCATCGCCGTCATCGCTGTCATCACCGTCATCGCCGTCATCACCGTCATCGCCGTCATCACTGTCATCGCCGTTATCACTGTCATCACTGTGTGCCAAAAAGTTCAAAACTTCCTCCACCGGCTTTCATCTAGTCCTAGTTAATTGTTATATATTTATTGGCTTTGTAACAGGGACTGAAACGGTTCTGAAAATAACTGTTTCAAGCTGTTATACATATATTGGTTTTGATCGAAACATTTATGAAGAACCGAAATGATGTTATAACTGTTATGAGAATATCGGTTCTGACTTATATCGGTTACGGTTACGGTTCTGAGGAATCGATATTATTTCGATTCTGTAACTATTATTTTGGGTTCTGGATTTCGGTTCTGGATTTCGGTTCCGGATTTCGGTTCCGGATTTCGGTTGTCATTCTGTATTCTGTATTGTGTTCGGTCAGTTCGGTCTTATACAGGGTGAGTCCAAAGAAACAGAACACCTAAATATCTCCGATACTTTTCGTTGTACAAAAAAACTTCTTAGGACAAAGTTACACTGTTTGAAGGGCCACATGTAACGGTGTGAGGGAAAAAATTTTCAAGGTCACTTTTTTACAAGATTTCAAGGTCACCGATATTTTTTTAAATGGAATGAGGTATTTTTTAATACATCAGTCGAAGCAGCTGGACAATCGTTATAAAAAAGTACTAACCTATGTATGTCGAAAAGTTAGTAGTTCACGAGATATTTCGATTTAAATAACTCTAAAACACCATTACTGTCGTAGTAAAACGTTACACAAGTAAGTGAACGCTAACGTCTTATTGTTAGTATGACAGTAATGGTGTTTTAGAGTTATTTAAATCGAAATATCTCGTGAACTACTAACTTTTCGACATACATAGGTTAGTACTTTTTTATAACGAATGTCCAGCTGCATCGATTGATGTATTAAAAAATACCTCATTCTATTTAAAAAAATATCGGTGGCCTTGAAATCTTGTAAAAAAATGACCTTGAAAAATTTTTCCCTCACCGCTACATGTGGCCCTTCAAACAGTGTAACTTTGTCCTAAGAAGTTTTTTTGTACAACGAAAAGTATCGGAGATATTTAGGTGTTTCTTCTTCTGTTTCTTCGGACTCACCCTGTATACATATTTATTATATAAGTAGTTATTTTTCGTTATTTATAATTTAAACAATCTTTACATAAATAAACTTTTATAATTTATTTCTACATTCGTTATTTGAATTATTATTTCAATAATTAATCGTTCAAATAATTGTTTAAATAAATAAATGTTTATAATTTGTTTCTATATTCATTATTTGAATTGTTATTTCAATAATTTATTGTTAAAATAATTGTTTAAACAAATCAATGTTTATAATTTGTTTCTATATTCGTTATTTGAATTATTATTTCAATAATAATTTATTGTTAAAATAATTGTTTAAATCAGTGGTGACCCGCGGCGTATTTGGGGCCAAAAGGGGGAACATAAAGGTCGTCGCTCACTAGAACGCCCCGGCGCCCACCCGGCACCGCGCGCCTCAGCTGATGTGCGCACACCATTTAAAATACATAGTGCCGGGTGGGCTCCGGGGCGTTCTAGTGAGCGACGACTACGCGCGGACCGCAACCGGCAACGAACGCAATATTAAATACTTTGTTGCGTCGCGCCTCGCCAGATTCCGGAGCGCCGCAGGCATTTTTCTAGCGGACAAAATACGGTCCGCGGGCCTGCAGGTGGCTCATCACTGGTTTAAATAAATAAATTTTTACAACCTGTGGAAATGTGTTTCGATATTTATTATTTAAATACGTGTACATTGTTGAAACAATTATATAAGTGAATACTGGCTGACATATAAGAAATACAAAAATTTATTCATTTAAATAATTGTTTCAACAATATACGCGTATTTAAATAATAAATATCGAAACACATTTCCACAGAATGTAAAAATTTATTTATTTAAACAATTATTTTAACAATATATTATTATCGAAATAATAATTCAAATAATGACTGTACAAACAAATATCAAAATTTACTTGTTTAAACAATTATTTTAACAATAAATTATTATTGAAATAATAATTCAAATAACGAATATAGAAACAGATTATAAACATTGATTTGTTTATACAATTATTTTAACAATAAATTATTATTGAAATAATAATTCAAATAACGAATGTAGAAACAAATTATAAAAATTTATTTATTTAAATAACTATTTGAACGATAAATTATTGAAATAATAATTCAAATAACGAATATAGAAACAAATTATAAAAATTTATTTATGTAAAGATTGTTTAAATTATAAATAACGAAAAATAACTACTTACATAATAAATATATAAGACCGAACTGACCGGACACAATACAGAATACAGAATGACAACCGAAATCCGGAACCGACATCCAGAACCGAAAAATAACAGTTGCAGAACCGAAATAATATCGGTTCTCCAGAACCGTAACCGTAACCGATATAAGCCAGAACCGATATTCTCGTAACAGTTATAATATCATTTTGGTTCTTCATAACTGTTTCGAGAACCGGAACCGATATCATAACAGTTTTCAGTCCCTTTGTAATATTTGTATTATATTGTTTATGTATTATAATATTTGTTTTTATGTGTGTGACTGTATGTAATAAATGATTTTTTAATTTTCGCTTAATTGTTTTGTTTTGGTTTTCTTTTATTTTCTATTCCATAGTTAAATTCCCACCGAAAAATGTATTTATTAATCTGACGAGTATTTTAATGCAATAAAACGAAAATTAAATTTTGAGTTGTGACGTTTTTCATTTTCATAAGCGATATTTAAATTTTTAAAGATAAAAGAAACACCCCGTATATTGGATTTCAATTAATTGTAGTCACTGGTAGATTCTGTTATACATTTATACAACCGTATAATAAAAATTTAAGGCTCCGTGAGTACGGATGTGTGAATACGGATCTGCGACTACGAGACTGTGTAAATTGTACACGGATCTGTTCGGCATGTTCGAGTCCGACGACTGAGACGTTATTGTTTTTCGATCGAATTCTTTTCGACTGTTGATGTTAGAAGTGAGACAATAATAAAATCGCGGGATACCTGTGTATTTAATAGTATTACATGGAAAATTCGGATTCGTTCATTGCACTTGAAATAGGGACGTCTATTACATTTAATTCTGGAAGCGGGTAGCGCAAAAAGAAAGAGATACTGAATAAATTAGCGAATATAGCGCGCGAAATAAAAAAGATATTAGGTGAGCGATGCGTTTATTGCGAAATGGAGAGCGATACTGACGTAAAAGAGGACAATACAAGACATACATAGATAGACGTAAGCATGCATATAAAGACGGCAGCATTGGTGACGCGTAAATATAAATATATGTAAACAGAGAACGTATTTGAGTAACGCCTGCGTTACTTGAGGCGTGAGCGTGGACAACGACTGTCGTGCGCTAATACATTTTGATCATCGATTCAACGATGTTGCGAAAACATATTTTCGGTTTACAGATAACAAAAAGGTGCATAAAAGGACCCATCTCACCGATTACGATGGTTTTTTAATATGTTGTAAAACTTAACATTCTGAACAACTTTTTCCTATACATGTAACCGCCGCTCAGCCTTAGTTTTTGAGATATTTGCGAAAAACTGCAGATACTACTACATTAAATTTTGCCTATACGTGCACGCCCGTGCTGTGCGTATGCGTAGCATGATGCGACCGCTCGTCAACTGTTTCTACAGATATATCACTACAGTAATTTTTCGATCGGAGTCCCAACACCCGTGTGTTGAACGGACTTGGGTAGCGTAGAGAGGCTATTTTTTATGACTACGTCGACCGCGCCGAGACTTCAAACGACGAGCCGAACATAGAGAAGGACAGAATGAAATAGGATCGCGTGGCCGAAGCGTGTAGTCGTCGCTGGCACAGTTTAAAGGCCCGTGCGTCATCACAATGAAACACCAAAATCTTAACTTCTTTATTTTCTATGATATCATTATGGAACTTTCACCAACATATTCGTGGCATTTTTCTAATGCAAAATGATACCAAATACGATACAATTGGGCCAATATTTCGTAGTTTAATCGACGATGAAAGTTTCGAACGCAACGAAGAACAGCGACAACGCGGGCCTTTGAACTGTGCCGGCAGCAGCTACTGTTCGCATCTCTTTCTTTCCAATACGCTCTTCTTCGTTGCGTTCGAAACTTTCATCGTCGATTAAACCACTAAATATTGGCCCAATTATATCGTTCTTGGTACCAGTTTAATCAGCGAAACGCCAGGAATAAGCTAGTTAAAGTCCCATAAACCGATCATTAAAATTAAGAAGTTTGAGATTTCGATTCAGTCGAGTCAATGTGTGGTGTTCACACCGATATACCCGAGCCGAGATCAAACATCGCCGCCCTACGGCGCGGCGCAGCGTTGGCCGGCAGTGGAGTGAGTAGGCACTGGACTACGGTTAGATAGGCGACCAGGGACTCCGATTGAAAAATTACTGTACGATCGTCGAACGATACTTTATATACGGCGATACACATATAAGGTGAGGTTTCAATTTTGAAAGACTACTCCTGGATTTTCGTATATGGTCGGGTCGGCCACGGGTACCCCGTGTATTTTCATTTCACAAATATTCGTGTATTTATTTTACATGTGTATTTTAATATACACTGATTTAATACTGCGACTTTATTATTGTCGGACTCGAACGTGCCGATCCGATATGTACTACTTTGGCAAGATTAAAAAATAAACTTTATTGCGTCAAATTTTCCTCATCGTATCAATATAATACGAAATTCAACGGATTCTTCGTCATGGTAACATCGCACAAAGCAGTTTCTGACGAATGGTAATGTTATACGAAGCAGTTTCTAATGAACGGTAATGGCGCACGAAGTTTTGGTTGATGCTAGTTCCGATTCAGGCGACAGATGTACTAACAGTAAAGTGGGTTCTGTTTCCTACTAAAGATGATGTAGGTTCTGTTCCATGCTAAAGATGATGTAGGAGCTGTTCCAGGCTAAACATGATGTGGAGACAAAAGCGGCACGGCCAATCCCCGGGCGTGAGCACTCTCATTTCCTCTCTGGTTGTAATATTGATGAAATTGAAATGAGGTGCTAAGGGTTACCAACCTTTTACTTGTGATAAACTCTTTATTTTTAGGTTACAGAACTGTCAAGACTAACTTCAGTCTTATTGAAATTTTGAACTCTGTAACGTTACCTTGCAAAACCGTTGTATCTTTTCCACTTGATTAAAATCAACAATTAGTGCACACATCCTGTTAATATTCTTTTCCTCAAACGGCCTCGCTATCAGGTTATGGGCCCAGGAGCGTTACGTGATATATATTTTTGAGGAAAAGTGTTGAGAAGTAAAAGGATTTTACTTTAAAAAGGTTAAAAATAACACGCGTATGTACTGTGCAAAGAGAATTTTTCCGCCCACGTGCAAAAAGTGAAACAAAGGAATTCTCGTCGCCAAAAACACACTCGTTGTTATGATGGAAACAGGAGATAGAGAGCTGCTATCGGTCAAGAAACTCCAAAATGCGGATAATTGGAATATATGGAAGTTCCAAGTAACGGTCTTGATGAAAGCTCAACGAGCTTGGGAAGTAGTGAAGGGCACAAAACTTCTACCAGCAGCATTAGCTGCAGACGCATCAGACGCACTAAAAAAGGAATATATAAAGGAAGTGGCAGAGTGGCATAGATTGGATGCGGTAGCTCAAAAAATAATAGTTACAACCATATCAGAGCAATGCACATTGCACGTGATCAATTGCAATAGTGCAATGGAAATGTGGACAAAACTAGAAGGGATTTATGAGCAAAAATCAGAAGCGTCAATACACGCCCTCCAACAAAAGTGGTTCACGATGACCAAGGACACATCCGACGATATGGCCACCCACATTGCTAAGGTAAAAAACCTGGCATACAGACTACAAGCAGCGGGTGAGGTAATATCAGATAAAATGATAATGACCAAAATTATCTTAACACTTCCGTCTACCTTCAAACATTTCGCAACAGCATGGGAGTCGACACCCGAGCAAGAGCGCACAAAGGTAAATCTTATTGCTAGGCTGAGCATAGAAGAATTTCGGATAGATCACACAGAGGGAGGAAGTGGTAATGCTCTTACCTCAAAAGCGCAACACAGCAATAATAATAGCTACAACAATACTAAATGGTCTCATCGAGGCAGAGGATCTTATAGAGGCAGAGGGCCTTACAGAGGTAGGAATCAAAACAGCGATCAAAATTCATGGAAACCTGGAAGATGCAATAAATGCAACAAACCTGGGCATTGGGCAAGAGAGTGCAGAAGTATAGATGACAACAATAATCAAGCAACTGAAACTACTCGTGGTAGTGGTTTGATATGCGAAGCCTTAGTTTCAATGCAACAAAATGGCAAAGTTGTAGAGGCATGGTACCTTGATTCTGGTGCAACGGAACATATGACACATAACAGGTGTTGGTATGTATCCTATCAACCATTAAAAGATGTAGTATGGGTTCGTATCGGTGACGGTACGTACTTAAGAGCATATGGTCGAGGTGACATCAATATATTCGCATATAATGGACAAGAATGGAAGAAAAACTACTTGTCAAATGTTTTATATGTACCTAAGCTCAAATACAATTTATTTTCTTCAGGGATCACTCTAGATAAAGGCTTGAAGTCCATTTCGGATAAAAGGTACTGCAAATTTTATAAAAACGAAGACATTGTTGCAGTGGGAGAACGAGAAAGTGCAGGCGTACTCTACGTCATGAAGTTCCAGGTAGACATGTCCAAGAATGAAGAAAACAATGTACAGCCTAATCCAACAGCTGTGTCAGCTGAAACCGGTACATTAGAAAGCTGGCATCAAAAGTTTGCTCACCAAAATTTTGCTAGAACAAAAGAAATTTTAAGGACTAACAATACAAGAGTCAAGGAAGGAGACAAACCTTTTTGTGAAGCCTGTGCCATAGGAAAAAGTCACAGATTACCTTTTCCAAAAAAGTCAAACGAAAACAGAACGCATTGGAGAAATAATTCATGCGGATGTATGCGGTCCATTGCAAGAAAAATCCATGGGAGGATCCAGGTATTTCTTATTACTTAAAGACGATTATTCACATTATCGCCATATATATTTTATACCAACGAAATCAGATGTAGCAGACTGTATAGGTGATTTTATTAAAAAGGCTGAAAAACACTGTCCGAAGGGAATAAAGATTTTGAGGACAGACAATGGACTGGAAATGGTTAATAAACAAGTTGAAGAAACAATTACAAAATATGGGATTCAGCATCAAAGAACTGTAGCTTACTGTCCAGAGCAGAATGGATCAGCTGAACGTGAGAATAGAACAATTATCGAAGCAGCAAGAACAATCCTACATGCAGCTGGTTTCGAAAAGCGTTTTTGGGCGGAAGCGGTAAGCACAGTAACATATGTACTGAATCAAACAGGGACAAGCAGTGTAAAAGGTAAAAGTCCATACGAACTTTGGCATAACAAGAAACCTAGTATCAAAGACTTACATATATTCGGAGAGAAAATTTTTACGCATATACCAAAGCAAATGAGGCAAAAATTAGATGATACGTCTAATAAAGCATTTTTTCTAGGATATGATGAGAATGCCAAAGGTTACAGAGCTTGGTTTCCAACTGAAAACACTGTCAAAATAGTACGAAATGTGTTTTTTAGTGGAGAAATCGAACCTATAAACAAATTGAAACCCGAAGATTCTATTCTATTGGAATTGTCACAAGATCATGAAGAAAAGGAAGAAGACGAAGATAATGTAAATGATACTAGAGAAAACTTAGTCGAAGGAGAAGAATCAGATACATTTGAAGATGTATTGGAAGAAGACATACCTGAAGAACCTCCGCGACAAGAAGAAATTGGACCAAATATACAAAGAGAAGAAGATAACCAACCTGGAAGAAATCTAAGAGACAGAAGTTCACTGAAAAAGCCAAACCGGTACAGTGACTATGTGGATATAGAAGATGTATTCATCGCCGAAAGCGGGGAACCGCTTGACTACACAGAAGCTGTACAATGTGGTGATGCTAGCAAGTGGAAAGAAGCCATGCAAGAAGAAATGGAAGCTTTAAACAAAAATGAAGTATGGAAACTAGTAGATAAACCAGAAAAACAGAACGTGATTGAAAACCGTTGGGTTTATAAACTCAAAAGAGACTCAAATGGAAAAATTCTCAGATATAAAGCAAGATTAGTTGCTAAAGGGTTCAAGCAAAAACAAGGAACTGATTATCAAGAAACATTTAGCCCTGTAGTGAGAATGAGTTCCATCAGACTAGTACTAGCCATAGCGGCTAGTGAAGACCTTTTGTTAAGACAGTTCGATATTAAGACTGCCTTTTTAAATGGAACTTTGGAAGAAGTTATATATATGAAGCAGCCAGAAGGTTTTTCGAATGACAACAGCAAAGTCTGTAAACTAACAAAAAGCTTATATGGTTTAAAACAAGCTTCAAGATGCTGGAACCAAAAGTTCACAAAGTTCTTAAAGAAACACAAGTTAAAAACTACTAATGCAGATCCATGTATATTTTACAGTACAGATAAGGACAGAAGACTAATTATAGCTATTCATATAGACGATGGCTTAATCGCAGCGAAGAAGTTGCAAGATATTACAAATTTATTAAAAGATTTACAACACGAATTTGAAGTTACGCATTCACCGGCTGGAACTTTTCTGGGAATTCAGATTGAACAGAGACAGAATGGATCAATTTTTATTCATCAAGCAGCTTATACTCGGAAAATTATTGAAAGGTTTAGAATTGAAAATGCAAATGCAGTATGTATACCAGCAGATCCAAATCATGAAATGTGTACAAAAATGCATTCAACTGATCAAAGAGAAATTACCAAAGCACCATACAGAGAAGCGATAGGCAGCCTAATGTATCTATCGACATGTACAAGACCAGATATCTGTTATGCTGTAAATAAAGCAAGTAGATATTTAAAAGAGCCCACGAAAATACAGTGGAATGCTGTTAAAAGGATATTGAAATATCTAAATGGCACACAAAGCTATGGATTACTATTTAAAGGGGGCGAACTCAATCGCTTAACAGCATATAGTGATGCTGATTTTGCTGGAGAAATAGAGACAAGAAGATCAACGACAGGTTATCTAGTCAAGTGGAATTCAAATGTGATATCCTGGAATTCTCAGCGTCAAGACTCTGTGGCACTGTCGACAACTGAAGCCGAGTACATGGCAGCATGCTTAACATCCAAGGAAATAATGTGGTTACGCAAGATCATAGCAGAATTGCACGACTTGGATAAAGTCGAAATATGGATGTATGTTGACAACCAAAGTGCCATACAGCTCATAAAAAACCCTGTCTTTCACAAGAGGACAAAGCACATAGACACGAGCTATAAATACGTAAATGAGAGATACGAAGAAAAGATATTCAAACTAGAATATATAAATACTAAGGAGCAGCTTGCGGATATCCTGACCAAACCGTTGGCACGCCCAGCATTTTACCAGCATCGTGGCAACATATGTGATGTTAAAACAATTTAAGGGACCAGTATATTTTTCTAAAGGACTGTTTTATGTCAATTTCATCAGTGGGAGTGTTGTAATATTGATGAAATTGAAATGAGGTGCTAAGGGTTACCAACCTTTTACTTGTGATAAACTCTTTATTTTTAGGTTACAGAACTGTCAAGACTAACTTCAGTCTTATTGAAATTTTGAACTCTGTAACGTTACCTTGCAAAACCGTTGTATCTTTTCCACTTGATTAAAATCAACAATTAGTGCACACATCCTGTTAATATTCTTTTCCTCAAACGGCCTCGCTATCAGTATTTGTGAGATTCTTCTAATTAAAATGAGTCTAAATACGTCATAATTTGAGCCACATTTATTTATTTAAAGCGTGATCATAACTCGCAATGATATAGGTTATTTAATATAATATAATTTTCAATTATAAACGTAAGGGAGATTGCGGGCCGCTCGATTTCGGGTTCGGGTCGGGTCGCAGAAAGTTACGCGGCCCGTCGCGTCGATTCGACTTCGAATTCGTCGGGCGGGTTCGAAAAGAATCGAACAAGTTCGGGCGAACGAGTTATTGCGATATCCGAGATTCAAATACTCTGCGTTCTTATGACATAGATAATGGTAATGATGGTTTTCTTTCTTAAGTTATAACGTGATTTCTAATATACCTGGTTTTTTTTATAACTACATTAGGTATAATCGGCAAACGTGTGCCTGCTCTTTATTTATATTCAAGCTTGAAATAATGCACGTTTCATGTGAAAAACTTAAAAGACAATATTTCTGGCTTTTTAACGAATTTTCTCCGAGTGAACTTAGATATGTGTCGATAATATATCATTACAATATCCTTACGGAGTTATATACACCTAGAAGGTTACAATATGGTAAAATATAGCAATAATTAAAAACGAAATATAAAAATAAACATTATACATATTATATTTCGTGTTTATATTTTATTCTGTATTATCTATAGGCTCTATATGTATAATTTTTTATTTTATATGATTTTATTTTAAGTTAATTTCTATTTTATTTTATATTGTATATTATATATTATCTTTTAAGAATTTGTGTAAGGTTAATGATAGTTAAGTAAGTAGGTTACTTAACAGTTAATAAAAACATCACCTACTAAAAAGGTATCATAACTTATTACCACGTTGTCAATATTTTCTTATAATTTTTTCACGTGAAACGTGCATTATTTCAAATTTTAATACAAATGGAGATCATGCACATGTGTGCCAAATATACCTAATGTAGTTATAAAAAAATCCAAGTACATATATTAAAAATCACATTATAAGTTGTGAAAGAAATACGTACCATTATTATCATTATCTATTTCATAAGAACCCAGAGTTGATTTTCGGGTATCGTGATAACACGCTCGCGCGGTCTTGTTCTATTCTTTTAGAAGCCGCCCGACAAAGGTGAGTCATGGGCCGCCGGATGTGTCTGATGTATCGCGTACCCGACTCGAGTCCGCTTGAGCTCGCTCGACGCCTCAACTGTCTGTCCTGTCAGTGCTCCGACTTGACGATTCGTACGCCTGAAACATGACTGTTTCGCCTGATATTTTCTAGTGCAACCTGGCTGTATTATTATTATTATCTGATTTATGCCGTGTTTGTGCTTATTTTGATTGGGAAAACATTTTCAATCGATAGGTGATGATATCATTATGATAACGTTCATAATAAGTAATATTGGTTTTAGTTAGTAAATGCCAATACGGCGTGCGTTACAATGTTGCTTCTGATGCTGAATCACGACCGTATCGACTCCGAGAAAAATAAAGAACTTAATGACACTGAGGAGAATGAAAAATTGAATGACTCCAAGATAAGTGGAAACTTCAATGACTCTATGAAAAAAACTTGACGACACTGAGGAAAATGAAAAACTGAATAACTCGAAGAAAAATGGAAAACTTAATGACTCCGAAAAAAATAAAGAACTTACTGACTCTGAGGAAAATTAAAAATGTAATAACTCTCAGTTAATAAGCAGTCTTCAATGCCTCTTAAAAATGAAATTAATCATGTAGGGATTGATCAGGTGTTTCTCTCTATATTAAAAAATATTTAAAAATCCTTTGACAAATTCTATTTTGTGGCGTCAAGATTTACTGCTTTCGATATTCCATCACAGTTTGTATAGTATATTATTTCTCCTCTTTGTTTCTAGATAAAATTTAATTATGATCCTCCATTAGTTTAACGCCCCGTTCAGCGGTATCATTGACCACATTCAGTCCATGTTTCAGTCAGACTGCTTATTATTCATAATAACTTCTTTTTCCGATATTAGAACTGTTTTTTTTTTTGTAGATTGGAGCGTATTAATGAATTTATTTAAGGGTGTGGGTCGGATTTTGACCTTGGTCGAGTGCGAGTGTGGTAGTACCATAACACACCGATAGATACTGTATACGTACACGAGATTGCAAGGGTTCCGTAGATTTCGTTTGCTGTCTCTCTAACGCACATTTAGGGCCCCTACGTAGCCACAATCGCTAGATAAAAGATCCACCATTACGGGATGCTTCCTTATATGGCCTACTTTTGCGTTTTCGAGGCGTAATTTGCATTATTCGGCAGCATGTAGCGCAGTTTCACAAATATTGGACGAAGCGACAGTGCTGCCATTGTCGAGACACATACATTTTCTTAAATATCGAGAGATTTAGGGTTCTTATAGAAAAAAATGTAGGCATCCCGGAATTCAGGGTCTCATACAATGTCAATGAAACCTTTATTATGTTAAACTATACGTGTTTAAACACTGCAAACGAAATCTACGAAGTAGATCCCTATACGGGAGATTTTGGTACAAGTATTAGTTCCATGGCATTTTTAGCTAGGAGCGCTAGCGTTTTTAGTCACAGTTTTACCGATATTTTACCAATACGGTGACTGAATCGGTAAAACAGTGACTAAAAACACTAGCGCTCCTAGCTACAAATGCGGAGGGCACCGATACTACGACCAAGGTCAAAATCCGACCCACACCCTTAAGGGAGTAGAGAGACTTCCAGGATTGCAAGGGTGCTGGATTCACCTTCTCATTTTTCGATAATACAAACACGGGGTTTTCCACTAGTCAAAAACGCTAGATAAAAGATCGATCTAGGGCACTATCTGCCTCAAAAGTCCTATTTTTTCGTTTACGAGGCGTAATTTGCATTATTCGGCAGCATGTAGCTATAAAAATAGCTACATGCGCAGTTGTATGCTTCCGAATAGTGCAAATTCCGCCCCTTAATATCTCGGTTAGTTATGTATATATGAAAAAACTCTTCAAACAAAAGTTATAGTATATAAGGAGGTGGATATAGTTTCAAAGAAAAAACAATTTTTCAAAGTTATTATTTAAAGTTTTTAAGGTCACGGATGTTTTTTCTATCAACAACTGTTTATACTGTATATGGACTCTTAAACAGAAAAAAGACAAATTCAACGATATATCATAACGTCTATTTATGACAAGATTTAAAAAATTCAAAATTTTCAAATTTGCTGCGCCTCATTTTCCCATGATCCAAACGGCCCCAAAATTTTTCCAGAACATTTTCTCAACATTTGTTGCAATTCTGGTTTACGGGACCAAAAATATGTCATGGTCGAAAAATAAGGTCAACCCTAATGTTACATATACGTAAATTACGAGAAGCAGTAAAGAATGCTTAACGTCGAAGACGAAAATCCGGCTAACTAACACTTAATATGTACTACATTCCACGTTATTAGAATAATTGTAGTTTAATTATGATGAATATCAACATTTGTTATTTACACCTATAAACGCCACTGTCTCGGAAGGAAATGGACATTTGAAGCAATGAAGCAATGAAGTTAGAACATCATTGCGAAAAAAGATGATTTTGCAATAACCTCAATATTCTATGAAATTCTATTATAATTATAATTATGACTGTATTTTTTTATTATAGGAAGACAGAAGATCAAATAAACTTGTGTATGCTAGTAAAATCAATTTATATATATTATCCAATTTATTCTATTATTAATGCAATTATGACAGTAACAAAACGTTTCTATTTAAAATGAATACATATTTTGAACATAGTTTTTACATTTTTAATTTTTTGCAAGGTTAAAAATGTAATTAAAAAAGTAATGAGAAATAAAAATAAAAATCGCTGCACAGGGATTCGAAGGCTAGCTCCAGATTGCGATTCATACGCTCGACGACTCGACAGCCGAATTTCAGTTTCATTTCTGTAGAGCAATACAACACGGCAAGTGCTAAAAATAGATTGTGGCTGGCGCAAGCGCACAAGCAGCGCACACGGATATAGTAGAGGTACGCTCGTGTGTGTAGCGCGCGGGCGCGTTGGGAACAGTGTCGCCAGTTGAGGGGAGTCACGGTGAAAAAATGTACCCCCTCTCTGATGACCAGAGCGGCAGAGGAGTTCAGGAGTAGGGTAATATGTGACACGTTGCGCGTGCGCGACGAGGATTTAGTGGGCGAATGGAAGACACGTTGCGCGTGCGCGATGGGGACGCAACAATGACATGACATTTCGCAGGTTTTAGGTTATTGCAGCGTATCGTAGTTATGAAATGAATCATACGAATCGTTCTGCAGAACGATATTATTGTATGTTATATGAGATGTGATATGAGTAGAGTTCATTAATATGTTCATTAATATATATATTAATATTCACCGTCAATAACTCAATAGTTGTTGCCCTTTACCATCCTTTCCCATAGCGTATATACATATATAGCTGACAGACTATATTTTCCTACAATTTTATTGTATTATGTACCTATAATATATTTATTACATTCAGTATTCAGTTCTACAATTTCGTTCATCTTCCCTATACCAAACTTTTTAATATATAGCAACATTTTTTTCAATATTCATACTCCGCTTCACAACTGAAACTCCCATGTTACAATTCATTTCATTTATAATAAAGAAAGTTCATAATCTGCAGAACGATTCGTAGATACGCTGCAATAACCTAAAACCTGCGAAATGTCATGTCATTGTTGCGTCCTCATCACGCACGCGCAACGTGTCTTCCATTCGCCCCACTAAATTCTCGTCGCGCACGCGCAACGTGTCACATATTACCCTACTCCTGAACTCCTCTGCCGCTCTGGTCATCAGAGAGGGGGTACCTTGTATTCCCCTCGAGTAACCGTTCGGTTACTAACAGGGGCTGTCGACTCCTATATGAAAAAGTGGCAACGAATTTAGTTTCTTCTGGATTTTAGGTGTGATGGCAGCACAGTAGTGCCCCGGCGGTGGGGATATAAACTGTACCCCCACTCCACCGCACATTGCCGCGCACTGTCAACTGTCATATGTGATACTGTTTAATTGCATTTGATTGTTTAATACGGTTGCATATTGTGTCTTCTGTATTCATTATTGTGTGATATTCAGTGCTATTGTTTGGCATCGACTGATCGACATCGCTGGATGCAATATTCAGCAATATTTGCATAAACTTTCTATTTTATTTTTATATGATAAATGCATAAATACTGAAGAAAATATGTTTGCTGATATATATTATTATGTATATGTATTATTATTATTGTAAAATTTACTATGTATGTAGCATATACGTAATTTTTTGAATAAATATGTTTTATTACAAATTCATTTTCCTAACAAATTCATAACCATTCATATTCAATAGCTAGCGATGAATACGATTACACGTACATAAGAGATTGGCTATGTATGAGTCAGGTGTGTGTGATCACCACACACATATACGTTATAACTACTGTGCTGCCACCACACCTAAAATCATCGAGAGCAACTAAATTCGTTGCCACTTTTTAACATAGGAGTCGACACTCCCTGGTTACTAACTGGCGACACTGGTTGGGAAAGGAACGTTCTGTTTCTCACTCCAGGCAGAATATATCCTAGAGGGCGTAAGAGAACACCGAAAAATTCGAGGGACACCAACTCCCATAAGGTTGGCAGTCTTTAATAGTATCTCGTCGGTGCTCGAAGTAACGGCGTATGCGTATTCAACGCCTCTAGCGGCGAGAAGTTATTCGAGAGGCACTATCCGTAAGATACAGCGTGAGAATTTTCAGTTTGTCTTTCACAATTATTTTTTTTTTTTTTTTTTTTTTTTTATTTAAGCTTTAGGCCTACCTTGGCCCATAAGCTGGCTTGTATAAAGTACATATACAATATGTTAAACATAACATTCATTTTACTTATACCTATTAGTCTATAAACTATATACTAAACAAATATATATTTATTTACATATATAACCAGGTATAACTATATCTCTTCGTTTCTATATATGTCTTTGGTTAAATCAGTTTTCTCGATTTGGTACACATTTTGAACATATCACAATTTGTTCTTTACATCATATTGTAACTTACTTACTATTTGTTCTTATTATCTAATTCAAGCTTCTTCCTTTATGATTATTTCCTCATCTTGATCTATTATAGATTATAGATACAGATTGATTAAGCAGATTGAGATTCCCTTGAGAAATTGGGATGTTAGATGAATAGGTTATTTGAATTGCAGAAGTCATTAATGATGTTTAGGGCTTTTATGTTAATATGCTTCAAAAATGTGTCTATTTTAAAAGGCGGTTTCCAATTATCTTTTGACAATTTGGAGATCATTAGATTTCTCTTTTTGGTTCGGAGATGACAGTGCCATAATAAGTGATCAATGTCTTGGATTGGATAATTACATTCACAAGTGGAGTGATTTATTATTTTGAGCCTGGCTAGGGATTCAAAGGTGTTGACGTGGTTCGTTCTCATTCTACCAAATCTGACTATGAGGTCTCTAGGGAGATCGTGTTCTCTATACCAGGGTTTCTTTTGTAGTTTGAAGAATTTTTGGAAGTATAGAATTCCTTTATTCTGAAACTGAGTTCTGAGAAGAGATTGGAAATCGTTCCACATTTCATCTTTGAAAGTGTATTTGAGGTCTGTGTATGGAATTTTATGTTCACGGGATGGGGCTTTTTTGGTGGCTTCTTTTGCCAGGTTGTCAGCTAATTCGTTTCCCTTTACGCCGCAATGGGAAGGGATCCATATTAGCGAGACTTGTCTTGGATTGTGTGATTCGGAAGCTATGTTGAATATTTTCTGTTTGATGTCAATTATGTGAAAGTTAGTACGGGTATTTATGAAGAGGCTTTTAATTGAGATAAGGGCACTGAGCGAGTCCGAACAGATTAGCAGTGGTTTGTCTGAGCTTTTGAAGTAGTCCAGAGCTATTGATATAGCAGCACATTCTGCTGTAAAAACCGATGCTGTAGGGTTAATATTAATGGGGACTGCGAGTTTTATTTCCGGGCAAACGAAAGCTGCACCTGTTGAGAGCCCGCCTTGTACCTTGGAACCGTCAGTGAAGATGTGAAGGTGATTAGGATAGTGTGTCATAATATGATCTATAAATTCTGCATTAGGGTGAGGGGATTTTTGGAGATGAAGTCCTGTTGAAAGATCGCAGGAAATATGAAAATTGGGGACGCTGTATGGTACGGTTATGCAGGGAAAATGATAATCTTTGTGACATATATCTGAGATCTTTTGAACAGAGAGGATACAATTCATGAGGACATTGGAGGTTTTATTGAGCATTGTACTTGGGTTATCAAGGATTATGTGGTACAGTTCTTGTAGATTTTTATTGCATATATAATTTGTGTTGGAAGTGATTTTAGTGAGATGGATTTTACCTAAAAAGGATGCTCTGTTTTGTAGGAAGGGAATTCCTGATTCTGCAAAAACGATATTAGTAGGGGTGGACATTCTGAGACCAAGGGCTAGTTTAAGGGCACGCGCTTGAATGGATTCTAGCTTGGTTATAAGAGCCTGTTGGCTAGGGTAGTAGATGTGAGATGCATAATCCAATCTGGATCTGATTAGAGATTTGTAAAGTATTATAAGTGTATCAGGGTGGGCTCCCCACCAGACACCTCTGAGGAATTTAAGTATGTTCATGGTCCGTAAACAACGGCTATGTAAAGAGTAGATATGGGCTTTAAAGTTTAGTCTATTGTCAAAGAGGATTCCGAGAAATTTGGCAACGTCAACGTCTGTCTTTTCTGTTGCATCTAATTGAAATAGGGTACTTCCAGCTGTTAATTTAAGGTTGTTGAAAATTACAATGTTGGTTTTTTCTGCAGAAAGATCAAGTCCTAGTGCGAGAAGATGGGATCTTACCTTTGTGAAAGATATTTCTATTTCTGTTTTGGCTTTTTCCAGGATATAGTTTCTAGTGTAGATAGCAATATCATCTGCGTACTGGGATGCTTGTACACTACTGGGAAGGTCTTGGAGGATGTTCGCTACGTATAAGTTGTAAAGGAGAGGGCTAAGTACTCCCCCTTGCGGCAGGCCTTTGTATATTATTCTCATACCATGGAAGCTGGGGGACCAAGCAAAGCGGCAGTAGGACCAATTTGCTATGAATTGAAGAATGTTGAGTGGGATACCCATATTTGCTAAAAGTTTCAGGAGGATGTTAGATTGTACATTATCAAAGGCTGCACTGACGTCAAGGAATGCTGCGATAGTGTATTGATTTTTTGTAAATCCAGAGCGTATGAATGTTGCTAGATTGAGGATGTTGCCCATGGAAGAGCGACCCTTTGTAAATCCTGATTGGGTTGGGGGAATGAGACCTTCAGTCTCACACCACCAGGTCAATCTGTTGTTAATTAACCTTTCCATAATTTTGCACATGCAAGATGTAAGAGAAATTGGTCTGAAGTTTTGGTTGTCAGGTTTTTTGATAAAGAGGACCTGAGTTTTGTTCCAATCTTCTGGTATGATGTGTTTGGTGAAGATTTCGTTATAAACGTCTAGAAGGAGGAGTCTAGATTTAATTGAAAGGTTTTTAATCATCTTGTAATCTATTCCATCAAGTCCGGGTGAAGAATTGGGATTGGAACCATCTATAGCTGCATTGAATTCGGTGAGGTCAAAGTGAGAATCCAGAAAAGCGTTAGGAGTAATTTCTATATTCATGATAGGATTAGTCGGAACCCATGGCGGGGAGAGTTTGTCTGTGGCTGTCTTAAGATTTTCCTTGAGTATATTACTATTTATAACTTCTTTTTTCTTGATTGATGTCCACTTGTTTTTTAGGATTTTGATGTGGTTCCAGATGTACGAATGTGAAGTCTTATGGGATAGATTTGCTGCGAAGTTCCGAAAGTTATCTCTTTTTTTCCTTTTTAATATTTTCTTGGTAAGTGCTACTTGTCTTTTGTACAGTATCCAGTTGGTAGAAGTTGACTGATGTTGCCATTTCTTGAAGTAGGCCTTCCTAATCCTAACCTCTCTGTCACAGTCCTGATCCCACCATGATAGTGGGTTTCTATGAAGGTGTACGTTAACGGACCTTCTCTTCGGTGTGCTCTCGAGAACTGCTTGTATCATACCTTGTACAAAGTGATCGTATTTTTCTGTAGGGGATGTTTCCTGAGTCAGATTGGAGGTGTCCAGGTAATAGTCCATTTTGTTGGTGTATTCCTCCCAGTTAGTTCTCTGTGAGGATAGTCTATTGTTCTTAGGTTTGTAGACATTTTTTGTTACATTGATTGAAATATGTAGTGGAAAATGGTCTGAGCCAAAGGGATCTTCTTCCTGGGTCACAGTGGTTTCTTCTCCGATACTCCCGTATGTTAAGACCAGATCAAGGTTGTTGAACAAGCTGTTTCTGACGTCAAAATGTGATGAAGAGTTGTGGTTGATTATGTCTATTTCATTCCTATCTAATATTTGCAATAATTTCCTCCCTGGTACGTCTATTTTTGGGCAGTTCCATTCCATGTGATTGGCATTGAAATCTCCCATAATAATGAAAGGTCCAAAGTCTATGAGTGATTGAAGAAATGTGTCCCAGGTTGCATCCATTATTTTGTTGGATGGAGGTCTGTAGCATGCTACTATTGTAATTTTTTCAGATAGATTGGTAATTTGAATGCAGCATGTTTCTGTTTGACCGTCTGAAATTTCAAGATTAGGGAGAGGACTGTATTTCAAATATTTGGCGATGAAAATTACGATTCCACCACCTTGTCGATGTTGCCTGTCTTTCCTTATTGTGTAAAATCCTGAAAGTTGAAATTCTGTATCAGGTCTTAGCCAGGTTTCGACGCAAATAACTATATCTGCCTCCTTTGCTAGATGGATTACTTCTATCTTTTTCGTTTGTATGCTCCTACAGTTCCAGAAGAGGATACGTAAGGAGTTAAGCATGTTTTTGTGACGTGGTCTTTCCTTTTTTAATTTATATATATAAAAAATTAGGGTTTTGAGGATGTAGATGAGGCTGGTTTATATTGTTTGATAGAAGGAGATAGTTTCATGTGGGGGGAAGATTGGATGAGTGTTACCGAATTTTGGGTTGAAGCTGATGTTTTTGTTAGATTTGATGAACGTAATACAGATGGTGAGGAGTTCAGTTTAATTTTGGAGTTATTTACATTTGAGATAATATCTATTTTGTTTTTAAATACCTGTGTGGTGGTAGGTGCTGGATAGGAGATATTGTTTTTGGAGGATGTTAGAGTCGTAGGTTTGGAAGTGGGTAAGGACGAAGCAGGTGCCTGTTGTCCTCCTATTGTCTTGAGATGAAGGATGCTCTGTTGGCTTTTTGAACAAAGAGGAGGAAAGTTCTCTTTGGTGTCCTGTATGGAATTATATTTTTTACCTGGATTGGGATTTGTAATGATTTGCTTCGCTTCATAGAAGCTAACATTGAGAAGGGACATCTGTCTATTTATTTCTTTTTTTATTTGTAAAGCGGAGCAGCTGGGATGTAAGGTCTGATGAGCCTCTTTGCAATGAGCACAATTTGGCATATCACTTTGACAATCAGAAATGTTGTGTCCCGATGTACCACAATTTTTACAAATCATTTCGCTGCGGCAGAACTTTGCAGTATGCCCTGTTCTGAAGCAGTTATAGCATATTTTAAGAGGTTCAATATACAGCTCAACAGATGTGTGTATCAGTTTGTACAGTTTAATGTAGTCTGGCAGGCATGTTCCTTCGAAGGTGATAACAATGGATTCACTAGGAATCCACTCCCAAGAGCCTGATTGTGGGTTTCTTACTTTCCTATTGAGTCTCCTGGCATTCAGGATAGGAACTGGTGAGTCAGAATATTTCAGAATGTCATCGAGATCACAATCAGTGGAGAAGCCTTTTATTAAACCTTTTCTACAGATGCGGTATTTAGGAATGAATATATTAATTCCCTGTAGATCTTTATTTTCGGCTTTTACAAAATTGTTGGCTTGTATATGAGTCTTAAATTTAATGTTAAATTTCCCGAAACCTTCATTTTTAATTTCTTCCACGCCTTCATGATTTTTACTGAGGGTTTTAGCTAAAAAAGAGCATTCTGAGAGTTTCTAGGTTTCGCCATTGTCTTACTAAAGATGGCTGCAACGTACGCTGAGCCTTTGTGGGAAGCTGGATATAGGTTTACATCAAATTCCCGTCTTCTTTTAACGGAATTAACAGTATATTCTATGTTTTTCAAGTCGCTTACTTCTGTCTCCAATGTATTTAAGTTAGAAATTTCCTGTGTTTTTCTCTTTTTATTATTTGATGAAATATCCGTTTGCTTCCTGACCGCCATGGCGGCTTCACCTACGCCAGAGGCCCCAAGGGCCAAGGCTGCAATATATTCCTGATCCTGAAGCACTTTGTTTGAATTAATGTGGTTTCAGCAGAAAGATTAAACAGTTCTAATGTACTATTTATTATAATAAATGAAATGTATTTAAGAAAAAATAAAGAGAATAGAAAGAAAACACATAGGGTATATTTTCCTTCCGGCACCTTACTCTCTCCTTTTCACAATTATTTGAGAGTCGAAGCAGCGCCACCATGTATCTTGCGGTGTATCCGTCAGATTTTGGCTATTGGAAATTTATCTGTAAGATTTCAATGGGACGATTTCATTTTAACCTTCAGATTTATTTGAAGCTCGACGTAGCAAGATGATTTATTCAATTTTTTCATTCGTGACGAGTATTTCGCAGAGATGAAATCACAGGTATCTTTATTCGTCATCTTTATTTGATTTCAAATAACTGAGATCTTGTTCCGACGTTGCCAAATCGTAATACTGAATGTACAAACCCAGATAGCACAAAGACATCTTAAAGTATGCCTAAAAGTTGCCTGACGCAAGACGTAACGTACATCTTTAAGTCATACGTTGCGTCTGTGGCACGTCGTTTTCACGTCTTTTCCACGTACTGTGTACGACTTTAACAGGTCTTTGTTACAAAACTGTGCGACTTAAAGTCGTCTCTCACAGGTCTTTTCGACATCTTTAAGATGTCGCTTTAAGACGCAAAAAAGTTGCCTTTTCGGACATCTATTATGCATCTTTTATGCATCTTTTTTCAGAAATACAAAATCTTCAAATTTAAGAAAAAATTATAAAAAAATTAGAATCTATATATATATATATATATATATATATATATATATTACTACTTTTTCATGTACTACTTGAGAGAATATTCCATTTTGTCTCTTCGAAAAAACCTTATTACAATTTAGTTTTTATGCAGCATACTGGGCGGGAATTGAACTCGGGACCTACCGTTTAACTTCATGATGGTTTCCTCGCTGAGCCATGCGAACCTTCCCAGATAGCACAGGACGACTTTAAGTTGCCGTTTTCATGTCCGTTCTATGTCTTTACGTCTCACGTCTCAGTAAGACGCTTTTTAGGCGTCCATAAAGGCATCTTTGCTGGGACGCCGTTTTCACGTTAGAAATGAGATGCATAAAAGGCTCCTGCCTTTTAACGTGAAAACGGCGTCCCAGAAAAGATGCCTTTATGGACGCCTAAAAAGCGTCTTACTGAGACGTGAGACGTAAAGACATAGAACGGACATGAAAACGGCAACTTAAAGTCGTCCTGTGCTATCTGCGGTTCTGCAGAAAACTACGCAAAATATATTACTTTGAGAGTAAAATGTGTTCTAACTCTCGGGAACTTTTCTCCAAGTTGTATATTAAATCTAGAAATAGAGAGAGAGAGAGAGATTGTATTTAAAATTATTAATTTCTCTTTCTGAAAAATGATGTGAGATCTCATCTTCACTGGCGCGGGAGGGGGTAATCCGCTCTACCGTGCGCCTAGGAGCTGATCCAGGCTAAGCGTCCGCTCTACCGTCAGTCTAGGTGCTGATCCAGACTAAGCGTCCGCTCTACCTTCGGTCTAAGAGCTGATCCAGGCTAAAAGTGGGAGGGGGAAATCCGCTCTACTGTCGGTCTAGGAGCTGATCCAGGCTAAGATTTTGGTGGTGGCAGCACTATACCGGTGGCAACTCAGAACCCGGGCGTGAGCACTCTCATATCCTCTCTGCGTAAACCTTAGACCATATCACGGTGTATTATAGAGGTGTTCCGACTAAGCCCTCTGTAAGGCTGAAGTTTTTAAAAAGATAGCGGTTGGTTCTCTGGTCGCCGCCAGATGGATCAGTGTTCCGATTACTGCTGGTTCCGATTGATGGTGCACTTTCTCGCGCATGCGCGGCAATTTCAGCCTCAGTAACGCGACCAAAACAGTAGCGTATCTACAATGACGCAGCAGAGCGGCCAGGGCCCTGACGCCTTGAGGCAATCTGTTCGGGACAAAACGACTTTAGGACGTGTCCTACGAGATACAAAATGTACAGAAATACACATGTTATACATTCATTTTTCAGAATCAAATCATACCAATTTTTTAAAAGTTTGCGTGGTGCTCAAACTACCCGATTTCATCGAAAAGGTTACGTTACTGAGGCTGAAATTGCCGCGTATGCGCGAGAAAGTGCACCAGTAATCGGAACACTGATCCATCAGGCGGCGACCAGAGAACCAACCGCTATCTTTTTCACTTTCCCGAGAGTAGCCAGAACACCTCTATAATACACCGTGGACCATATATACCTATAGACCCCGCGCAGATAATTTTCCCCTCGGCAAAGATGAAGACGGTGTGACGTCACATTGTCGAAAGATGTATAACCCTGATAACCAGGCCTGTCTCGAGCAGATCCAGCTTAGGGCATAGAACTGGCAGAATACGGTCAAAGCTACGCTCAGAGAGTATATGAGAGTGCTCACACCCGGGTTTTGGCCGTGCCACTTTTGGCTGCCATCATCTTTTAGTCCGGACAAGAACCGGTTTCCACACTCAGTCCGGACAAGAACCGGTTTCCACACTCAGTCCGGACAAGAACCTGTTTCCACACTCAGTCCGGACAAGAATCTGTTTCCACACTCAGTCTGGACAAGAACCTACATCATACAGTTTATATTGTTTTATATAAAATATGTAACTAAGATTTATTTCTTTCACGAAATGAAGGAAATATCCTGTATTAAAATAACTGCAAAAATAATTATTTAATAAGGTTAAATAAAAGACAGGATTGCAGAAGTAGACACGTTGTACGGAATAACTAATTTTTTATTAACTAATTTTTTATTTAAACAAAAAAGATCGAACAACATTTAAGCTCTACTTCCAACAAACTAGAAAATGTACAAGGTACTATTTACTTAGGACTTTTAGAAATTATATTTAGTTTGAAAGTCGGAATTTAACTATGGACTGGAAAATAAAAGAAACGCGAAACAACAAAGATAGCACAAAGACATCTAAGAGCCCGTTCAGACACGGCGGAAACCGCGCGTTTTCGATCGCGCGATTTGAACCGCGCGGACCTATTTACATTGGCGTAATATATACTGTATATAAACCGTTTTCACCTTGTTCAATTTTCCTTTCATCTTTTCCTATCCATACTTTCGTAAATTTTGAATCCAAATCCTTAGAAGGAATGACCCATCAAATCCCGCCACAGTTCTTGAAACAATCCTATAAGTTTTTAAATTATGTATCCCAAGCGTTTCGTCCTCGATCTTCCGATTAAGAAAAGACAGAACTCGATATAATTAGGCCTTTGCTTACTGGTTTTAGTTTTACTCGTGAAAATCCCTTGGAAAGTATCTAAATCAGAGTTGGGCAGTATTTAAGTCAAAACGTATCTAAATCCAGATCCAACTAAAAGATAAGTAACTAAGTTCCATGATCTTAAGGTTCGGATCCAAAAGGATCTTGTATCCGAAGTTGAATTAGATAATTTCATATCCGAAGCAGAAGGATCCGAAGGTACGGATCCATTTTTAATTAGTTAAATATCTAATTCAAAGATCCTTCCGGATCCTCAAGATCCTTTCGGATCCTCCAAGATCCTTTTGACCAGCTCGAGGCTTGAATGAACACGTTCCGAGGCCCGAGGGTCGGGCCCCGAAGCCTGAGCCCAGAATACAATAGAAGTACAATAAACACGGCCGGGGGACTGCCCGGCCGTGTTTATTGCACCACATGGTCAAGGCGCCCCAGCCAACTCGTCGCTTCGTCGCCATAGCACCGATGATGCAGCAAAATTTTGATTTAGATACATTTTACCACGTTTTTTCAAAGATATCTTCACATATAAAGGCAGTAAGCTGTGGCCGAATTCTATCGCGTTTAGACCTTTTTTAATCGGAAGAACGCCACGAATTGGCCCGTGCCACTTTCGTGAGGGCATTACGAAAAATGAACAAGTTCAGGATGCACGTGTCAGCCCTCACGAAAGTGGCACGAGCCAATTCGTGGCGTTCTTCCGATTAAAAAAAGTCCAAACGCGATAGAATTCGGCCACTGCTTACTGCCTTTAGTTGTGAACATATATCTTTGAAAATGTATCTAAATCAAAATTTTGCTGCATCATCGGTGCTAGGGCGACGAAGCGACGTGTTGCCTAGGGCGGCTTGGCCAAGTGGTGCAATAAACACGACCGGGCAATCCCCCGGCCAGCCAGGTAGCTCGGCATGAAACCCCTGACACGTTCATCCTGAACTTGTCCATTTTTCGTAATGCTCTCACGAAAGTGGCACGAGCCAATTCGTGGCGTTCTTCCGATTAAAAAAAGTCCAAACGCGATAGAATTCGGCCACTGCTTATATATTGTCATCAGATCTGATGACAATACCTCATTATTAAATTAATAATATTCAAGATGGTCGCATTTACGCCTCGATATGAAATCTGTATTTCTTCGAATTCTTCCGGGTTCTTTATTTTTTACAACTAGAGTTTGCAACTAAAAGATTGAAAAAAATGAAAATACTTCTTCTATCATTATAGTTAATGTTATATTTAATTTATATTAATTAGAGATTTGTATATTAGATCTATATCTTAGTTACATATTTTATATAAAACGATATAAACTTTTTGTTCTGATCAAGGCCAAAGATGATGTAGGTTATTGTCCGGATTGAGTGTGGAAACCGGTTCTTGTCCGGACTGAGTGTGGAAACAGATTCTTGTCCGGACTGAGTGTGGAAACTGGTTCTTGTCCGGACTGAGTGTGGAAACCGGTTCTTGTCCGGACTGAGTGTGGAGACAGGAGCTGATCCAGGCTAAACACTAGTGTAGGGGGCAGCACTATAATGGGCACGGCCAAAACCCGGGCGTGAGCACTCTCATATACTCTCTGCTACGCTTCGAGCTACTCAAGGAAGGATTTGCTCGATTTCTGCCAGAGATTCTCCTCGCGCATTAGTGACTACAGAGAGGATATGAGAGTGCTCATGCCCGGGTTCTGAGTTGCCACCGGTATAGTGCTGCCACCACCAAAATCTTAGCCTGGATCAGCTCCTACACCGACAGTAGAGCGGATTTCCCCCTCCCACTTTTAGCCTGGATCAGCTCCTAGACCAAAGGTAGAGCGGACGCTTAGCCTGGATCAGCTCCTAGACCGAAGGTAGAGCGGACGCTTAGCCTGGATCAGCTCCTAGACCGAAGGTAGAGCGGACGCTTAGCCTGGATCAGCACCTAGACCGAAGGTAGAGCGGACACTTAGCCTGGATCAGCTCCTAGACCGAAGGTAGAGCGGACGCTTAGCCTGGATCAGCACCTAGACCGAAGGTAGAGCGGACACTTAGCCTGGATCAGCTCCTAGACCGACGGTAGAGCGGATTTCCCCCTCCCGCGCCAGAGAAGATGAGATCTCACATCATTTTTCAGAAAGAGAAATTAATAGTTTTAAATAGAATCTCTCTCTCTCTCTATTTCTAGATTTAATATACAACTTGGAGAAAAGTTCCCGAGAGTTAGAACACATTTTACTCTCAAATTAATATATATTTTGCGTAGTTTTCTGCACAACTTGGCATAAAAATATAAATTAATTTAATATTCAGCATAGAATAGATTATACTCTAGTTGTATGAGATAATTCAAACCGTTTAATATCAATTTAATTGCTAGTAATTACGCTAATCGCGAATAATCGTATCCAGATAGCACACGACGTTTTATACACGTCGTTATTACGTCCTTTTTAAGTTTGAACGTCTTACGTCCCAAAAGGACGTCTTTTAGACGTCTAAAAGAGCCTTTTTGGAGACGTCGTTTTACTGCTGAACGAAAACGCCTTTTAGACGTCTCATTTCAACCGTAAAAACTTAAAAGATGTATATTAGACGTACCGTTTTGTAACATAGGATTTTCCTGCGACCTTCCAGCGGTGTTCCAGCGACTTTCGAGACGTCTGAATGTCTTGAGTTGTTGATTTACATTGTAATTGAAATTTAATGTATTTGGAGCACAATGTAATTGAAATAGAATGTAACTGAATGATTCAGAATCAGACTTCGAAAACTGTTTAATATCGATTTCGGTTCCTAAAACAGTTAAGAAGAACTTTTATTTCGACGAACTGTTTTACGAAGAACCGAAAGGGTTTTTCTGGATAAGTATGGTCCAGCGGCTCTCACGGCAATTTTTATGGATGTCATGTGCAAAAACCAATGCTTTTAGGTTGAAAGAAACGAAAATACTCGAACTTACATCGTGCATTTTATATATTTGTTTACGCGACTGTGAGCAAATTATATACTGCAGAAAAAAAATAAATTTTTTTAGGGGTGCAGATTCCAAGCAATAGAAACTGCTGTGTCAAAGATTGACGATGTCCCGGACGAGTTGTTTCCATTATCTATTCCTTATTCTTTTCGTTACTTTGTATTTTGAATAATATAAACAGTATTATAAACAGTAGTGAGGGCCACAGTATTGTGTCATAGTAATCTCAGAATCATGATTACGGTCGTGATTTCGTAATCTAGAGTGAATTTGCTTATTGTCATCCTAATTCTTAGTATATCATACAAGATATTCTTACCAAAGGTTGAAACCATGCTGTATTTCAGGGGTGGCCAAGTTTTGTGTACATAAGATCTACTTTTTATCTTAAAATGGAATCGCGATCGACTTGTTGTCATAGGCGTAGTCTATATATTACTATAGACCACTTATAAGTGGGGAGAGGGAAGTGTGAAATACATACTATGTTTATACACTGTGTTTCAGTACATAGATTATTTAACGGGTCAAAAAAAATCGTCCAGGGGAATTAAAACAACATGAGTAATTATTAACAATATTAATTCAAATTAGCTACAGATAAAGACAGATTTAGAATTAAAACCTTTTTTTATTGCCTTAACATTAATGGGAAGACTGAGTTTGCATGTCTCTAACCAAACAATCATAATTAGGTGTATATCCTGACAAAGATAATAATGAGTCTACAGTATGGGAATCAGTCAGGACAGACGTTGTTTACACACAGGTATGTAGATCCGAAGCAAGAATAATATTTGCTACATTTGGTGGTACTGGGATATTTTTCGCGGTTGATGTATTTCCAATAATCATCTTCAAATTTTCTGGTTTGTAAGCTCGACGTCTACATTATAGCCAGAGGCGGTCGATCAACCAAAATTGGATTCGCTATATTTGATGAAAACATCTTCGATCGGACTGTTGATAACAGATTAATCACTCACTTGATCACGATTCGTGGTTCACCCTGTACACAGGATGTTAGACATATACAAATGTTTATTCTTTATGTTGTACTACCTTATTAAAATGAAGCATACAAATAACAATTGTATTGGGTCGTTCCACGATAAATCGATCACTTCTTGAAGTCACCATTGTCGATTTTGTTCTAAATGAAATATGTTGTAGTCCATGTGAAATTAGGAGAGGTTTAAGTTATCATTTTGCCGATTTCGAATTTTTTGTTAGAAATGACAGGTCTTCGAAATTAACAATTTTTGCCCATTTTGGCGAAAACGGACCTCACTTACGAATTTTTATCTCGGAAACTGTTTGTCCGATTAAGCTACATTTTTTTCGTTTTATTCGGGAAGAATTGGGCTATTATAAAATATTATTTTCAACCTCGATAATCAGCTTTATAATATCGAAAAATTTAAACAAACTCTTTTATTACGTTTTTTCGGTGGAGGCCAGAGTGATTTTTTTGAGAAAAATATGATTATATTCCTTGCAGTTTCCTTGAAAAGACTGGCGATTTAAAAAAAAGGGCGCCGTGTACCCCCGTTTCAGGTAGAGGCGTGTCAAGTGCACCGCTATTATGGTTCGTTGTCTATACCGCAGGTCTCGGGAAAATACCAGGAGACTGTATACGACTAAATAGCCCTCTTTATGTCTTGAGAACAATATTAGAAACCACTCTTGGCCAACGACACCTTTTTAATGAAAGGTTAAGGAAAACCTTGAAACTCTCATCGGTTTAAGTGGAATAAAATTTTAAATCTTGTTGGGATCTAGAAAATATGCCAAAAGTGTGGACATTACTAAAAACAGATTATAAGATGTAAAAGAAACCTTCCTAAGCAAACCAGCTGACATTAGGCCTTCATTTTCGTTGCCTTTCAAGTTTTTAAGTTTATTTTATCGCTATATTCCTTTTTCTGCCGACTCTAACAGAATCAGAACAGTAAATAGAAGGTATGGAGGGGTTTCTTATACAGGGTGTCCCAAAACTCCTTCAAGTCCGGGAAATGGGAGGTTCCTTAGGTCATTTGAAGCAACATTTTCCTTTGCACCAATGTCAGCCGCGGCTTTGTTTAGGAGTTATTAACGAAAAACACTCACCAATCAGAGCGTGACTTCCACGCGCGATGGTACGAACAGCCCGGCGCGTCGGGAGACGAGCGTGGTGTAACGCCACGATGCCGCAACGAACAAGAGTTTCTCGAGATTAAGTGAATCCTCCCCGATTTGGCTGAGCTTTGGATATGTTGTCAAGACCATGATTCTGGACAACATTACCCTTTACAGTTTTTGTCGGCCGGCTTTAATTTACGAGATAAGTGTAAAAACTTGTAATTGTAAATCGATCGATGTACTATCTTCTACCCGATTTCGATGAGCTTTGGATATGTTGTCAAGACCAGGATTCTGAACAATATTTCGTTTATACTTTTTGGCGGTCGGAAAAACTTTACTTATCACCGCCGGAAAAAACAAGTCAATTTTGTCTGAAATATTTTTTTGTCAGATACTTCCATCATGAGATATAACAGTTTGATGTTTCGAGTTGTAGGAACTTGAAGCGCTCGGAAATAGCGTTATGGAATTGTACATACGCGCTTGAGTCCTTTGCTTATTCGTGAAAAAATAAAATGTACTTTAAATTAAATGTTCAAAATGTCCACCACGGGCTTGTAAACATTTATTTACTCGAAACATCAAAGTTGTTTTAACATTTTTTAACATTTCGGGAGTCACTGAAGCGCAAGCGTCACGTATTCTTTGTTTCATATCGTCTTTTGTCGTCGGTGGTTCAAACATAACTTTGTCCTTTACATATCCCCATAAGAAAAAATCTAATGGTGTTAGATCAGGGGATCGAGGAGGGCATTGACGAGGTCCCCCACGACCTATCCATTTGTTCCCAAATTTTTCGTTCAAAAATTGCCTGGTGATGATTGCAAAATGTGGAGGAGCGCCGTCTTGTTGGAACCACATTTCTCTTCTAACGTGCAGTGGCACATCTTCCAAAAGCGCAGGCAAATGATTTTTTAAGAAATCACAATAACTTGCAGATGTTACAGTTTCTTGAAAAAAATAAGGTCCAATCACAAAATCTCCTATTAGGCCACACCAAACATTTAAAGACCATCGATGTTGAAAGGGAACACGTCGCATCCAATTTAGGTTTTCCACGGCCCAATAATGCAGATTATGTTTATTTACATGCCCTGAATTCATAAAAGTGGCCTCATCGGAAAAAAGTATTTTGCACAAAAAGTCATTTTCGACAACATTCTGCAGCCACTCACAAAATCTTACGCGGTGATCGTAATCTGGTATCGAAAGCTCTTGTGATAAAACCATGTGATATGGATGATGCTTTTGCCGTTTCAAAATTCGTTGAATTGATGAACGACTAATATGTGATGTTTGTGCAAGTGTACGTTGACTAATATGAGGATTTAATGTAATTGCAGCAAGAATACTGGCACTATTATTTTCATTAGTGACAGCTTTAGGTTTATTGCGAGTTTGTTTACACAATTCACCGTGCTCGCGAAGCCGCTTTTCTAAATTATGAAATGTTGCATGACATTTTTTGATACCATAACGTTCAAAAAACATCACTGCTACACGCCGATAATTTTTTTGGCATTCACCTAACGTTAATAACATATTCACTTCTGTGTCAAAAGTAGCCATAATCACAATGTTACTGCTTGAATAACAGCTCTAAACTGAAAACGTTTTCATAGATAAGTGAGTCAAACTCAAGAATTGTAAATATTATTGTTTGTGTTTCTTCATGAATAAGCAAAGGACTCAAGCGCGTATAATTCCATAACGCTATTTCCGAGAGCTTCAAGTACCTACAACTCGAAACTTCAAACTGTTATGTCTCATCATGGAAGTATCTGACAAAAAAATGTTTCAGACAAAATTGATTTGTTTTTTCCGGTAGAATCTAAATATGTAACATTTTATAGGGGGTTCCATTTAAAATTACAAAGGTACCTCCCCGCCCCTGTTAAAGAGGAAGGGAGGCCACTTCACGTTTATGTAGTCAGAAGGCCCTTCAGTTCCATGCAATTTAAGACTAGAACTTTAAAATCGATGGCATAGTTTTCGAGATATTGAGCTGTTCAGAGTTATGTGGGCCACCCTGTATGTACCAATGTATATACCAATATATATATATATATATATATATACCCTGTATATACCAATAAATTTTCGTATTGTACACTTCCAATTATGTGAGCCGTTATTTTTGAAAGTGGAATAAGTCCACTTTTGGAAAAAAATGAGTTAATAGTAATTTTAGTAAGATATAGATATCCTCTTTTTATATTTATAATCATACATTTTCAATGAAGCACGATTTCTTGATAAAGTAATCAAAAGAATTTTAGCTAAAAATGGTATCATAAAAATACTTTTTTTGAAAGTGGAATAATTCCATTTCTAATAATCATAGTTAAAACAACTTTTTAATTGCTTTGTCAAATTACTGTATGCCTTGGAAATTATCGCTCGTTGGGCAACACTGTCTTTGAGAATAAGCTCCAATGCGAGCATGCGCAATTATATACTGCTCATGACTATCATAATAAAATAAAGAGTTGCCGAAAAAATAGGTTCATTTTGTATGGAATGAAACGAGAAGATTTGTCTCAACCAAATATCTAGAAGAGGCAATATCAAACAGGAAAAAAAATACGGATGGAGAAATTATGAAATGGCTGAAAATATGCTGGGTGCGCGGTCGAAAACGCGCGGATTCCGCTGTGTTTGAATGGGGTCCCCTTAGGGTACGCGCACAGTGGATCCGTTTTCGTCCTACATCAGACATCAGCCCACACAGACGAGTGTTCGGGAGGGATGTGTTGGTGTCTTTTCGCTAGATTTCGTCCGGCAAGGTGCTCACAGTGGGCCAGACACCGGACGAAATGGTCAAAGTCAACGGGGAGCCGAAACTTTTTCGAGTGTTTCCAGAAGGGTAACAATGGACAAACCCCATGGGGCCTCGACGCCGGACGATGTAGGAGGAAAATCAAATTGTAGCCAGGTTATAAGGGATTAACCAGGATATGCTGGACAAACAGATTTATTTTGGGTTAACAACAAGGGTACCGGAAAGTGAGGTATATGTATAAAATTATTCAATTGCTCGAATTATATATCACAATCATGCAAACTTTCTCTCATCACACGTATACTCTAGCTAGATTTCGTGGTATTTTCGCAAAAGACCAGAAGATGCTCTGTCCTCTCTCGCTCGACAAGGCGTCCAGGTATTATCGCCGTACTCTCCTTGTCGAGACGAGCGGCCAGGAACACTCTCCCGTTCCCTCTCGGCAGGCGTCCAGGTATTGTCGCCGTACTCTCCTGCCGAGCCCTGGGCGGCCAGGAGTTGACCCGTTCTCTCTCGTTCGACAGGCGTCCAGGTATTATCGCCGTACTCTCCATGTCGAACGAGCGACCAGGAACAGTTCTTCCTCTCCCGTTCTCCCGACAGGCGTCCAGGTATTATCGCCGTACTCTCCTGCCGGGGTGCTAGTGCTAACCAAGAGCGGCCGTGGTCCTTACCTCGTCCTCTCTCTTGGAATAGCAAATAGGCCGAGTCCCTCCGTGAACCCTCTATTTATATAAATTCGTTACTATCCGCGAACGTGAAATCAACACCCGGTCGTTAAGCGTGATTCGACTTTTCGAGCGCTCCCCTCGCGGGATTAGCTTATTTGCAGAAAAGTAACAAAAAATCGCAAATTTTTGGATTATAACCAAATAAAAATCGGTGGGACCCAAAGGGTCTCAGTAATATGTATACAAAAAAAATTAACAATTAGCTTTGCATTTTTTATAATTTAAAGTAATGTACTCACCGCACTGAATAATACTTACACTATGAAACTTTTGAAAATCAAGGAGTGCATATACACAAAAACAACAAAGAAATGAGAAAAAATTTTTTCCTTCAATAGTGTATGTCGCAGTTGTTCCCGATGTCAGTGTTTGTGCTTAGGTTCTATTATAATCTACGATCGATGCATTAATACTGTAATGTATTTCAATACACATAGATTTTTTTAAATGACATTACCATAATAAACGAATTCTTGCCACGTCTTGAGGATTTTGCACCACTGTGCGATGTACAATAGCGTAGCGGCTATCAGCACGTGCAAGAAAACATTGGGCATGCAAATGGACGGGTCATTTTATTGGGAGATCGACAGCGAAGCTATTTTTCAGAAAGCTGTTTTTAGCGCGTCCAATTCATAATTTTTTACTGTAAAGCAATTTAAAAATTACTTTACAGTTAACACGCGTTGTCCGAGAAAGTGTCGACTTCCAGCTCAATACTAATGACCTGTCATAAACCTCTCCATACAGAACAGCCCCGGGAACGGCCAGCAAATGCTGGTACAATAAACTCGGAGTTTCCAAAACGAGGGCCGTCCTGTCGGTCGATGCAGGACGTAACTAGAAAGGTCTCACAGACGGGCCTACCTGGGCCTACTCACACATTTGAAATGCTGCCAGACGGCTCTGACGTCACCAGGTCTGTCTAACGTCGGACCCACTGTGCGCGTACCCCTACAATTAGTACGACAGTAATGGTGTTTTAGAATTATTTAAATTGAAATATCTCCTGGACTATTCACTTTTCGACATATGTCAAGAACAAAATAAGGTCCAGGTAAAATAATTTGTGAGAACAGGTTGCCTTTTTCTATTGAAAGGTTTTAGTGTAATGCGCGTTCTACAACTGTACTTCTACAACACGTTCTTCTCCCGCGCGATTCTCACCTCATGTCGCCACCGTCCTCTAGATGGCGCTGACGCTCTTTCGTACCAATCCACAACATCCTCCCCCCTTTGGAGAATCGTCACTTACTCTAAACTAGACGGATTTACAATGATTGCACATTTCAAGTTTTGTTATATTACTTAATACTTAAGTCTATCCGGTTTCTTACTCATTCTTCCACTCCTTGTTTTAACAGTTTCTCTATTGCACTCTTCATAACTGCCATTCACGCTTCTTACATTATTATTATCATTCGGATTGTCTACAGAATTCTTATCACCTATATTGCTATTTAGCTCTTTAACAAGTTCGGTATTTTCTTGCGACACTTCTAAAGGGTAAATTCGTTGTATTGGCCTTTTTAACAATCCGCTTTTTGTCTTCAATACATATACTCTAGTTTTACCATCTCGCCCTGCAATCGCCTCAACAATTCGCGCTAACGGCCAATCAACTCGCTTGTGTATATCATCGCCTATCAGAACTATGTCACAAACCTTGATCTCTCGTGTTTCTTTTTTACCTTTTTTCAGTAGAAGTTGACTTAAATACTCTAATCGAAACCTAGCTCGAAGATCGTTCAGAATCTTTTGCCTATATTGCCATTTTTTGTTCAATTTCCGATTACAGAGCATATCCAAATCCGGAACTCCGCATTCTTCGATTTCTTTAATAAACATTTCCGGGGTTAACGGTTTTAGATTTTCCGGGTCATCTGATACGTATGTCAGTGGGCGGGAATTAATCACCGCTTCCGCATCACAGAGAGACGTCGTTAAACTTTCGTATGACAAGTTAGCTTTTCCCAAAATCTTACGTAAAATCGTCTTTAGTACGCCTATAAGTCTTTCCCACCAGCCTCCCCACCAAGGTGCTGATGGTGGGTTGAAACGCCACTCGATTTGCTGTACCGACGTGTGTTTAAGAATTTTCTCCCAATTAAGACCCTCTAGCGCTTTAGCCGTGCCGGTAAAATTTGTCCCATTGTCGGTGAATATATAACGTGGTCGTCCGCGTCTAGCTATGAACCTACGAAGACATTCTATGAACCCGTCCACAGACAAAGATGACGCTAATTCAAAATGTACGGCTCTATACACTGCGCATGTAAATATGCATATCCACCCCTTCCCCCACCTTTAATAAAAACTGGTCCTGCAAAATCTATCCCAGTAGCTTCAAAAACCCTTGAATCGCGTACGCGCATAACGGGGAGAGGAGGTGGCTCACATTGCATATGTTTCGCTTGGTATCTCTTACAGATAACGCATCTCGATACAACGGATCTAACAATTTGGCGCAAGGAAATAATCCAAAATTGTTTACGTAACGTATTCATTACAATCTGCGTTCCAGCATGTCCACATTTGTCATGTGTCTCTCTCACAAGCAAAATTACAATATCATGTTTGTCTAAAATAATCGGAGACAAAAACATGCTATCGTCGTCTCGGTTGAGGATCTTTGTTTTTACAACATACAGCCCATCCTCATTTAACAATACTTTAAAAGACGACAATTTACTCTTATCCGTATTTGTAAACATAACTTTCTGTAAGTGTTTCAGTAAACTAACTTCTGCTTTTTTGACTTCACTTACTGATAAATATAACTTCTTTCGCTTTTCTTTAGTCAAATACGGAGTTTTCGGCGCTTCCTGTACATGAGAGACATTGCGCCTTCCTGATTCGCGTTTTTCGAGCAATATTTTCCGATTATTTAAAAATCTACGCATCCACGCTATGAAACGTATGAGTTTCGTATACGTAGAGAATAAATTACTCGCTTTAAATGACGAGTCCTGAGCATTCACCATATTTACAAGCGCACTCTTTTTGATTTCGCTCTTTACTATGTTCTCATTCACATCCTCTTCTACAGAAGGCCAACAACTTTCATCCTCTCTAAGCCAACTCGGACCTACCCACCATTGTGACTCTACAAGCTGCGACGCACTACAACCCCGCGACGGCAAATCGGCCGGATTTATATCGCCCGGAACGTATCTCCATCTACTTGCGACGCTCGACGTTCTTATTTCTTGGACCGTAGTAGAGTCGGACCAATACGTCACGCTTTCTATATGACGAGTTAATGACTCGAGAACTGAATTTGTAAGTCTCACGGCTATCGTAGCCGCCATCAATTCGAGGCGAGGTATAGTCGCGTTCTTTGGCGCTATCCGAGTCCTCGCGCTAAGTAGCTGTACACTGACAAAATCCTCGGATTCGATTCTCGCAAACACTACAGCGGCATAAGCCGCTCCGCCCGCATCTCCGAACGAATGAATCGACAGTTTACCCTCTCCAATTCCTCGCGGCAATTCTATTTGTTTTAATGAAGGTAATTCATTCATCCATCGCAAGAACTCGTCGCTTCGCTTATCATCAATTTTTTCATCCCAGTTTTTTCCTTCTAGCCACAACCGCGTGAGTAGAATTCTCGGCTGCAGAGACACAGGGCAAGTAAAACCGATCGGATCGAATACTTTATGTGCGCCCGACAAAATACTTCTCTTCGTTACAATTCTTGACAACTCTAAATCCACTACCGTCGGATTAATACTTATCGTATCCCTTTCTTTGTTCCACGAAATACCGAGTACGCCTGTAGTTGTATTTTCCGAGCAATTTCCTGAATATTCCCATCCGCGCAAATCAAAACTACCCGTAGCCATTATTGTTGTATCTTCCCGTATAAACAAATGCAGCTCTTCCATTTAATTGACACTCGTCACGCAATTGTCTACATAGAAAGATTCCTTTAATTTCCGGACTGATTTTTCCGACCATGAACATTTTTTAACGTTTTTCGCGAGTTTGAAGGCCTTCTCTAAATGTATTATCAGTATCTCGGACAACAGAAAAGGGCTAGGAGACAATCCAAAAACCACGCGACAGTGTATAAAAACCACTGTTCTTCCGTTCACCTGCCACAGAAAACGAAGAAAGTCTCTGTCTTCCCTCTGTACCACGATTTGTAAAAACGCGCCCTTTATGTCCGAAACAACCCCTATCCTTCTCTCGCGAAATCTATTTAATGACGATGGCACGAATTCTATAAGATTAGGTCCCTTCTCGAGGCATTGGTTAAGCGACGGATACCCTTTTCTATTAGCCGATGCGTCAAATACTGGTCTAATCTTCGTCGTACTGTTTAACTTTACAACCGGTCGATGCGGCAGATAATGACACGCGCTTCCCACCTGTTCCTCGGAGACCCTTTCGATTATATTTTCCGCGAGCCAATTCTTGAAAACGTCGTCATAGGCGGAAAAGAGATTTTGTCTATTTAATCTGTCGATCGTTGTTATCAACCTATGCTCTGCGATATCACGATTCTCAGACAAAAACGAATGATCCTGTTTCCACGGAAGTCGAACCATATACCGACCGTTCTCCTCGACCGTTGTCTTTCTTATGAAATCTCTCGTGCTATCATTTCTCGCGGTTTCGCTTATCTTTTCTATTGGATCATTGATACCTAGAATGTCTAAGCGCCACAATTCTGATACGTCCGCCTCACAGTGGTCGGAAATCGCCAAAACGTGGCCAAAATAGGAAGGAGTACTCCAATGTAGTTCAAAATACATATTCTTAGGTTTCTCGGGTCGCTGATCATAAATCTGATGTCAAAAATTAAAAAAACAAAATGGCGGATTCAATATGGCGGATGCGTAACCCAAAAAATTATTGGACTCTCTTGAAAATTAGTATTCCCATAGTTTTCGTGCCGGCGAATATGAATCTGATGTCAAAAATTTAAAAAATAGAATGACGGATGTGTAACATGCTATGTGAAAAAATTATTTGATTTTGCTAATAAAATGATTTACCGAAATTTGATTTCGCTAAATGTTTTATTGTACTTACCGATGACTGCTTCAAAATTAATGGATAAAAGATTATATTAAATGAGCGACAAACAATATAAAACTAAATTACAACTTCCCCATAAAATCGGGAAGTTAATAAGGAGAACATTTTATTATAATAAATAATATTTATGTCAGAAAATACTATAGATGAGAGAGAGAAGTGGATATGCGTTCCAGTAGAAAGGATGATTGGTGTGGGAATTCAATGATAACAACCATTGACGGTGAAGCCGTCCGCCAAGGAGTGCGATTTATTAAAAGAACTTTAAGACCTTGACACTGCGAGAATGAGAAAGTAAAAGTAAATAAAAATGAATCAGGAAGTTAATAACATTATACGACAATAAATGATTTTTCTCATTAAAGAGAATAATTTCGACAAGGCCGTTTTCATGCTGGAATCAGTGATCTTGATTGTGAATCCACTTTTCTCCAATATCTGGTCCTCCAAATGCTGAAGAATAGTACTTAAACTACTACCAAGGTTATTTCTAACCATGAGAAAAATTTCTTTTCTGGAGAAACGTATTTCAGTATCAGAAGAACCTGAAAGTATAAAAAAATAATGTGTTAACTAAAATTTTTTTTTAAACAATAAACAAATTGTTGTTGATGTTCAAAAAAAGTATCAGAAAATTCTATAAGTGGAACCATACAATGCTTATTTAACAAACTTTATTATATCTTCTAACTTTCTCGAGAAAACATGCTTGTAACTAGTACCGTTACTACCTCTGCGTCACAAAAATGGATCGTATGACCAAATCCGCAATTTTCCGCAGCTTTTTTTTCAAGATAATATAAGATGAAAGTATCTACTACAAGACCCAGCAATTACATCTGGAGCATATTGGGGTGTATACAACTTTTAGTTTACATTCTTAAAATCTGTGCACCAAATTTTATCTTTGACTTTATACATTATAAACACTAATTAATATAAATCTAATATTATTATTATGCATAGTACTTACTTCCAGGAACAGCATCCATTGTACACACAAAAAAGAAATTCACTTTTCGTAAAATTACAAGCTTCACACTTGTTTTCTCACACCGTAGTTCACTGCACAAAAACTGCGTGACGACTGGACGCGATATTTGTACTCCCACCATTTGGCAGGTATACATAATAAAACCTTTTTACTTTGGGTTTCCCATAGAGTCATTATCTGAGTATACAGTATGGCAAACCTCATACGCCTAACGGGAAATTCATTTTTGGCATTTTGGCCACGTTTTAGCGCTTTCCGACCACTGTGCGCCTGTTGCACAAACATTGTCGTAAACATCGCAGCTGTATCGCGGTCCTCTCTCGTTTGCTTGTTTAACTTCCCTATAACCGTCCATCCGAGAAGTGTTTCCATCGCGACGAGACCGTTACCCATGTCATACTTTTCTCCAGTAAATAATTTTCCGGCAACGTCCGCGCCTATAAGCACCTGTATCGAGTTTTGCTGACTGCCTATATCGGTTAATGTAATTTTCTTCTCGCGTAATTTATCTACCCACGTGTCTCTGGAAATGCACGGAATCGTTTCACAAATCGTATCTTCGCTTATTACAGAGAAGTTACACGCGTAGGACTCATCTAAACTTTTCATTCGAATCAGGAAAACGTTGTGCTTCTTTGTCTTCGATCTGACACCGCCGAACAGTGAATGTGTCACTTCGATCTCCCCGCGCGGTACATAACCTATCTCCGCCGCAATGTCCGCACGAATATATGAACGCTGCGAAGCCGTATCTATAATCGCCCTTACTGTTTTTTCTCGCGAATCTGAATACAGTCTGACGCGCAACGTCTGCAGACAGATCTCGGGTGTCTCACAAATCGCCGCCAAACTATTCTCTAGTTTTTTCACATTTTCTACAGGCTTATCCGGTACCCTGTTTTCCCTCGCGGCAAAGTTCGGACAGAAAAGCAAAACATGTCGCCGGCCACACCAAGCGCACTTTACTCTAACACGACATCTTTTTGAAACGTGACCGCGATTTAAACAAGTGAAACACGCGTTTTCTTTTTGGACGCACTCTTTTCTCTCGTTGAAACTCATTTTCCTCGCAATTTCACACTCCTGACTTTCGTGCTTACCTTTGCAGAATACACATACTATCTGTCTCTCCTCTTTCGAGGTTAGAAGCGCGCTCGTGCTGGCAGGCTCCTTGGACGGCTCCCGGGTCGGCTCCGGCTTGCTTTTCGGTCTTCTGTATCCTTCTCCTCCCGTGGAGATTTGGAAGCCCTGCAGAGCCATGTCTATTCGTTCCTCGTTTTCCACTTCGCGCTGCAGGAACCTCAGCATTCTTGTTAGCTGATCCTTCGTCTCTCTTTCTTCGTTCTCGTTTGCTGCTTCTCGCTGTCCGTTTCGTTGCCATGCCCGTAACACCTCTTCCGGTAGAGATGATTCCACTAGCGGATACAACATCGCGGCACATTTGTCCGTCGCGACCCCTAGCGTCTCAAGCGCGCGAATATAGCTCTCTAACTTATCATAGAGGCTCGCGAGCGATGGCTTTTTGTTCCCTTTCACGGCGCACAGTGCGGCCGATCGCCGATCTAGCTGTTCAAAATTCAGAAAGTGCTTTTAATGATTTCTTTTAAGAAAAACCTTGGCGTGTACGGTTTTCAAAGTACAGTTTTTCACTCCCCCCTCCATAACTTTATTTAACAACAAAAACTTAATAACTTTATTATTATAAAAGAAAATATAATTATAATAAGAGAAATAAACTAGATTTTCGGACATTACATGTTCTTTGAAATAATAATTGAAAAACGTAATGACTTTATTTTGGTAATAACAAAATGTCAATCATCAAATAACGTGGGATGACTTGACAAAATATAAATATAATTATATATTGATACATATAATATTAATTGGTTTCCTCTGGCGAAGATGTTGTGGAAGACGATGAGAGTAGGGACTCTGGCAGTTCAAGTAGTTGTAATACCTCTCCTGTAGGTGTGGTTCTCTTTTCATCAATGTGGCGTAGGTGACTGATAAGAGGATCAGACGTTATCAGAAGGCGATTTATAATGTCCCTGTTGGTGTTGCTGCGAGAAGATTTCCGGGCATTAAACTTACGAAATTGTTCAATGTCTTTGCGTCGCAGCTCTTGCACATCTTCCGACAACTGCCCTATGGGAACAGTAAATTTTTTTGCAACATCTGCCCCATGTATCAATAATTTGTGCACGGTTACAGGCATATAGTACCAGCCATATAGTTCAACGTACAAAAGTGCGGTTTCCCACGTGTAATTTTGGAATGCTGGAATGTTTATTTTGTAGCGTGATGACTAAATTTACTGATCAAATTTTTTTTCCTCGACTCAACATCACGTTTCTCTTCATTAGTTTTTGCCTGCCATTTCTTTATCCCTAATTTATAGGAAATATGAAGTAAACACTCCATGCTCCTGATATATCCGTGTAGAGTGGACAATCCCCATGAGAACGTCTGTTCATTACAATGCCTGAATTTAATGGTTTCCAAGTTATTCATTTCCTTACTAGTTGCCCCACAAATATAACATTTTTGAGTGGAACGGTTCTCAGACAAAGCGTTGCACACTTTACCATCCACCATGGTTTCTTTCAGTTCAATCTTTACTGAGATTTGATGGCCCTGAAATTCTAGCGATGTCGGTTGCAATTCAACAATTTGACGCCTAACGTGTGAAACTTCTGCGACTAGTTCTTGCTCGGTTTCTTTGACAAAACGAAACCGTATTGGTCGACAAAATTTAGTTGATGATGTTCGAGGGTTTTCTCAAACAATTCTGCTTTCCCTGTTGTTATTCGTGCCCACCAGAAGGATGGGCACAAAGGATGATACTAAAATATTGGAATCGTCCACATCAGGTGATCCTGATTGCTTATAACGACTATGACTGCCACAACCATCACAACCCCATTTAGAGGTAAATATCAGATCCGACAACTGATTTTCGATAACAAAGTGTGCCAAACGTGAGTTGTCGACCGTGAAAAATCTTCGAATTGTAAGATCAATAATTGATTGCAGCTTAATTTCTGCCATTTGGTTATTCACAGTGATATCCAAACCAGAAGGGTAGCATGATTGTTTTGCCTTCACTAAGATCTTATAGGAAGGGTATATGTTGTGTCCCATTTCTATAGCCTTTTTACGCAAGACACAATATTCCTGTAGGGTTAACTTTAAAGAGACTAGTAAAGCAAGGGCCTGATCGGGCGAAAAAGGAGATGGCCGTGGTTTGCGCCGTTCTGACTCATATAACTTTTTTATTCTAGTAGCTTTACCTGGGGAACTAAGGATGGTTTTTATCATATAGGCTGCATCTTTGTTCCCTGACTTGCGGAGCTTATGCTCGGCTACGAAACAAAGTTCTTCGACAGAATTGTTTAGTAAACCTTGAACTCTTCGCCTTTTGGTCAAAGAACTACTTTCACAGAAATTTTTACGCGGACGACCCACACTACTTTCTGATACAACTGACAATGAGCTCGAAGAAGTCGAAGGCAAATGTATATCATTTAATATTTCTAATTTTCCATTCAACCAACTTTCATGAGAGAATAACAAATTTGCATATGAATGGTGACATTTCAACCAATATCGACGTAAAACAGCCAAAAATGTCCCAAAACGTTGAAAACAGGTGATCTTAAAGGTCTCAGTTGGACTAGATATGTTCAGGTATTTACTAGCAGTTCATACAGTAACTGCCTACCTTCTGAAAAAGGGGCCAAGATTGCATTGGCCTCCCTGATTTTTTCTACGAGAAATCTCCTGGTCACCAAAATTTTGTTTTCTGAAAGTAAATATTCATTATTGTCAAATTATGGATGAATATGGGTATGAAACTGGTAAAATCTAATAACGAAATAATTCACAAAGGGTTTGCAACCATGTTTTTGGAGTTTGGTTAGGTTTGAAGCAAGTTACAAATTTCTAAAACTTGAAAAGGACTGTAATTATCCAAATTACTCCACTACAAAGAAATTACTCCACTAAATAAAATAATGGATGGAAATATAACATCATATAATACTAACGTTCGTTTACGTACTCCATAGTTCGTCAGAAAGGTTTTGTTACATAATGTTTAAAAAAAACACTACTAAAACAAAAGATTTCACTAATAATCTGATACTGTCCGGGACGGTTAGATGGCGTGGCGCGTATATATATATATATATATAAATAATAATAAAACCTATAAATAATAAAACTATTCTCACGAGCTATGGAGTACGTAAACGAACGTTAGTATTATATTATGTTATATTTCCATCCATTATTTTATTTAGTGGAGTAATTTCTTTGTAGTGGAGTAATTTGGATAATTACAGTCCTTTTCAAGTTTTAGAAATTTGTAACTTGCTTCAAACCTAACGAAACTCCAAAAACATGGTTGCAAACCCTTTGTGGATTATTTCGTTATTAGATTTTACCAGTCTCATACCCATATTCATCCATAATTTGACAATAATGAATATTTACTTTCACATAACAAGACTTTGGTGACCAGGAGATTCATCGTAGAAAATAATCAGTAACTTGCTTCAAACCTAACGAAACTCCAAAAACATGGTTGCAAACCCTATGTGGATTATTTCGTTATTAGATTTTACCAGTTTCATATCCATATTCATCCATAATTTGACAATAATGAATATTTACTTTCACATAACAAGACTTTGGTGACCAGAAGATTCATCGTAGAAAAAAATCAGTAATTTGTTCAAACCTAACGAAACTCCAAAAACATGGTTGCAAACCCTTTGTGGATTATTTCGTTATTAGATTTTACCAGTTTTATACCCATATGCATCCATAATTTGACAATCATGACACACCGACAGGAGAGGTATTACAACTATTTGAACTGCCAGAGTCCCTACTTTCATCGTCTTCCACAACGTCTTCGCCAGAGGAAACCAGTTAATATGTATAATATGCATCAACATATAATCATATTTATATTTTGTCAAGTCATCCCACGTTATTTGATGATTGGCATTTTGTTATTACCAAAATAAAGTCATTACGTTTTTCAATTATTATTTCAAAGAACATGTAATGACCGAAAATCTAGTTTATTTCTCTTATTATAATTATATTTTCTTTTATAATAATAAAGTTATTAAGTTTTTGTTGTTAAATAAAGTCATGGAGGGCGGGGGGTGAAAAACTGTACTTGAAAAACTGTACACGCCAAGGTTTTTCTTAAAAGAAATCATTAACACCACTTTCTGAATTTTGAACAGCTAGATCGGCGCTCGGCCGCACTGTGCGGCGTTTTGCAACACAAGCCCCAGAAGTTCGCGCACATAAAACTCCACCACTATATCGTCTCGGCCAAAACGATTTTTTAAACTTCCTACTGCCTTTTCATAATTTTCTTCCTTTCAATCATCAACAGTCCAGGTAAAATAATTTGTGAGAACAGGTTGCCTTTTTCTATTGAAAGGTTTTAGTTTAATGCGCGTTCTACAACTGTACTTCTACAACACGTTCTTCTCCCGCGCGATTCTCACCTCATGTCGCCACCGTCCTCTAGATGGCGCTGACGCTCTTTCATACCAATCCACAACAACATACATAGGTTAGTACTTTTTTATAACGAATGTCCAGCTGCATCGATTGATGTATTAAAAAGTACCTCATTCTATTTAAAAAAATGAAGGAGGCCTTGACAATACTAAAAAAAAAGAAAAAATTCGAACTTTTTTTATTACAATGTATAGCCAATCGAAGACTGATCAACTTTTGTTTAAAACATTTTTTGTAAGATTATCGCAAGTACTTGAAAAATCGTGAGAACTGTTATGTGGGACACCCTGTATATAACTTTAAAGAGTACTATGACATTATATAATTTAAATTGTATTTTTATATTCTTCTTTTTGTTGAAATAAGAGTTAAAATGTTATTTGTTTTTATTTTTAGTTAAATAAAATTATCTATTTAATTAAGAAAAGATTGCGTCGTCGCTTTATCAAATCAAAAATGTCAAAGCGGTTTCTTGTATTTACCTGAGTCACAATAAATAAATTATCTAGGTGCACGGTAGTGCACCAGCCAAGTTCTGGCACTACCACCTTTACACGAAACAACTTAGGCGTTTTTTAGAGGCTTATAACTCGGCACTGGAGGCAGATGGAGAGATGTAATTTCGTACACTTGTTAAATGCTACCATGTCTCAATATTGACAAAACATTAATCTTCCAACATTACTAGGTTCCGTGATATAGGACCTCAAAAATCGTAAAATTTGTCACTGACTGACTGACTGACTGATTGACCGACTGACTGACTGACTGACTGACTGACTGACAGATCATCAAAACCTTTTGGGTACTTCCCATTGACCTACAAGCTTGAAATTTGGTACATAGGTCCACCATAACAAACAATCAAAGGAATAATTATCAAAGTTCGAAATTTTACACATTAAAGGGTTGAAAAAAAACATTACGAAATAGGTACGTAGGATAGAACATAGCAGCATAACATATACATAAGGGTACTTTGGAATTATTCCTTCGACCATTTCCTCCAAACTGTATTTTCGTATGCGTGGGCGGGCCGGCCGGGCCTCTCCGCCCCCGCCACCTATCCCTAACTAATTCTTGAGAGGTCGACGGGATAATCCCAAAGTACCTATCGCTGGGAGATGACAAGAAGATCCCTGAGGGCGTGTAGAGGCAAAAAGGGTCTCCAGCTGGCGCCGCCTACCCCGACCACTGACGCTCGCGTACTCGCCGCGTGACCACGCCCTCTCGGCTGCTACGTCACACGACGCATAGTAGCAGGATTCCCGTATTTACGGAAGGCTACGGGAGAGAGACAGAGCGGGAGAGAGAGAGAGTGAGCAGGAGAGAGAGTGCGGAAGAGAGAGAGAGAGAGAGAGAGAGAGAGAGAGAGAGAGAGAGAGAGAGAGAGAGAGAGAGAGAGAGAGAGAGAGAGAGCGGGAGAGAGAGAGCGGAAGAGAGAGAGAGCAGGAGAGAGAGAGAGGGAGAGAGCGGGAGAGAGAGAGCGGGAGAGAGACAGAGTGAGCGGGAGAGAGAGAGAGCGGGAGAGAGAGCGGGAGAGAGAGCGGAAGAAAGAGAGCGGGAGATAGAGAGCGGGAGAGAGAGAGAGCGGGAGAGAGAGAGCGGGAGAGAGAGCGCGGGAGAGAGAGAGCGGGAGAGAGAGCGGGAGAGAGAGAGTGAGCGGGAGAGAGAGAGCGGGAGAGAGAGAGCGGGATGAGAGAGCGGGAGAGAGAGAGCGAGAGAGAGAGCGGGAGAGAGAGAGCGGGAGAGAGAGAGCGGGAGAAAGAGAGTGGGAGAGAAAGAGAGAGCGGGAGAGAGAGAGAACGGGAGAGAGAGAGCGGGTGAGAGAACGGGAGAGGGAGAGAGAGAGCGGGAGAGAGAGAGCGGTGAAACCTCGAGGCGCAGCGGGGGTTGGCGAGCGAAGCGAGCAGGTAGCGGAGCCCCCCCTAGTGTGACGTAGCAGCCGAGAGGGCGTGGTCACGCGGCGAGTACGCGAGCGTCAGTGGTGGGGGTAGGCGGCGCCAGCTGGAGACCCTTTTTGCCTCTACACGCCCTCAGGGATCTTCTTGTCATCTCCCAGCATAAGTATACATAAGTATACGTTTTATTAGCTTCGAAGTCGTAACAAATACTGATGAAAAAAACAATCGCTCTAACGTAAACAAAAGAAACTGCACCGAGCATCGTCTATAGCGGCGGGGGGCAAACGGATCCGAGCGTCGCTGGCAGGGTGTTACTCTTCGATACATTGAATTTGGATTTTGTCTTGCAGATTAGAAAAGAATTTTTTTCCTTTGATCGACGCTGCGTTGTTTAGATTTTTCGGGACAAAGTTTCAAGTAGGTATAAATAGCTAGTAAAACGAACATGCATTTATTAATTTACTTAATATCCACCTTAAAGATAAAAAATGTTTAGGATTTAATGAATCAGGGATAAGAGTAATAATAACCATAAACTTGATAATTGATGAAATTTCAACAAAAAGTGATGAAATCCCAACAACAACATTCTGTAAACAGGAGCCAAGTTCTTATGGCCGTAAAAAGTTGTGAGATCAAACAAAAGACGGCCAAGTTCGTTAGCTTAGAAATACCTCTTGCAATACTGAAAAAAGCGTTTGTAAAAATTAGTTTAAAAGAACATATTTAATTTTTAAAGAGATGCATGAAGGGCTAAATTATTCAAACTTGGCCGCTACCTAACACCTTTTATGGCCATTAGTTTAAAAAGTAACGGCCACACATCGAAGAAGTACAAATACCGGACCCTAAAATTCCAAAACCAAGAATACAAAGAAAAAGAAAACCTCCTCCAATTAGAAAAAATAATCAACTAACAAAGAAAAAAAAACACCATAAACATTAAACGGGACAAAGTTATTACAATATTAAGGAGCCAAGCTCCGTTGCAAAAGTTGCAACGTCACAAGGTATAAATAGGCAGTAAAACGAACATGCATTACTTTCTAAACTAATGGCCATAAAAGGTGTTAGGTAGCGGCCAAGTTTGAATAATTTAGCCCTTCATGCATCTCTTTAAAAATTAAATACGTTCTTTTAAACTAATTTTTACAAACGCTTTTTTCAGTATTGCAAGAGGTATTCCTAAGCTAACGGACTTGGCCGTATTTTGTTTGATCTCACAACTTTTTACGGCCATAAGAACTTGGCTCCTGTTTACAGAATGTTTTTGTTGGGATATACATATACGCCGATTCTACCTTATTTATTAATATTTCCCTTTTATATTCCTTTCCATATTTTCATAATTCAAATTTTTATCCAAAACCTTGAAATAAATGTTTGATCGGGAAAATAAATTATGTAATAAAGAATAATTTACGCATAGAATATAGGCCATGTTAATTTTTATTGTAGTACTCGGCCACCGAGGCAGTCTGAGCTTGTAGCTTCAGGGCTGAAGCCTTCGAATAAATACGCGGATAACACTGCTAGATACAGTCCTATTTGTTCCGTGTTCACTATCGTTTTAATCAGAAAATGTCACGAGTTAGTTGGTACCAGTTCCATAAGAGAATAATGAAAAATAAAGAAGTTCCGCAATTGAATTGGCAGTTTTTGCACATCGATATCTCTCACGACTCTTCGAACTCCGAACTTTAAAGACTAGCGTCCGACCAACAGCGTACAATGAAGTTGATAGAGAATGGAGCATTATTGACAACTTAAACTTTTATAATTTTAATACGAATAAGTTGTAGAGCTTATCCCGATGAAAATGAGACCAAATACGACATCATTTGGACTACTTCAATAAAATCATAATTCTTACCATAACTTATAATTCATAATTCTTACGTATCAATAAAAATTGTTCCATTACACTCGAGTTTGGTCCCCATTTTCATCAGGAAAAGCACCGCAATTAACTCGCAATAATTTTATGTAGGGGAGTATATTGAAAAATCTAAAAGTTTAAACTTTCATTCGTGCATGATTCCCCATCTGCTTACATTTGTTTGTTTGTTACGTTTGTTAGTCGTTGGGTCTCTGACGTTCGGCACTCGTCGGACCTCATCGCCTTGTAATCGAGCTGCCCAGATAGCACACGACGTCCTAAAGATATTCATTTTACGTCTATTTTAGGTCTGAAAGTCTTACGTCCTAAAAAACAGTGTGGTTTTTATAAATAGCCATAATCTAGCAGAAAGTATTAGCATTGCTATTATTTGTTCGAGTTAGAGTTTTTGCTTCAATTTCAATTTCAATATCAATATCAATTTCAATTTTCATTATGATTTTAATTGTAATTGCAATTTTAATTTTTATTATGTTTATTGTGATTTTAATTGCAATTGTTATTTTTATTACACTTTTTATGTCAATTCCACACGCGTTCTTCTAATAAAGTTATTTATTAGTATTAAATTTATTAGAATTATTACCTCATCGAATTTTAGCAATTTCCGAGACATGGTTATATCGCCCGAAGCACCGACGAGGTACTATTAAAGACTGCCAGCCCCTGTGTTAGAGCCCGTTCAGACACGGCGGAAACCGCGCGTTTTCGACCGCGCGAACCTATTTACATTGGCGTAAATGGATGCGTTCACACGTGACCGTGCGGTCTAAAGATCCGCGCGGCTGCCGCCTCCGAACCGCTGGAAATCAAATCCGCGCGGAAACCGCGCGATTTTATTTACATTGGTTGCTATGAGAGTGTTCAGGTGTTTGACGGAAACCGCGCGGTTTGGAAAAAGGCCAGCGATATGGGACCTCCAATGTTCTGATTATTCCAATAAAATTTTGAAAAATCGTGCTTGGGAAGAGTTGGTTGATCTATTTGGAGAGGGAGAGGATACAGCAGAAAGAAAGACATTGTTTGGTAAATACTCACTAATTTATTTAAGAAAGATGTAACACATTACAAATAGAAAACTAAAATTTATCATGTTGAATTTATATTTTCGAATCTTGCCACTCAACGCGACCATCATTTGCACAAACGCTTGTGCATAAAAATTCAGATATTACAAGTGAAAAAAAGTAAAAACTATACCAGCCCCTATACCAGCCCATATACCAGCCCCTGTTTGCAACACCTCGCATTACACTGTGCCTGATACAATATTTTGGCATGACCAAAATTGATAAAATATATGTATATGTATATGTATATTTATAAAAATAAATATCAAACTCAAACTCAAACTTTCTTAATTCGGGATATAGAGTTACATATTTGGAATGTGTGAGCCGATCTCTTAATATTGGATGTACCCAATACTGTCTTTTTCTATATTTTTTACTTCTTTTGCAGAGCAACCACAAACATATTGCTTCTTCGATATCCATTTTCGTACTGAGCTAACAGTTTGCTCCTCTCCTGTATGTCCGCGCGGTTACCGCTTCATCCTGAACGACTGCCAATTTTGACGCGGTTCAAATCGCGCGGTCGAAAACGCGCGGTTTCCGCCGTGTCTGAACGGTAGGGCTGCGCGAGTACTCGCAAAATGCGAGCCGAGCTAAGCTCGACCCGCTTGGTCGAGTCGAGTCGAGTACTCGCACGAAGCGAGCGGCTCGCACGATGCGAGTAGCTCGCATCGATGCAAGCTACTCGCATCGACGTCATCGGCTCGCATCGGTTGCGAGCCGCTCGCATCGGTTGCGAGCCGCTCGCATCGATGCGAGTGCTCGACAGTGCTCGACTCGGCTCGATCAATCCAGTCGAGCTTAGCTGGGCTCGCATGGCTTGCATCGAGCGTGCGATTCGTACGAAACGAACGGCTTGCATGATTTGCACATCGATATTATCAATCATTTTAGTATATTGAAAATGCTAAATATTTGGTATGTTTTATTATATATTTTGATAGTAAAATGGACATATGTTGAATAATGAAAATTCAGAATTTGTGTGACCCTTTTATTGAAGATATTTATGCAATAACAACTATTTTCTAGATTTATGTAGATATATTGTAGATATGATCAGCAAAGAGCATTATTTTATTAGTTTTTGTATGCATAAACGTACTCAACTCACGAGTACACAAACATCGCAAAATTGCATATAATGTTGATAATTAATGTTAAACTTCGTTAAATAGTATTTGGAAAAAATGTGTATATAAATACTGTGTATTATTGATATATATGTGTACATATATTCGTGCCAGTATGTGCAAGTCTATAACCTATACCATCGCCCTGTCATTCAGTACTGTATGAGTATATGTAGATTATAGATAAGGGACTTGAGGTTTACGTTCAAAACTCGTGATAATATTGTAATCTTTGTAAAAGTTTGACTGATTTTTATCTCGAAGTCTTTTCTGAATTTGCAAATGTTGAAGTGGGTATTTAAATTCTGTGCAGAATTGACACAATAATCAGTATTATTTATGCTTGTAGAAGGTTGTATGAAAACGCAAAAGGATATATTTAAATAATACCTTGCACAATTTTATGATTTGTGGAAGTATACTGATAGGGCAAACGATGATACTTATACATATATACTATATACTGTGACGTGGCAGTTTTGCCTACGTCCCCCGATACCGAGTATCGGAAGACCGGGTCACCCTCTGGCAGTAAAACATGCGAGACGGGCCGTGGCGAGCGCTCGCCCTGGGCACGAGCGAGACCCATGGGCGAGTTCTAATATTTTTGAGCGTCGCGCCAATTTGCGCGACGCGATTCTGCAGGACCGTACCCGGGCCCCAAGAGGGGGACCCGGAGCACTTATTCCGCCGAGAAAGAAGACAGAAGGATCGGCATCGGTGAAACTCCCACCCTAGAGAAGCGAGGAATCGACGTGGCCCAGAAGAGACAACCTGGAGGCGCCGACGAGGACAGGGGAATCCAAGCCAAGAATCTCAGCTGCCTCGCCGTCGCCTCAACCGGAGAGAAGCCTGGCCAGCTGCCGGATTGGCTAGCGTCGATCACCTCGCAGGGAAGCGGCGAATCCACGAGCAACGCTGCCGGGGAACCGACGAATCGCCGGACGCCAGGGACCGTCGCGCGGAGCGAGGCCCCGTCCGAATATCGAGCAGCGATAGGCCGAATCCTACGCGGTAGAACGAGAGCGGAACGGGGGGGGGGGTACGCTTCACTTCCGCGTTCCCGAGCGATCAACGGGGAGATCACTTCTTCGTTGGCTCGTACTGAGTAAAGTTGTGAGATTAGATATCTTAACTATTGCGTCAATCACGTTAGTTAATTAATTGTTGCGAAACAAACTGCCGGACGAGAGGGACAGGACGCCATACAACATCGTAGGCTGAGAGTTGCCCTGGGTAAGCTTCTGTCCTATTCCATTCGAACAAGTGATCTTTTCGCGTTGGCTCGGTACGTGTCGTGTTCGCGATCGCGTCGCAGAAAGTTCGACGTGGCTTCGATGCTGCCGGGGGCAGAGTAGGTTTACGGACGAGACGAATCCGTCGAGCGACGGTCGCGCGGTGAAGATTAATTTGCGAGGGTTCAGCCCTATTTTTATTTTTGGCGAGGATCCGTGCGTCGTCGTATCTTTCACTCGAACCTCGTTTCGTTCCACGGTGCGTCGCCGCCTCGTGCTCGCGTCGTATTTCCGCGACTTGTTACGCCGACGAGAAGAATATTATACCACGCGTTTTCCATCTGAATTCGGGCGTGAAACGCGAATATCGCGTACGCCAACGTCGTTATCACGTTGCTGCCGGGTTCGACGCGTCTCCGAGAGGTCCTGTGAAGGACAGATCGCGCGTACGACGATCTTTCGTTGCCGACCACCTGTCGCGCGCCGGTTAACCTCGAAACGCTGCCGGTTGCTGCCGGTATCGTACTTGTAACAACGGAGAAATAAAGATTTGGTTAACGGAAGGTCTGAGAGTCGTCATTGTAGTGAGAAACCTTCCCGCCGCGGGGAATGCCTCGTGTTCGATTCGCGTAGTATCCTGTACCCGTTCGCGAAGTGTATTGTTCTCGATCTCGATTGTCGCCAGCTCGTACTACCGTTTCTCAACATGCTCGTGTTAACAAAGCTTAGCGTGGCACCTTCCGTGCCTGGCGCCCGAACTTGATTTATAAGAACTGAGAAACGACGAGCTGGCGAACAATTTTTGTCCCGGGTGGACCGCGTCTCGCGCGGCCGAACGCGGCCCGGTCGAAAGGTCTATAAATACCCGGTGTCGCTGGGATTTTCGCCCTTCTGGCTAAAGAAAATCTCGGACGACGTGACAATACGTATTAACTATTTACCATTTATGTATTATTTGCATGTTTATTTAAATACTATCACGAGTAGAGTATTTAGGTAAGTATGAAGGTAATTAATGAGAAGTGACACATATTATACATGTATTAAATCATACATGAATTTTCCTTTATTTCTATCTCTCTCTTTCTCCCATGTTGTGTTTAAGATAATTGGTCATACCAAGGGCGCTGGTCATACTAACCGTTGTTATAATAGTAAGATAGAATAAATAGATGAATAATAGTGATGATGATGATAATGATAACGATAACAAAAATAACAATATTAACAATAATAATAATAACATTAATAACAATAATAATAATAACGATATATATGAATAATAATAATAATAATAATAATAATAATAACAAAATCAGAACAAAGCAATTACGTTATTATCGACAAAACGGAATATTTAATAATAATACACACATTCTCACAAATACGAAACACAGTCAAACTTATTACAACTTAATTCTTTGCAAGTACAATAATTTTTTTTTTACGCGGGAAGGTGGAAAAACCTTGAAAAGGCACGAGGCAGGGTCCACACTGCCAAGTAGTGTGGGATTTTCAGCCACTAAAAAACCACCACCCGTTCTCCCGCTGGTTTCCCGCGATATTTCCGGTTGGAGCCGTTTGGTTCTCACTCCTCTTTTCTGTTCTACTGGCGAATAACAACAACATTAATAATAATAACGACAACAATAACAGTATGAATACTCTGATAACAATAACAATATAATTGATAAAAGTCATACATGCCTTTGCAGTACAATCTATGATTTCTGGTTGGCAGATAAAAAACACAGTTGCTCCACTTTCTCCGATAATAGAGCCGTCCTTCTCTCTGTAACTATGTTACCGGCTAATGAAAATAATCGTTCACTGTATGCTTGAGTTGCAGGAATACTAAATAAATTTCTGGCAACTATTGCTAGATCGGGAAAGCGTGTGGAATTTTGCCTCCACCACTCCAATATACAAGATTCCGGTTCAATCAGTTTTTCCACTAAGTACGCCTCTATTTGGTTTTGCAAAATATTCATAGGTCGGCCTTCGTTTTGTGCAACATTTTTAAAGAAACTGGAAAGGCTTGGTGATAATGCTGATGATGATGCTTCTGCAAAAAAATATTATAAAATACGTACATACTATTATATATTAAATACAATCTCGCTCAATTTTGTGATTCTTTTACACTCACCAACAACGTTTTTATCTGCAACGCCTGCATTATATGGAACAGGAGATTTCCTATATATGTCTGCAAATTTCTCTAAAATGTCCTTAGCCTCATCTCTCCTCTCTATTGGCAACAAACGATTCTTTATACGTGGATCCAAAATCATACTAACTAATAGACAATTCATGCTAGTGGCAAAATAGAATCTGCTGCCTAACTCTATTATGAAATTATTTTTTAGTACTGATATTTCGCTTCCATTGTCGTTCTCCAGCATATTCATTAGGGTGTCGCGAATGCCGTAGATGGTGGGGATGTATCGCGGGAGAGTGGGTGTATTTTCTACAGTCATTATTTCCGTGGCTTCTTTAAATAATTTAAGTATTGTAGAATATTCTTCCATTCCGACCCACTCGCGGCTTGTGATCGGGTCGGGCATCCGCGGTTCGCACAGTACAGTGTGCAACGCTCGACGCACGTTCATTAATCTGTTGAGCATATCGTACTGCGAGTTCCACCTCGTTTCACAGTCAATTATTAACTTCAACGGTGTCCTTCCCGGATACTGCGCCAATTGTTCAGATTTTAGTTTTTCATTAGCCGCCGACGACCGATGAAAATATCTAACTATTCTTCTACATTTTGCCAATAAAGACACTAATTCCGTGCACGGCTTAATAGCATCCTTGATCACCAACTGAAAAAAAGTCTTAAATTTAGCCGTTAAAACATATTGTTCATTGAGATAATGTCTACTTCGTTAAATAATTGTTATTAATATGTTCTTACTTGTAAAGTATGAGCGAAACATGGAATTCGCTCCCATGTACGACTTAATCGTGTAGCTTTCACTATATCCGCAGCATTATCCGTTACAAAAAATATTTTGAATTTTTCGTTCTGCAAGTTCCATTCTCTCAATGTATTATTTAAAAATGTATTAATATGTTCACCGGTGTGTGATTCGGTGACGTTTCTTATTGTCAGTGTCAAGTTCTGTATAACAAAGTTGCTGTTCATATAGTGAACCGTGACGGACAGGTAATTTTCATTAGACCTTGAAGTCCATCCATCCGTTTTGAAATCAAAAGTTTCCGTCCAAAAAGTGAGATGATTAATTAAAGATTACAGAAAAACATATGCTTCACTATTATAATTCAATCAAAATATTCTGACTTACAGTTTCGATATCTTTTTCTAGTATCGTCGCAATCCGTTTCTTCTCGTTCTCATATATTGCGGGTATGATGGTATCCGAGAAAGTGGTACGGCTGGGTAATCTGTACCGCGGCTCTAACATTCGAATTAAATTTCTGAATCCGCTATCATTGACGATGCAGAACGGCTGACAATCACGTATAATCATCTCGGCAATGGCTTTAGTAATTGCTTTCGCCCTAGTAGAATTGCTTTCCAGCATAACTATATTTTCTTCCACATTTGTGATATCGTGTCTGGTGGGGACTTCTTCCTCTCGGTGCGCGAAAATAAGGACGAAAGTGTGTGCAACCTTTGCCAAAAGGTATTTAAATGCAAGCGGGCTAGCACAACATCGCTAAAACGGCATTTAGTATGCCAGCATCGTGACGTATATTTCGCGGACCGAGAGGAAGAAGTCCCCACCAGACACGATATCACAAATGTGGAAGAAAATATAGTTATGCTGGAAAGAAATTCTACAAGGGCGAAAGCAATTACTAAAGCCATTGCCGAGATGATTATACGTGATTGTCAGCCGTTCTGCATCGTCAATGATAGCGGATTCAGAAATTTAATTCGAATGTTAGAGCCGCGGTACAGATTACCCAGCCGTACCACTTTCTCGGATACCATCATACCCGCAATATATGAGAACGAGAAGAAACGGATTGCGACGATACTAGAAAAAGATATCGAAACTGTAAGTCAGAATATTTTGATTGAATTATAATAGTGAAGCATATGTTTTTCTGTAATCTTTAATTAATCATCTCACTTTTTGGACGGAAACTTTTGCTTTCAAAACGGATGGATGGACTTCAAGGTCTAATGAAAATTACCTGTCCGTCACGGTTCACTATATGAACAGCAACTTTGTTATACAGAACTTGACACTGACAATAAGAAACGTCACCGAATCACACACCGGTGAACATATTATTACATTTTTAAATAATACATTGAGAGAATGGAACCGGCATAACGAAAAATTCAAAATATTCTTTGTAACGAATAATGCTGCGAATATAGTGAAAGCTACACGATTAAGTCGTACATGCCCAGACAGCACAGCCTGCCCGAGCCCACTACCGGCCCAAACGTCCCGAGGCCCGTGACCTACAGGTTACTATCTAACACAATGCTTGGATCGGCTCGAGGCTGAATCCGTTGGATCCGTGCCTGCTTTTTATGCGCGCAATGGCCCGGAAATAGTCAGGCATGGGCTCGAGCCCACAGCCTGCTGCCCGCCGTGCCAGATTTCAGCCAGAGTTTAAGAGGGCAGCACGGTCACACTAATGTGGCCAATCAGTGCTTCGATTGAGCCCAACTTTTCTCGCGACATCTTCTCTGTCCACATCATGTTTAGCGTGGAACAGCTCCTACATCATCTTTAGCATGGAACAGAACCTACACCATCTTTAGCAGGAAACAGAACCCACTTTACTGTTATTAAATCTGTCTTAAATAAGACTTTTGAGGGCGTTTGCTGCCTAGATTGATCTTTATCTGGCGTTTTTGACTACTGAAAAAACCCATGTTTGTATTATCACGAAATGAGAACGCAAATGCCGCACCCTTGCAATCTTGTAAATGGGCTGAAATCTGGCTGAAATCTGGCACGGCCGGCAGGCTGTGGGCTCGAGCCCATGCCTGGCTATTTCCGGGCCATGGCGCGCATAAAAAGCAGGCCCAAATCGAGCCGGTGTGCTGTCTGGGTGGGAGCGAATTCCATGTTTCGCTCACACTTTACAAGTAAGAACATATTAATAACAATTATTTAACGAAGTAAACATTATCTCAATGAACAATATGTTTTAACGGCTAAATTTAATACTTTTTTTCAGTTGGTGATCAAGGATGCTATTAAGCCGTGCACGGAATTAGTGGCGTCGAGCGTTGCACACTGTACTGTGCGAACCGCGGATGCCCGACCCGATCACAAGCCGCGAGTGGGTCGAAATGGAAGAATATTCTACAATTCTTAAATTATTTAAAGAAGCCACGGAAATAATGACTGTAGAAAATACACCCACTCTCCCGCGATACATCCCCACCATCTACGGCATTCGCGACACCCTAATGAATATGCTGGAGAACGACAATGGAAGCGAAATATCAGTACTAAAAAATAATTTCATAATAGAGTTAGGCAGCAGATTCTATTTTGCCACTAGCATGAATTGTCTATTAGTTAGTATGATTTTGGATCCACGTATAAAGAATCGTTTGTTGCCAATGGAGAGGAGAGAAGAGGCAAAGGACATTTTAGAGAAATTTGCAGACATATATAGGAAATCTCCTGTTCCATATAATGCAGGCGTTGCAGATAAAAAAGTTGGTGAGTGTAAAAGAATGACAAAATTCAGCGAGATTGTATTTAATATATAATAGTATGTACGTATTTTATAATATTTTTTTGCAGAAGGATCATCACCAAGCCTTTTGAGTTTCTTCAAAAATGTTGCACAGAACGAAGGCCGACCTATGAATATTTTGCAACACCAAATAGAGTCATACTTAATGGAAAAACTGATTGAACCGAAATCTTGCATATTAGAGTGGTGGAGGCAAAATTCCACACGCTTTCCCGATTTAGCAATAGTTGCTAGAAATTTATTTGGTATTCCTGCAACTGAAGCATATAGTGAACGATTATCTTCACTAGCCGGAAATATAGTTACAGAGAGAAGGACGACTCTATTATCGGAGAAAGTGGAGCAACTGTGTTTTTTATCTGCCAACCAGAGATCATAGATTAATTGTACTGCAAAGGCATGTATGACTTTTATCAATTATATTGTTATTGTTATCAGAGTATTCTTACTATTATTGTTGTTGTTATTATTATTAATGTTGTTGTTTTTCGCCAGTAGAACAGAGAAGAGGAGGCGCTGACTTCAGCGTAGCGATAATCTTGCGGTGAGAACCAAACGGCTCCAACCGGAAATATCGCGGAAAACCAGCGGGAGAACGGGTGGTTTTTTAGTGGCTGAAAATCCCACACTACTTGGCAGTGCGGACCCTGCCTCGTGCCTTTTCAAGGTTTTTCCACCTTCGCGCGTAAAAAAAAAATTATTGTACTTGCAATTCTGTTGGATGTGTTTTATCGCGATTATCAATGTGTATTTTTTCAGATTTTACAGACTTTGCGAACAGGTTTAAAAAAATTGGAAATTACCAGAAATTCGAAAAGTGCATATTTCCTATTGAAGTTTCCCTGATAGCCACGGCTGAAACGTTCCAGAAAGAGAGCAGAGCGTGGAGTCCACATGGAGGGTAGAATCGTTCCAGAGCCCCGCTTGAGGCCGCTCGGCCCACGGGTGGAGGATATCTGGAAAGAGTGTGGCTTCCGCGCCACTGGCGACTCCTAAATTTAGTGCACATCCGCGAAGTCTGGCCTCTCTGTACCTGGACGGCAGCTTCTCCCGTCCAGATGGAAGCCAGCTTCTCCCGTCCAGATGGAAGCCAGCTTCTCCCGTCCAGATGGAAGCCAGCTCGTGGAGTCTTTGTGGAGCGGCGGATGCCGTTATACAGGGCAGCACCGTCGGCGAGGTTATGTCGGTAATGTGAAATGAATATCTACATATCGTACAAAGATGTAGCAGTCTTCCTTTTTACCGACAATTCCAAATACCGTCTTTGAATGAAAACGAAATAATAAACCCGATATAAAAAAAATATTAAATTTTATTTATTTCTATTATATCTATATTATTTTTCCTAGACTGCGGATCTTTGTGGAAAATAAAAATTGTCTGCATCGATTGCAAGAGATGGAAACTATGTATAAATTGAATGTTACTTCTTCCCCCCTTGCCGTGCCATTTATTTCTTTACAGTTACATTAAGAGTAAACCTACACATAAATCAATAAGCTAGTAATACATTAATTATCCCCTAATACGTACAGTTACACGAATTAATATTCGGACGATCTAAAAAAGATGATAACTTTTTTAATATTGTACTATACGATTTGAATTTTTTTTTGGGGAGCTAGAGCAATTAGTTTACTACAGGATGTGAAAGGAAATTTTTTCAAAAATTGCATTTGGTCGGAATTGCAGAGAAAATACTAAAAGTTACATTTTACAACTTTTTCGTGTGGGCCTATATTGAAAATTTAAAAAGTATGTTTTGTAGGCCTGCATAAATAATATGCACTGTGAAAGTTTCATCGCAATCGGCTGATGCGGGAAGAAACGACAGGCCTTGAAAGATGTAAGAATTCTTCGATATAGGCTAAAAATCTGGAATTTTTACCATCTTTAAACGTTTGTAGCTCTTTGCGACGTCAACCGATTTTGATGAAATTTTCAAAATATGTTTAGTCGACACAGATCTACAAAGCGTATTTTTCAATTTTTCAATATGGGCCCACATAAAAAAGTTGTAAAATGCCACTCTTAGTATTTTTTCATACGATTCCGATCAATTGCAATTTTTGAGAAAATTTCTTTCGCCATCTGTAGTAAACTAATTGCTCTAGCTCCCCAAAAAAGTTCAAATCGTACAGTACAATATTAAAAAAGTTCTCGTCTTTTTTAGAACGTCCGAATATTAATTCGAGTAACTGCGCAGTTCCTTTTTCCAGGATTGCAAGGGTGCGGGATTCGCCTCTTCTCATCTCTCGATAATAATACAAACACGGGGGTTTTCACTAGTCAAAAACGCTAAATAAAATATCGATCTAGTCCTATTTTTCCGTTTACGAGGCGAAATGTGCATTAGTCGGCACCGTAATTTGCATTATTCGGAAGCATACAAGCTATTTTCATAGCTACATGCTGCCGAATAATGTCAATTACGCCTCGTAAACGAAAAAATAGGATTTTTGAGGCTGATAGCGTCCTAGATAGATCTTTTATCTAGCGTTTTTGACTAGTGAAAACCCCCGTGTTTGTATTAGCGTGAAATGAGAAGAGACGAATCCGGCACCCTTGCAATCCTGGAAACGAGTCTACTCCCTCTTTTAATAAACTAAAGCAAAGATTTCAAACCAAGGAGTGTGTTCGATTCCAGGTAGCTACGGTTATAAAGTTTAGTACCTTAACGGTATAAAATACATCGGCTGTGCTTCTTTCGGCTGGCCAAAAATCACTTTGTTGGGAGATACATCTGGAAGGTCTTTAGCTTAATGTTTTATGACGCGGAGGGTTTTACGACCGAACATATTTAAGGGTAAGTGGCCTGTAGTTCCTTTTTCATTTGGAGCAACCTAAGCATTGGAAAAACCGAAAAAATACCGGTATTATTTCGCGGTTTCGGAAGAAAATTGATTATGCCGTTATTCGAAGACTTGGAATAAATCCACTATCCACAGTCCAAATTCTATCTAGAGTTTATTCTTTCTTTTAATCGGAAAAACGCCACGAAGCAGCTAGCATCATCTACATGAAATAATTACGAAAAATCAACAAGGTCTGCAATACACTTGTTAGTGGTTTCATGCCGATATACACTCCGGGACAAAGAGATAGCATCATCTATTTTTCCTCATTTGGTACATTAAACTGAATAAAATGAATATTTTAATATGTCAATGTACTGAAGGCGAGTGTGTGATAATTTGGGCCGACATTGGATATTGGGGTAAAACAGAAATCAAATTTATAAAATGACGAATGAATACTGAACGGTATGTCGAAATGATAAATGAACAACTACACACTTATGCTGTAAGAATTGCTGCAAATAAACACATTTTACAACAAGATAATGTCGCAGTCCACGCGGCGAAAGCGATCAAGAAATACTTGTCTTAAAAAATTATTCGTATTTTGGAGAGGCCAGCAAGATCTCCAACCTCAACATTATTGAAAATTGTTGTGGACATCTTGCCAGAGCTGTGTATCAAAATGGCAGACAATTCCAAAATATCAGCGATTTAAAGTAGAGCATTTTGGACGAATGGGAGAATATTAGCCAAAACAGTATTCAAAAATTGTATAAATATTTACCAAATCGAATGATTAAAGTCGTTAACTATAAAGGAGGTCCTACAAAATATTGAGCATTGATTTTTATCGATTAATTCTGTTATATTTCAAGTTTTTCGTTAAGTGTGCTATAATTTTGTACCTCTATATTTCGTTAATAATTCTACTTCGTTCAATAAAAATAGATAAGTTAATGAATCTTCGTTTCATTTCATTCATATATGTTAAGAAAGACGCACTAAAAATATGTGTATAAAAAACTTGAATTTCTAATGTTTAATAAACAGAAGTTACATTAATTTCAAAGTGTGCTATCTTTTCGTCCCGGAGTGTGCCTGGCTGGCCGTCGCGCGTCGGGTTGCCTGGCCGTGTTTATTGCACCACTTGGCCACGGCGACCGAAGCCTTGGCCGCTCTGACAGAAAATTATCCGACGCTACACCGTGTCTGGTTTTCAGATGACTGGAAAACCCCAAGGTTTGGTCGCCACATGTGCAGCCTTGGCGAATCCTAGGGCCCGCTTCAAGTACTAGCTTTAGTTCCGTCCACCTCCAAATGGGACTTTCACCAACATGTTCGTGACATTTTTCTTTTTTTAGAACCCGTACTACGTTATACTTCTCGACGACCGAAGCCTCTCGAGCTTCGTGGCCCCTCGTTTTTGAGAAATTGATTTAAAAAAGACATATTTTTCAACTTTAAACAAATATTGAGATTTTATCTTAAAAGATATTGAATTGTTCATTACAGCAAAAGATTCTGTTGATTTGCCCGAATACAGTGATATTCAATATTAAAACATATTAAATGTTTAAACATGTTTAAACAATCATTACAGATGGAGAGACAATTTAACATCAATTTTTGGGGATATTTTTCAGCTTATCTTGAAAAATAAGGGTCCAGCGTGAAATCTAATTAAAGTGAGCCACGAAAGTATTGGAAGCCTTTTGAAAGGGTGATTCCATTTTAAAAAATGAAGATGACCTTGATATCTCTAAAAAAATGACATAAAAACAAAAACTTTTTTGTCGTGCGAGCCCCATTTTACCATTCAACAGTCCTCAAGACATTTAATGTATCTTTCAAAACAACAAAGATATTTGAGATGATAATGTTAGGTGATTCACCCGCTATAAGGTGAGCTTTCAATTTTGAAAGGCTATACTCCTGGATTTTCGTATGCGCGGTCGGGTCGGCCCTCTCCGCCCCCTCCACGACCTAACGACAACTCATTCTATTCGCATGATTTTTCCATTACTAGTTCAAATTCTGCATGACAGCTGGAATGCAAAGATTATGCGAATAGAATGAGTTGTGGTTTGGTCGTGGCAGAGGCGGAGAGGGCGGGCGCGACCACGCATACGAAAATCTAAGAGTAGTCTTTCAAAATTGAAAGCTCACTTTAGACGTGTATGTTAGAAATTCGGTAAAGACTCGTTCGCTTCGAAGGTTCTGGGGTAAGTGCCGTGGGGATTAACACAGTCCTCTCACCAAAAGGCACCCTTGCCTTTCCCACTCCGTGGCCAGATCCTCTTGGAACAGTCCCAATTCTTTAAGGCAGTGTGGCCTTGGGTTGCATACCCTCGGCAAGTTTCACTCGTCACATTCTCATAAACATGACCTTCTCGAACGATAGCTGGATGGCCCAAAGTGTCCACCCGCCATCGTCCGAAGACGGTTCTGTTTATTCTCTTCCGTCTCTATTCAGGGCGTCACGTACGCCCAGGTCCTACCATAAATCCTTCCAATCTTAAGGGTCGCCTCGACATCAGTCCTTGACTTTGCTTAAAACACGTTGACGCTACATGTATATACATACTGTATACATATGTATGTATTACCACAGTGAGGCTCTAGAAAACAGGGTCACTCATCTCTCATTTCCACAGCGTGTTTTCAAAAAATATGTAAACAGACGTCGCGCCGGAACAGGCTTACGTTGTCACGGAGCGTGCAAGAATACGGAAAATTCGATACAATATTAGCAATAGTTTTTTTGCGAATATTTCGAAAACTAAAATCGAGCGGCCGTAACATGTATAGGGAAGAAATGTTCAGAATGATGACCTTGACAACATATTTCAAGGTCATCAAAATCGGGTAGGAGGGGAAACTTCTAAATAAGTACCACTTTTTCATTTGGACCCTTAATGAAAATTTAAAATATATGTTTTATAGATCTACGTTAGTTACATACATACTCAAAATTTCATCGAAATCGGTTGACGTAGGAAAAAACGGCACGCATCGAAAAATGTATGATACTCTAGATTTTAAGGAGAAACAAATCAAACGCAGTATTTTTTTCGATTTTTCGATTAGACGACTTTTTTCAGATTTTTTGGGTTATGCGCGTTTTTAACAGTTTTTAATGAGTTGTTAACATTTTTTTATCTTATTAGGAATTTATTTTAGTTAGTGATCATATCCATCGGTGAAAAAAGATAAGTACAGTAATTTTTCGATCGGAGTCCCAACACCCGTGTGTTGAACGGACTTGGGTAGCGTAGAGAGGCTATTTTTTTATGATGTCGACCGCGCCGAGACTTCAAACGACGAGCCGAACATAGAGAAGGACAGAATGAAATAGGATCGTGTGGCCGAAGCGTGTCGCTGTCGCCGGCACAGTTTAAAGGCCCGTGCGTCATCACAATGAAACACCAAAATCTTAGCTTCTTTATTTTCTATGATATCATTATGGAACTTTCACCAACATATTCGTGGCATTTTTCTAATGCAAAATGATACCAAATACGATACAATTGAGCCAATATTTAATAGTTTAATCGACGATGAAAGTTTCGAACGCAACGAAGAACAGCGACAACGCGGGCCTTTGAACTGTGCCGGCGGCGGCTACTGTTCGCGTCTCTTTCTTTTCAATACGCTCTTCTTCGTTGCGTTCGAAACTTTCATCGTCGATTAAACCACTAAATATTGGCCCAATTATATCGTTCTTGGTACCATTTTAATCAGCGAAACGCCAGGAATAAGCTAGTTAAAGTCCCATAAACCGATCATTAAAATTAAGAAGTTTGAGACTTCGATTCAGTCGAGTCAATGTGTGGTGTTCACACCGATATACCCGAGCCGAGATCAAACATCGCCGCCCTACGGCGCGGCGCAGCGTTGGCCGGCAGTGGAGTGAGTAGGCACTGGACTACGGTTAGATAGGCGACCCAGGACTCCGATTGAAGATTTACTGTATACGGTACTATTTATATTGACTCCTACAAAATTGCAATTAGAATTACGATTTTAACTATGTCTACTTTTTCTTTGAATATAGCAATGCAAAGGACCATGTACAACGGCGTGGGTGTCAGCGGTAACGAAATTTTAGGACAACGTAAAATCAATATTAGCAGGTTCAAGAATGACTTCAAAGAAAAGAGATAAGTTTATAGTTACATTAATATTTTATTCTATATTTTTCAATCATGACTTTAACTATTTTTTGTTTTTGTACCACGTTTTTTTTTGTTATGTTACAGAAAGGCAGGGACCATTTAAAATCAATTTTCGTTACCGGAGATGCTATTGCAAACACCTTTTATAAATACTTTAAAACTGGTATCTCGAAAACTTCAATACGAAATATGCATTTTCTTCGATTGTTTGCAGATTTTCCATTTTTTTAAACATGTTTATAATCCAAAAAATCTGAAAAAATCTCAGTCATGTGTGCTATTAGGTAGAATATTCATCAATTTTCTCGTAATTGTTTATTGAGCATGGTTCGACTAAAAATCAATTTGTTTTGAGAGCCCTCTGGACCATCTGAACCTTAAAAATCAACGAAAACATTATTTAAAAAATACAAAATGTATTTCTGTTTACATCATTAAAACCGATTCAAAAGAAAAAATTTAGGCCTAATTTCTTTTCGATATCTCTTTTAGATCAAAAGTTATAGCAAAATGTACGCCGCGCGCTGTGCCGGGATTGAAATGCGTGCCGTCTCCAGATTCTGACGTTCCGACTCATGCTTCCGAAACTTCGGTAACGTGAAAATCGAAGGAACGCGTCGGCGTCGATCAGTCGAGCAGGTAGTTCACACAGACAGAGTAGAGGCAGTGTCGCCAGTTGAGGGGAGTCACGGTGAAAAAATGTACCCCCTCTCTGATGACCAGAGCGGCAGAGGAGTTCAGGAGTAGGGTAATATGTGACACGTTGCGCGTGCGCGACGAGGATTTAGTGGGCGAATGGAAGACACGTTGCGCGTGCGCGATGGGGACGCAACAATGACATGACATTTCGCAGGTTTTAGGTTATTGCAGCGTATCGTAGTTATGAAATGAATCATACGAATCGTTCTGCAGAACGATATTATTGTATGTTATATGAGATGTGATATGAGTAGAGTACATTAATATGTTCATTAATATATATATTAATATTCACCGTCAATAACTCAATAGTTGTTGCCCTTTACCATCCTTTCCCATAGCGTATATACATATATAGCTGATAGACTATATTTTCCTACAATTTTATTGTATTATGTACCTATAATATATTTATTACATTCAGTATTCAGTTCTACAATTTCGTTCATCTTCCCTATACCAAACTTTTTAATATATAGTACTATAGATTTCAACATTTTTTTCAATATTCATACTCCGCTTCACAACTGAAACTCCCATGTTACAATTCATTTCATTTATAATAAAGAAAGTTCATAATCTGCAGAACGATTCGTAGATACGCTGCAATAACCTAAAACCTGCGAAATGTCATGTCATTGTTGCGTCCTCATCACGCACGCGCAACGTGTCTTCCATTCGCCCCACTAAATTCTCGTCGCGCACGCGCAACGTGTCACATATTACCCTACTCCTGAACTCCTGCCGCTCTGGTCATCAGAGAGGGGGTACCTTGTATTCCCCTCGAGTAACCGTTCGGTTACTAACTGGCGACACTAAGTAGAGGTACGCTTGGTGTAGCGCGCGTGCAATCGAACAGGCACTCACACGGGCAGAGTAGAGATACGTTCGTGTGTAGCGCGTGCATTGTGTCAGTGTGCAGAGTACACAGCAGAAGACAAAGACAACGTTACAACGCGCCGGTTGCCGACGCGTTCCTCCGGTTTTTACGTTACCGAAGTTTCGAAAGCATGAGGCGAAAAGTCGGAATCTGGAGACGGCGCGCATTTGAATCCCGGCACAGCGCAGCGCGCGGCGCACATTTTGCTATAACTTTTGATCTCAAAGAGATATCGAAGAGAAATTTGGACTACATTTTTTCGAAAAACGGGTTTAATGATGTAAACAGAAATATATTTCGTATTTTTTAAATAATGTTTTCGTTGAATCTTAAGGTATGGCCGGATAAGATGGTCAAAAGTGTCCATCCAAATTGAGTTTTAGTCACGTCATGTTCAACAGAAAATTATGAAAAAATTCATGAATATTCTACCTAATAGCATACACGACCGAGATTTCTTTCAAAATTTTTGGGTGCAAAATCGATTTTTAAACAAATCGGAAAACATAAACTTGCCGATTTTATATCAGTCTTCAATTGACCACATTTATATTATTACGTTAGTTGTCTCTCATCCTGATTATTAATGTGTATTTTTTCAGGTTTTTCGATTTATGGAAACATGTTTTAAAAAATTGAAAACCTACAAACATTCGAAGAAAATGCATATTTTGTATTGAAGTGTTCGAGACTCCAGTTCTATAAAAATTCAGTACTTGGATATTATTGTAGCAACTGTTCTTAATTTTTTTATAATTTTTTAGTGATTGCGTAGAAGTTAACGAAACAACTATTCGGTTGAGAATCTTCTGGCCCCGAATCGAATCCCGAACCTAATAATTTTTTTCAGTAAATACTTATTGCCCCGGGTTTTAATAAAAAGTTTAACCAAACACATTTTTTAATTGTCTACATTTGTTTTCAATTGAAAGGATTGATGCAGTTCGCGCTGTCGACTTTCTGTAATTTAAAAAAAAGGAACACAATTTAAGTTATGATTGCGAAGTGCAGAATGGTTTCAAGGCACTCGAAAATTCCGCTACAGCTGATCCCCTGCGTTCCCATATTCGAAAAGAAACAAACCTAATTAAAATTATAATTCTAATTGCAATATTATAGGACACAGTATTACCATTAACGTATACTTATCTCTATTCATCGACAAGATTAATTCTTGAGCAAAATAAATGCCTTATATTATATAAAAAACGATAAAAACGCTACGGAGAAAAGTTATAGAGAATAGCTATAGATTTGGGGTTGTTTAACGAAATAGCGTACCCGCCAAAATAAGAAATAAAGTCTAAACGACCTACAAGTTCGTAAACGCGTGCAATGTCGATTGCTTGAAATTTTGCGTACGCGACGAACTTGCATACAATTGCTTGATGTCATTAGAGATAAATATCTATCATCGATAGGCATGGTGCGCCTAGACTAGAATTTAATAGGTTGATGCCTATTTTATTCCTTTTTTTCGTCTTGATATCGGGAATCAATGAGAATATCATTTCGGTCTCGGCAATTAAATGCTGTAAACATCTGACAATTTTGCACAGTCGACGCAAGTTCGTGAAACGAAAAACTTGTTACGCGTTTTCTTGTTTGCAGATGGCTATCCACATATTGTCGACTGATAAATTCGACCATTAGTGTTTTTGGAATTCCGATGTTTAATTATTTAATTCGTCAGATAAATTTCTACGGGACATCCGTATTCCAAAAACACTAATGGTCGAATTTATCAGTCGACAATATATGGATAGACATCTGCAAACAAGAAAACGCGGAACAAGTTCTTCGTTTCACGAACTTGCGGCGACTGTGCAAAATTTCAGATGTTTACCGCATTCAATTGCCGAGACCGAAATGATATTCTCATTGATTCCCGATATCAAGACGAAAAAAAGAAATAATAAAATAGGCATCAACCTATTAAATTCTAGTGTAGTCGCACCATATCTATCGATGATAGACATTTATCTCTAATGACATCAAGCAATTGTATGCAAGTTCGTCGCGTACGCAAAATTTCAAGCAATTGACATTGCACGCGTTTACGGACTTGTAGGTCGTTTAGTCTTTATTTCTTATTTTGGCGGGTACGCTATTTCGTTAAACAACCACAAATTTATAGCTATTCTCTAATGATAGCTAATTCCATCGATGAATAAAGATAAGTATACGTTAATGTTAATATTGTGTCCTATAATATTGCAATTAGAATTACGATTTTAATTATGTTTGTTTCTTCTTCGAATATAGGAACGCAGGGGACTTTAGGAACGCATCAGTCCTTTAAGTTGAAAATAAATGTAGGCAATTAAAAAATGTTTTTGATTAAACTGTTCATTAAAACCCGAAGCAACAAGTATTTACTAAAAGAAACGATTAGGTGCGGGATTCGATTCGGGGCCAGAAAATTCCCAGCCGTATAGTTGTTTTGTTAACGACTACCCAATCTCTAAAAAATTATAACAAAATTCAGAACAATTGATTCAATAATATCTAAGTACTGGATGTATCTAATTGTAAATACTGAAACTAAGTTTGTTTGTAGGTTTTCAATTTTTTAAAACATGTTTCCATAAATCGAAAAACCTGAAAAAATACACATTAATAATCAGGATGAGAGACAACTAACGTAATAATATAAATGTGGTCAATTGAAGACTGATATAAAATCGGCAAGTTTATGTTTTCCGATTTGTTTAAAAATCGATTTTGCACCCAAAAATTTTGAAAGAAATCTCGGTCGTGTATGCTGTTAGGTAGAATATTCATGAATTTTTTCATAATTTTCTGTTGAACATGACGTGACTAAAATTCAATTTGGATGGACACTTTTGACCATCTTATCCGGCTATACCTTAAGATTCAACGAAAACATTATTTAAAAAATACGAAATATATTTCTGTTTACATCATTAAACCCGTTTTTCGAAAAAATGTAGTCCAAATTTCTCTTCGATATCTCTTTGAGATCAAAAGTTATAGCAAAATGTGCGCCGCGCGCTGCGCTGTGCCGGGATTCAAATGCGCGCCGTCTCCAAATTCCGGCTTTCTGCCTCATGCTTTCGAAACTTCGGTAACGTGAAAACCGAAGGATCGCTTCAGCGTCGATCCGTCGAGCAGGTAGTTTACACGGACAGAGTAGAGGTACGCTGGTGTGTGTAGCGCGCGTGCAATCGAACAGGCACCAACACGGGCAAGCGCGGTCGACACGGATACGACGATACGTCAGGGAAGGGGAAACTGCCGTTCAGTTTCAGTTTTCAGTTTTCTGTTGTACTCAGTTCTCAACAGTTCTCAAGTTCTCGTTCGCTTAGCTTGGTCGTAATATCTGTGGTTATCAGGAGGACGCCGCATGTCATACTTTCACTTTCGAGATATTGCCGTTTAAAGTTTTGATCACTAATGCTTTGACATAGGACATTGGTTAAATTGTATTATTTTTTTGAGCCTTTTGAATTGATTTTCATGACGTTTTTTCTGGTAAATACCTAAATCCTACACTATAAAGTTCAATAAATGCATAAACTGAAATTTTTTGAAATTGTGACATGCGGTGTTTTTCCTGACAATCACAGATATATATACATAGCTTCGCTCTGTGGTTACAGTGGTTACACGTTACACTCGCGAGTGCGATCTGCGTTGCGGTATATGACTACTTATTAGAGTGACTTACTTGGATTACGTGATTACGTGGATTACATGGATTACGTGCACTACGTGGAAGGAATGAAGAAAGAAAGGTATTTGTACATATTTATATTGGTTAATCGGTTTCATTTTGCTCAAATGTTTCCCAAAATCTTCACGTGAAAAAGCGTAAGAACGCTTGTCGGCACACCACACCACGCGACAGTGCCATGTGACATCACGTATGAGGTGCTACCGGGCGAGTATGTTCACTTCAATGTAGATTCCAAAATAGTAAATTATTTATTTCTTTATCACTTTATCACTTTTCATTATTATTATTATCATTCAGTTATTTCTGTTGAGGTTTCCGGGTGTAAGCCGTGTCCTAAAGGAAGAGATTTCCCAACGTTTCGCAAGCATTGCAGCTAGCTTCATCAGGTGGTCGGAAGACACACTGATACTCAGTATCCTTTAGGACACGGCTTACACCCGAAAACCTCAACAGAAATAACTGTATGATGCCGGGCCGTGAAAGCCTCAAATCTCTGATTATTATCATTTATCACTTTACACAAATCCAACACAATTCAGCTTTGGCCCATTCAGATTAGAATTAGCTTAGCAATATTCTAATCGGCAAAATGATGGCTTAAACCAATTCAGTGAGGCAAGTATTTAATCTTCTTCACTTGCTTCTCATCATCGAATTTTTTCATTTCTGGTAGTATATTCTTTTGTTTGTAGTTCAACTTTAATCGAGTTTTTATTAATATCATTGCAATATATGAATCTGTTAGGTAGAATACTAGAGCCCGTTCAGACACGACGGAAACTGCGCGTTTTCGACCGCGCGATTTTTGTTTTTGATTGTTCGACCGCGCGAACGAATCCATATACAATATACGCTAATGTAAATAAGGTCCGCGCGGTTCAAATGGCGCGGTCGAAAACGCGCGGATCCCGCCGTGTCTGAACGGGGTCTTATTTGATGAAAAACGTCAGAAGACCTTTTGTAATTGTAGCACCAGAAATAAGAAAATTCGTTGAGATGAGAAATAAGCGAAGAAAATTAAATACTCACCTTTACACACTGTGTAATTGAAAATCTAATTTACAGAACGGAGAAAAAATATAATGTGCTATCCAGGGAAGGAGGAGAAGGAAGCTGTGGCAACCAGGGAAGAGGAAGGCCTCTAATTTCTCGTGTGGTACATATATCTAATTATTCCATTCAACACACGTATACATATATCGTACATTACTGATTTTCTTTGTATTTTTTAGGTATCCCGCCTATGCCAAAACATGCCATAGCGGTGCGCTCGACTTGCCACTATGGAGGAAAATATGTGCTGTCCAGGGAAGGAGCAGAAAAGGAAGCTGTGGCAACTGGGGAAGAGGAAGGCCACTAATATCTCGTGTGGTACGTATATCTAATTATTCCATTCAATACACGTAAAAATATATCGTACATTACTGATTTTCTTTGTATTTTTTAGGTATCCCGCCTGTGCCAAAAGATGCCATAGCGGTGCGCTCGACTTGCCACTACGGAGGAAAAATATGTGCTGCCCAGGGAAGAAGGAGAAAAGGAAGCTGCGGCAACCGGGGAAGAGGAAGGCCACTAATATCTCGTGTGGTACGTATATCTAATTATTCCATTCAATACACGTAAAAATATATCGTACATTACTGATTTTCTTTGTATTTTTTAGGTATCCCGCCTGTGCCAAAAGATGCCATAGCGGTGCGCTCGACTTGCCACTACGGAGGAAAAATATGTGCTGCCCAGGGAAGAAGGAGAAAAGGAAGCTGCGGCAACCGGGGAAGAGGAAGGCCACTAATATCTCGTGTGGTACGTATATCTAATTATTCCATTCAATACACGTAAAAATATATCGTACATTAATGATTTTCTTTGTATTTTTTAGGTATCCCGCCTGTGCCAAAAGATGCCATAGCGGTGCGCTCGACTTGCCACTACGGAGGAAAAATATGTGCTGCCCAGGGAAGGAGGAGAAAAGGAAGCTGCGGCAACCGGGGAAGAGGAAGGCCACTAATATCTCGTGTGGTACGTATATCTAATTATTCCATTCAACGCACGTATACATACAGGGTGTCCCAAAATTCGTGTCGTTCCTGGAAATGGGAGGTTCCTTGGGTCATTGCAAGCGACATTTTCCTTTGCACCAATGTCAACCGCGGCTTTGTTTAGCAGTTATTAATGAAAAACACAGACCAATCAGAGCGCGTCCTGGGCCGCCGCGCCGCGTCGCCCTCGCATCAGAGCGTTGGCGGTACGCCGTGACATCGTAACGAACAAGAGTTTCTCGATTATGTGAATGCTCTCCGATTTCAATGAGCTTTGGATATGTGGTCAAGATCATTATTCTGAACAACATTTCTCTTTAAAATTTGTGGCTGTAGGCTTTAGTTTACGAGATTATCGCGATTTCCGAAAAATTATGCGAAAAAGATATTTAAAACGTCGAGTTTTATAACATTATTTCAAGGTCATTGAAATCGATGAAGACCCGGATCATCCTTACCCGACTTACGGCATTTACCCGAACGAGAAAAGAGGCAGAAACTGATTGTTTTAAAAACTTACTTATTCAGCCATAAATGCATTTGCTGCTTCGAAATGTGTGTCAATGGGTCAGTCGGTGACGAACTGCACAGGTGTCTTCAGGTATACGACAGCACCGCAATCCAAGGGGCGTACAGCCAAGTCAACGAACTGCACAGCTGGTGGTAGATAGCAGGTATACGACACCCTGACGGATACGCGGTCAACGATCTGGACTTTTCACTTTCACTTTCAAATCGATAAATAAATCACATGTCTTTTTCACACAGATGCACTAATAACAATTGCAATATCACTTGTATTGCAGCACGATAAAATTTAAATCACAACTTTCTAAAAGAAGAACATCCCGAATTTTTCTTTCACTTTTGACTTGACGAGAGTCGGATGTGTGGCCGCTCTCGCCTGATACACCTGAACGTAGCAGCAGCATCGCGCCCGCAGCGGCCGTAAGCGAGAATGATATGAAAATTGTCTTGCGAACTGAGCATGATGCGACAGAGACTTAGACTGACTGCAGCTTCCCAAAAAAGCTGCGAACACCCCCGAATATCCCCACCACGAAGGAAAACTGAGGATACAGGAACATTCTAAAAAATCACGTGTTTTGCAGGAGTTGAAAGTGCAGCAGTGTGACTCTTGCCTTTTCTCCACGATAGAAAACAGGGATCCTCGTCTCCGCGGAAGGGATCATGCCATAAATCAGAAATCTGCAGTTACTCGGGAGTGTCCGCTGGATACCGGAACGGAAAAATTTTCTCCTGCACATGTCGAGTTTACAAATTCTTTTTGGGCCGTGCACTAAGTCCTAAAAGATTTCTGGTGTGCGCCGCTTGATCTTTACCCGCGACGTCTGAGGTACGATGCAGGACTTTCGAACGATAGAAAACAGGGATCCCCGTCTCCGCGGAAGGGATCGAGCCATAAATCAGAACTCTGCACTGTCCGTGGGACACGGTAACGAAAAATTTACCAACAGTGCAATTCGACATGCGCGGAAGAAAATTTACGAGTGATTGCGAATATAGAATAATGAAAATGAATAACAAGACTACCGCCTATTGAAGATGTCAGTGTCAGTACATATGTATGATTTCTCCTCTATTAAAACTAACTACAATGTTGCCTCTGATGCTGAATCACGACCGTATCGAACGTCGCGTCGCGTTGTGTGCCTCCTAGAGACAACAATGTAAGCGTTTCACCATCATTTATTAATAGCAATTAAATGTTTGTTACGATTCAGAATTCTGCCATGGAAATGTTATCAATTGATTAGTAAATGGTTTGCTGATGAAAACAAGTCTAAACACGCAACAAATCAGACAAGTTGGAGTACAGGCATGCCCAACGCCCAACTCGGCGGCTGAGAAAGTTAAAGAGAGTAATAAAAAATTCAATGACTCTGAGAAAAGTAAAAAATTCAATGACTCCAAGAAAAATGACAAACTTAATGACTCCGAGAAAAATAAAGAACTTAATGACACTGAGGAAAATGAAAAATTGAATAACTCGAAGACAAATGGAAAACTCAATGACTCCGAAAAAAATAAAGAACTTACTGACTCTGAGGAAAATTAAAAATGTAATAACTCTTAGTTAATAAGCAGTCTTCAATGCCTCTTAAAAATGCAATTAATCATGCAGGGATTACTCAGGTGTTTCTCTCTATATTAAAAAATACTTAAAAATCCTTTGACAAATTCTATTTTGTGGCGTCAGGATGTACTGCTTTCGATATTCCATCACAGTTTGTATAGTATATATTATTTCTCCTCTTTGTTTCTAGATAAAATTTAATTATGATCCTCCATTAGTTTAACGCCCCGTTCAGCGGTATCATTGACCACATTCAGTCCATGTTTCAGTCAGACTGCTTATTATTCATAATAACTTCTTTTTCCGATATTAGAACTGTTTTTTTGTAGATTGGAGCGTATTAATGAATTTATTTAAGGGAGTTGAGAGACTTCCAGGATTGCAAGGGTGCTGGATTCACCTTCTCAAACACGGGGTTTTCCACTAGTCAAAAACGCTAGATAAAAGATCGATCTAGGGCACTATCTGCCTCAAAAGTCCCATTTTTTCGTTTACGAGGCGTAATTTGCATTATTCGGCAGCATGTAGCTATAAAAATAGCTACATGCGCAGTTGTATGCTTCCGAATAATGCAAATTCCGCCTCTTAATATCTCGGTCAGTTATGTATATATGAAAAAACTCTTCAAACAAAAGTTGTAGTATATAAGGAGGTGGATATAGTTTCAAAGAAAAAACAATTTTTCAAAGTTATTATTTAAAGTTTTTAAGGTCACGGATGTTTTTTCTGTCAACAACTGTTTATACTATATATGGACTCTTAAAGAGAAAAAAGACAAATTCAACGATATATCATAACGTCTATTTATGACAAAATTTAAAAAATTCAAAATTTTCAAATTTGCTGCGCCTCATTTTCCCATGATCCAAACGGCCTCAAAATTTTTCCAGAACATTTTCTCAACATTTGTTGCAATTCTGGTTTACGGGACCAAAAAAATGTCATGGTCGAAAAATAAGGTCAACCCTAATGTTACATATACGTAAATTACGAGAAGCAGTAAAGAATGCTTAACGTCGAAGACGAAAATCCGGGTAAGTAACACTTAATATGTACTACATTCCACGTTATTAGAATAATTGTAGTTTAATTATGATGAATATCAACATTTGTTATTTACACCTATAAACGCCACTGTCTCGGAAGGAAATGGACATTTGAGAGAAGCAATGAAATTAGAACAACATTGCGAAAAAAGATGAGTTTGCAATAACCTCAATATTCTATGAAATTCTATTATAATTATAATTATGACTGTATTTTTTTATTATAGGAAGACAGAAGATCAAATAAACTTGTGTATGCTAGTAAAATCAATTTATATATATTATACAATTTATTCTATTATTTGTTTAACAACTAATAAATCTATAAATTGTTTCAGAAACTAAAAAATACTTTCTGCATTTTCGTATTCTCCAATCAGTCCAAATAAATACCATCAACCGGTTCTCATATAACAATTTTTATTAATGCAATTATGACAGTAACAAAACGTTTCTATTTAAAATGAATACATATTTTGAACATAGGTTTTACATTTTTAAATTTTTGCAAAGTTAAAAATGTAATTAAAAAAGTAATGAGAAATAAAAATAAAAATCGCTGCACAGGGATTCGAAGGCTAGCTCCAGATTGCGATTCATACGCTCGACGGCTCGACAGCCGAATTTCAGTTTCGTTTCTGTAGAGCAATACAACACGGCAAGGCAAGTGCTAAAAATAGATTGTGGCTGGCGCAAGCGCACAAGCAGCGCACACGGATATAGTAGAGGTACGCTCGTGTGTGTAGCGCGCGGGCGCGTTGGGAAAGGAACGTTCTGGTTCTCACTCCAGGCAGAATATATCCTAGAGGGCGTAAGAGAACACCGAAAAATTCGAGACACACCAACTCCCATAAGGCTGGCAGTCTTTAATAGTATCTCGTCGGTGACGGCATTCGCCGCATTAATCGTGCGACCGTGCTGCCATCTTGCGGTGAAGCGTTCCAGGACAGGAGTTGCGTTCCAGCAAGACTCCAGACGCTGCACTCCACGTGGACTGCTTCGAGACGGTTCCAGTGGAAGGCAAGGTGCACTAAATTTCGGCACTCCACGTGGAGTCAATTTGGCTATCAGGGAGATTGCATCGTCTGTAAAATATAATTAAAGAAATCACAAAGTATCATGTCCATTACTTTTGAACTAACTTTTTACAGACAGAATTTACTTATCTAAAATATTTTAATCAGACTTTAGCATTCAATTGATGATTTTCATCCATTGAAAACGAACATCACCATTTTTTTCTCGATTTTCGTCTCATACTATCTTGAAGAATCGTCCGTTAAATTTTCTCTCACATGTTACCGATATATATGTACTAATATGTCCTGGACTAGACCGGAGCAGCATTTTTGACGGAAGAAAAATCGCAGCATATCTTAGTGGCGACACGATGACCTAAAACAATTTTTCAAAAATTAATACACGTAACTATTATATTATGTACAGGGTGTTTACCTACAGGTGGGAGAAAATTTAAGGGGTGGTTCTCGACGATAATATAAGACGAAAATGAAGAATAAAAAAATTGCGATTTCGGCCTCGTTATTAAGTTATTAACAGTTAAAAATCTGCCCAAAAAGCGGCAACTTTCCAACAGCGGGGCACGTTGTGTACGTCACACAGGGGCGCGACAGTCTCGTATCAAGTGACAAACGCATGCATACCTTGGTTCTCATTGGGGGCTCCAGCGAGGTGAAAATGTTTAAAAAATCGTCGGACGACATTGAACCTACCTGCTCGTTAAATTCCACAAGGGCATGCCTATTATCCGCCCTATGGAATTATCGAGTGGAAGGAGTCAATGCCCTTTCACATTTAAATTCTTCTCACACATATCCACAAATCCTTATCCTGCACTATAATTCTTCATAACACCGTACTTAATGTACTGGAATAAACGCTCTAGCACTATTTACGATATCATACACACGCACTACGAGTTTACAGAGAGTACAAGTTTACTGAGGGAAATGAGGAGAATGTAAAGAACTAGTAATCCTTTAATGTTGAAACACTGCACTTTATGGACCTTGATTTACGTCGCGAGACTTGTTCACAGACGGAACGGACATCTTGAGGTCGTGTGTGATTTCTGCGAACGGAAATCTTCGACGCGTGCGAGAAGAATCGTTCGTACAAGCTAGCATTTGTATGCATACCGGTGTGCCCAGATGGGACGCTTTTTTTCGCGCATGCGCGTCCAAAACAGTAACGTAGCTATGATGCGGCCGAGGCGATGATGTAGCAGAGCCCTGAGGCAGCTACAGTCAGCGGCGATAAGTGGACACGCTTAAAAATCGCATAACTTTTTAGAAATTGGTCCAAAGGACTTGAATTTTTTTAAGATGTTAGACCGGCTAATTTGCTACAGAATAAGTAAACCAAAATTTATTACGATTGCAATTGGTAGGAATTATACAAAATTTTAAAATATGATGTTTTGCCAACTTTTTTATCTGGGCCTGTAACGATAATTTAAAATTATATATAATAATTAATAATATTTCAATATTTCATATGTATATACGGATATATATATAAATACACTCGTCATTAATTCGTTTTTCATAATCAGTTCATATCAACTTCTTAACATTCGGCATGGCGCTCAAGGTGCCACATTTCCTCGCGTAGCGTACTTTACTGAGGCTGAAAAAGTCGCGCATGCGCGAAAAAAAGCGTCCCATCTGGGCACACTGATGCATACTGATTCAAGACAGCTGATGAGGTCGATGCCAGATCGATAAAACAAATGAAGATCTACAGCAAACTACCGTCCAAACGTCGCGCGTTGCTATACCATTACATTGTCTATCCTGTTTTCACGAATTTCGTGATTCCTCCTCATTCTGTCTGTGACCGCGAAATATTTCATATGTGTGCATTGACCACATCAGCTGTCTTGACACAATGTGCATACGGATACTAGCTTGTACGCACGATTCTTCTCGCACGAGTCGAAGATTTCCGTTCGCAAAAACTCGTAGTGCGTGTGTACGATATTGTAAATAGTGCTAGAGCGTTTATTCGAGTATATTAAGTACGGTGTTATGTACAATTATAGTGCAGGATAAGGATTTGTGGATATGTGTGAAATGAATGTAAAAGTGAAAGGGCATTGACCCCTTCTACTCGATAATTCCATAGGGCGGATATTAGAAATGCCCTTGTGGATTTTAACGAGTAGGTAGGTTCAATGTCGTCCAACGATTTTTTAAACATTTTCACCTCGCTGGAGCCCCCAATGAGAACCAAGGTATGCATGCGTTTGTCACTTGATACGAGACTGTGGCGCCCCTGTGTGACGTACGCAACGTGCCCCGCTGTTGGAAAGTTGCCGCTTTTTGGGCAGATTTTTAACTGTTAATAACTTAATAACGAGGCCGAAATCGCAATTTTTTTATTCTTCATTTTCGTCTTATATTATCGTCGAGAACCACCCCTTAAATTTTCTCCCACCTGTAGGTAAACACCCTGTATATAAATAAAGTTGGATATAACAATATAATTATTTTAAAATATATTACAAATACACAGGACTCGTTCCAAAACTAAAAATTAGTAAAATGGTAAGTAATATGTGATACAAGAAAGCATTATTTACTTTATTAGATACATAATACACCTTGTACTTACAAGTTTTTCAATAATAATGGGTAGCGTCAAAAATCACTGTCTTCATTTCTGCAACACATAAAATATATCCCAATTTGAAAATTTAATATTTGTTTCGCTTATACTTTTTTAGAGAGTTATCGGTATATACCTTGTAGTTTATAATATTCATCACCTCTTACACAATAATCCGTAAAACTAACACCACTGAAAAATTCTGATACTAATATAGACATATTATGCATATATAGAAAATATAATTAGAAAATATAACCATAAACTAATCACCCAGCACAACTCATGATGGTAAACTACAGCTGAATTCTCGTTCCGTGCGCAGTCCATTTTGTGTCCAATTCTACATGTGCGCAATTCGTATTCTGTGGTGTGCAATCCCGCCGTGCGCCAAACCGCCACGTGCGCAAAAGAGCTGTGTCCAATTTAGCGTGCGCCATCGTATTGTGCGCCAGAGAGGATATGAGAGTGCTCACGCCCGGGTTTTCGATGACTCCAAATCCTAGCCTGGATCAGATCCTAGACCAGGCATGGGCAAAAATAGCACGCGAGCTAGGGAATTCAAGGAATACCCCCACTTTTCCCGGCCGCGCGTCTCAATCCCCTTGGCAGCCGTAGTTGCACCGAGCACTAGGGCCGCCACAGGGAGCGAGACGCACGGCCGGGAGAAGTGGGGGTATTCCACGGGTATTCCTTGAATTCCCTAGCTCGCGTGCTATTTTTGCCCTGCCTGTCCTAGACCGACGGTAGACCGGTTTCCCCTGGTTCCCCCCTCCCACTCTTAGCCTGGATCAGATCCTAGTCCCAAGGTAGAGTGGACGCTTAGCCTGGTCCTGTCTCATGCTAATACATGCTGTTGTCTCTGTTTCGTGGTAAAAGTGGGCTCTATCCTCGGTGTAGGAGCTGTTCCATGATAAGCGTGAGCGTGCCACAAAGTGGTGGCAAGTTAGACCCGGGCGCAGTGTTCCGATTGTGGGTAAAGGCTATAGCCGGGTTTGATAGTGAAATTCGCCCCCGGCGGGATTTTAATCGTGCTTGGACCATTCGATAGCTTACCCAAAAAAACCCCTCTCTGCCAAGTTTCAGCCACCTATCTCATCTGTAAGGGTAGTTATTGAGAAAAAACGAAAAATCAGTTTTTGGCCCATTTTCCCTATTTATTGACAATTAAAAATTCTGAAAAAAATCTGACACATTTCGGATACCGAGCCACATATTAGGTATCATTTCCAGATTTTTCTGCTGCAAGCTCTGCTTGTGAAAAATGAAAAACACGAAAAAAATCGAAAAAATGCAGATTTTATATAGAAATCTAAAAGGTGCTACTCCAGATTTAATTTAGCAATGAGGTATTACCGTAAGTATTATGCTCAATTTTTTTAAGATTTTTGTGAGTGGTGCGTCATAGTTAAAAAAAATAAAAACCGCTTTTTTCGGCGTTTTTCCTAAGTTATACTTATATTTCCTGAATCATAAAAATATATTATGTGATATTAAACGTTCCTACGTTCAGAAAAACATCTCCCAGACTTTAAAACTTGCCTAATACGAAATACGAAAATAATACCATGTATATATATTCGAATATTTCGAAGAGAATTTCAACAGCGCCGGTTGGTGCAGTGGCTATGGACTCCGTCGGCGGAACCGCTGAAGACTTTTTGGACCGGGTACGAGTCCCGATCAGGTCAATTTTTTTTCTAAGTTTTTTAAGATTATTTTTCTAAGATTATTGTTGAACCGTTGTAAAAAACTTATTTGAACTATATTTAGACTATCTTAAAATATTTTTTCGGAAAAATATTCTTGGAGTACTATCGGCCTCTAGTCATTTACGGACTGTATTACAGCTCTACTTTACATTTTTTACGTGGATTTGTGCATCGACTTGATTTTTTTATCTTTTCTGGCCGAAAGTACTCCAAGAATATTTTTCCGAAAAAATATTTTAAGATAGTCTAAATATAGTTCAAATAAGTTTTTTACAATGGTTCAACAATAATCTTAGAAAAATAATCTTAAAAAACTTAGAAAAAAAAATTGACCTGATCGGGACTCGTACCCGGTCCAAAAAGTCTTCAGCGGTTCCGCAGACGGAGACCATAGCCACTGCACCAACCGGCGCTGTTGAAATTCTCTTCGAAATATTCGAATATATATACATGGTATTATTTTCGTATTTCGTATTAGGCAAGTTTTAAAGTCTGGGAGATGTTTTTCTGAACGTAGGAACGTTTAATATCACATAATATATTTTTATGATTCAGGAAATATAAGTATAACTTAGGAAAAACGCCGTAAAAAGCGGTTTTTATTTTTTTTAACTATGACGCACCACTCACAAAAATCTTAAAAAAATTGAGCATAATACTTACGGTAATACCTCATTGCTAAATTAAATCTGGAGTAGCACCTTTTAGATTTCTATATAAAATCTGCATTTTTTCGATTTTTTTCGTGTTTTTCATTTTTCACAAGCAGAGCTTGCAGCAGAAAAATCTGGAAATGATACTTAATATGTGGCTCGGTATCCGAAATGTGTCAGATTTTTTTCAGAATTTTTAATTGTCAATAAATAGGGAAAATGGGCCAAAAACTGATTTTTCGTTTTTTCTCAATAACTACCCTTACAGATGAGATAGGTGGCTGAAACTTGGCAGAGAGGGGTTTTTTTGGGTAAGCTATCGAATGGTCCAAGCACGATTAAAATCCCGCCGGGGGCGAATTTCACTATCAAACCCGGCTATAGCTTTTCCACGCGCTTCTCGCGCATGCGCGGCCTCAGTAACGTAACCTTTTCGATGAAATCGGGTAGCTTAAGCACCCCGCAGACTTTTAAACGTATTAACAATACTTACCTCGTTCCGCGTCACGTCTCTCGTCTATCAGTCGTCCCGCCAATAACACTGGTACATTCCCGCCAGAATAACTACCTCAAGGCGGCAGGGGCCTGGCCGCTCTGCTGCGTCATTGTAGATACGCTACTGCCCTGGCCGCGCATGCGCGAGAAAATGTACCCACAATCGGAACACTGCCCGGGCGTGAGCACTCTCATATCCTCTCTGTGTGCGCCATCGAAGGCCTCTCTCCATACATACCCCTTCTACTATTCCATTCCAGCACCGTGCGCAGGCGCACAGTTCACGGTCCCCATCGCGCATGTGCAACGCAGTGCTTCGATCGGTGCTACCTTTTTCTCGCGCTTGCGCGAAAAAACAGTAACGTATCTACTATTGGGTTGCGGAGCGGCCAGAGCACTGACGCCTTGAGGCAGTTATTCTAGCGGGAATGTACCAGTGTTATTTCCTTGTTTTATTATGTATTCTTTTGCGTAGTTATTGTAGTGCTCTTTCCCTATCCCATCCTCAAAATAAAGAATAAGTTTCAATTATAAAAGTCTGCGGGGTGCTCAAGCTACTCGATTTCATCGATATTGTTACGTTACTGAGGCTGAAATTGTCGCGCATGCGCGAGAAAAGGTAGCACCGATCGAAGCACTGGTGCAACGTGTCTTCCATTCGCCCCACTCATTCCCCGTCATCAGAGAGGGGGTACATAATTTCAGCGTGACTCCCCGCATCTGGCATCACTGCCCAGATGGTATGCTTTTTTTCGCGCATGCGCGGCGTTTTCAGCCTCAGTAAAGTACGCTTCGCGAAGAAATGTGGCACCTTGAGCGCCATGCCGAATGTTAAGAAGTTGATATGAACTGATTATGAAAAACGAATTAATGACAAGTGTATTTGTATACAGGGTGGCCCACATAACTCTGAACAGCTCAATATCTTCGTTACTTTTCGTTATACAAAAAAGCTTCGTAGGACAAAGTTACACTGTTTGAAGGGTCACATATAACGGTGTAAGAAAAAAAATGTCAACGTCATTTTTATGAGATTTCAAGGTTATCGATGTTTTTTTAAATGGAATGAGGTATTTTTTAATACATCAATCGATGCAGCTGGACATTCTTTATAAAAAAGTACTAACCTATGTATGTCGAAAAGTTAGTAGTTCAGGAGATATTTCAATTTAAATAACTCCAAAATACCATTACTGTCGTACTAAGGCGTTAGTGTTTACTTACTTGTGTAACGTCTTAGTACGACTGTAATGGTATTTTGGAGTTATTTAAATTGAAATATCTCCTCAACTACTAACTTTTCGACATACATAGTACTTTTTTATAAAGAATGTCCAGCTGCATCGATTGGTGTACTAAAAAATATCTCATTCCATTTAAAAAAACATCGATAACCTTGAAATCTCATAAAAATGACCTTGACATTTTTTTTCCTTACACCGTTATATGTGGCCCTTCAAACAGTGAAACTTTGTCCTACGAAGTTTTTTTGTACAACGAAAAGTAACGGAGATATTGAGCTGTTCAGAGTTATGTGGGCCACCCTGTATATATCCTGTCACGTCCGGTGGTTCAGCCATCAATAATAATTAAATATAATCAATAATCTATTACATATACTTTTGAATTTCTTTTTATGTTTAATCTAATAATGTTGTACGAGAAACTAATATTCAATATTCTTGTTAAATCAAATCGAACTATCGTATATTATACCACATTGCGTGCGATAGAATTAAGAAATTCATACTTCAATCGAATCGTCTTGAGCGAAAGAATTGCGTAGCGAAATTATTTCATAAAATGACCAGATCACTTCCAAAAATAAATCATGATCTAAAATCCGCTGAAGACTGTCCATCGAGAATCGATGAGTAATAATTGTTCGTCACCCCATGTGCGACGTAAAAGTAATTCGATCTGGCCAGGGGAGCTACAGATAAGAAAGCAGCTAAGAAGAAATGGATCCAGGAAATGCGCAGGGTAATAAGATCTAGCTATGACGATTATGACGACAACAATCGCCTGACGAAATAGACGAGACAAAGGATTGATTAGTCTATAAAAGGGATGGCTCTTGAAGAAGTCCAGTTCAGTCGATATTCAAATTTGTTGGTGGAGAGACATAAAAGTATAAAAAAGATTTAAGGCGTGTACACCCGCCGGATTGACATAAAAGTATATTTGAGTTCAATCTTGGTTGTTCAACAAAGCAAAAGTGTTAAAAAAGATTCAAGGCGTGTACACCCGCCGGATTTACCATCATCATCTTTAAACCTTGTACAAGAAGCGATAGTTTTTTTATTCCGAGCGAAAACCAGCGAACGGTAATTACTAACAATTTATAATAAGATTTTCGATAAAATATTATGTATCCGAAATTTGAAGCTTAAAATACAGTTTTGTTTATTTATATTCAAAGAATATAAGAATATCAAATCATTTTTAAAGACTATACCCATCTTCGATCTCTTCATACCAGTTCCACAATCAAAAATCACTTAGAACATTAAGAAATCCTCGATTACCCGAACCGAAGCCGGTGAATGCAGGTAGGTTCAAAACTGCGTTATATCTCAATTATAATCGTTTCAATCATTTCAATCTATTAAAAATTAAATTTCAATATTTTCTATTCAAAATCTAAAATACATCCACCTCAGAACGTAACATTACAAATTTTTGGTGACAGCGTGGTGGGATAGAACGCAGGAATTGAGGATTTCATTTTATTTTATTTTATTTTGTCGTAAACACTAGTTTTCCAAATTTTTAACAATGGCAACTGGTGGAGAAATCAAAGGTGATATTCAGACAGAAGTATTAAAGCAAGCAATCGATGAAATTAAAAAAGCACAAGAAAATAATAAATTCATAGCGGAACTTGGCCCTAAATTTAGGGAATTTAACGAACAAATTGCACAAATGCAGGATACATTGCGATCATTTTCTAACCCGAACAAGACTGAACAAACGACACCGACAATCGAATATGTAACTTCCGACAAGACAGCGACTGGAAATCCAATTCGTATTAAGGGTATGGGTCGGATTTTGACCTTGGTCGAGTGCGAGTGTGGTGGTACCTTAACACACCGATAGATACTGTATACGTACACGAGATTGCAAGGGTTCCGTAGATTTCGTTTGCTGTCTCTCTAACGCACATTTGGGGCCCCTACGTAGTCACAATCGCTAGATAAAAGACCCACCATTACGGGATGCTTCCTTATATGGCCTACTTTTGCGTTTTCGAGGCGTAATTTGCATTATTCGGCAGCATGTAGCGCAGTTTCACAAATATTGGACGAAGCGACAGTGCTGCCATTGTCGAGACACATACATTTTCTTAAATATCGAGAGATTTAGGGTTGTTATAGAAAAAAATGTAGGCATCCCGGAATTCAGGGTCACATACAATGTCAATGAAACCTTTATTATGTTAAACTATACGTGTTTAAACACAGCAAACGAAATCTACGAAGTAGATCCCTATACGGGAGATTTTGGTGCAAGTATGAGTTCCATGGCATTTTTAGCTAGGAGCGCTAGCGTTTTTAGTCACTATTTTACCGATATTTTACCAATACAGTGACTGAATCGGTAAAACAGTGACTAAAAACACTAGCGCTCCTAGCTACAAATGCGGAGGGCACCGATACTACGACCAAGGTCAAAATCCGACCCACACCCTTAAGGACGCGTTACAGACAGTACCGGTATTCGATGGTCATAAGCCATCAATATTTCAATTTTTAAGAGCATGCGAAAGAGCTAAATCCATGCTCCCAGCTAATCAAGAACCATTTTTGGTTAAATTACTTACGAATAAACTTAAAGGACATGCGTTTATGGCTATCGAAGATTCGGATGTTAGTACTGTAAAAGAATTTGCCACAAAAATTAAAATCATGTTCGGTGCTCAAAAAACACTCAATCAATATAAGGGTGAACTAGGCAATATATTTAAAAAACCAAATGAAAGCATGTTAGATTATATAAGCCGCACAAAAGATTTAAGGCTAGCAATTATGGATGAAGAAAATAATCAATATGGGGAGTTATCCAGAAATATGGAAATTATAATCGACAATGACGTATTAGAAGCTTTTTTAAGAGGATTACCACCTAACATTTGTGTTAGAGTGCAATTAGAAGGAAATAGAAATCTAGAAGAAGCATACGCCAATGCAATCAAAATTTCAAAACAAATGCAACAAGAAGAGGAGCGGATGAGACCGTTCTTTTTTAACATCAGAGATCGTAGAAACTCGTCTCAGTCGCAATATCGATATCAACCTGTCATGAACAAGTATCAACAGTCTCCAAGAGACGATAACAACTCAGCATCACGCTGGCGTTCCGACCCTACGAATAACAATGATAGGAGCGACAACGGCAATCTGAGACCCAACAGACAAGCAGGGATCAGTAATCAAGCCGAAACGAATAATCCACCTGTTACTTGCAATTATTGCAAAAAACTAGGTCATACGATCAAAGAATGTTATAAATTTAAAGCTAAAGTGGAATCAGGGGAAATTGTACCCTATTCCCAACAAAAGTCGGGAAACGGAAAGTTCTCCCAAGGGAACAGCGGCGCACCCAAAGGAGCAAATTTCATAGAGCGCCAATCCATAATGAAGATCGATGCATCTACACCGAAGATGTCACCGACAGAAATTTCGACACTCAAAAAGAACGACTCACCAGGAACGAGTCATTCGAAAGAAGTGAAGATCAAGGAGTCAAAGACGAAGGAGGAAGAAATCAACCTAGAAGGGTTATCAATATTCAATTAGATTCGAGAAAAAATACTCCCACTATAATGATCACTTCACCAGATCTTCAAGGAATAACTACTCTTTTAGTGGACTCAGGTTCGGAAGTCAACCTCATCAAGGAATTCATGGTCCCAATGAACGTGGACATGAACACAGAAAATGCTATTCATATTCGAGGAATCTCGACCGAGGTCCTGGCCACCCTAGGGACGGCATCAATCAGGATAGCAGGTCATCCAGTATTATTCCATGTTGTTAGCAACCGAATATCGATAGATCAAGACGGAATCTTAGGATCCGAATTCTTATTAAATCATCAAGCAAATGTTGACTATTCCGCGAAACACGTAAAATGGGAAAATACGTATATACCATTTTTCGAAAAACAGCAAGTAACTGTTCCAAAGAGAACATCAATTCCACTAATAGTAAATATAATCAATCCTGAAATACAGCAGGGTTATATTCCTCAAATTCCTGAAGGAAAAGGAATATTTATTGGAGAAACCGTGGTCAGTAATAATAAAGGGAGAGCATACATAAGAGCAACGAACGCGACATTGAAAGACTATGTCCTCGACATACCTATCGTGAAACTCGAACCGTTCGAAGACATTACAAATCAGCCGGTACATACTCGTCAAGTAGCAATGACAAACTGCCGCAATCGACTTGAGGATATATTGGAACTATTAAGACTTGATCATCTCAATGAAGAAGAAAAGAAAAATATTTTGAAATTAATTGAGCACAATCAAGATAGGTTTCATATTCCTGGAGAAACCCTTGAAGGCACTGATGTGCTACAGCACAAAATTTATACTGCAGATGATGTTCCAATAAATACTCGACAATATCGTTTTCCACCAATTCATAAAGAAGAAATCAATAGACAGGTACAGGAATTATTAGAAACAGATGTGATCGAATCATCGACATCACCATATAATTCGCCAGTATGGATCGTGCCAAAGAAAAAAGATTCTCAAGGAAACAAACGATGGCGTCTCGTAATTGATTATCGAAATTTAAATGAGAAAACAATTGGTGATGCATATCCTCTACCTAATATAACAGAAATTTTAGATCAACTTGGAAGTGCCAAATATTTTTCCATATTTGATTTAGCTTCCGGATTTCATCAAATTAAAATGGCACCTGAGGACGCTCATAAGACAGCATTCTCAACACCTTATGGTCATTTTCAATTTAAAAGAATGCCTTTTGGATTGAAAAATGCTCCAGCCACATTTCAACGTTTGATGAATAGTGTGCTAGCAGGACTTCAAGGATCTGAATTATTCGTATATCTAGATGATATAGTCATATATTCAAGTTCTTTGCGAGAGCACGAAATTAAATTCAATAAACTAATGGATCGATTACGCATTGCACGATTGAAATTACAACCTGATAAATGTGAATTTTTACGTCACGAAGTAACCTACTTGGGACACATAATTAGTGAAAATGGTTTGAAACCTGATCCGAAGAAAATAGAAGCTGTACAGAATTTCCCGAATCCAAAAAATGTGAAACAAATTAAGCAATTTTTGGGATTAGCTGGATATTATCGAAGATTTATACCGGACTTTTCTGCAACTGCTAAACCATTGACAGATTTATTAAAGAAAGAAGTCACTTTTGAATGGAAGGAGATGCAGGAAAAATCTTTTCAAATTTTACGAGAAGCTCTTATAACAGAGCCTATACTACAGTTTCCAGATTTTTCAAAAACATTTAATCTCACTACTGACGCTTCCGCATATGCTATCGGAGGAATTCTTAGCCAAGGTACAATTGGAAAGGACCTCCCTATAGCGTACGCTTCTCGATTATTAAATGCAGCTGAACAAAAATATTCTACCATAGAAAAAGAATGTTTAGCAATTATTTACTGCATTTCTCACTTTCGGCCATACCTATACGGCCGTACGTTCAATATAATAACTGATCATAAACCTTTAGTTTGGTTAAATTCTATCAAGGATCCAACTTCTAGATTATGGAAATGGAAATTGAAATTATCGGAATATGAATACAAAATTCATTACAAACAAGGCAAAACCAACGCTAATGCTGATGCCTTATCTCGAAACCCTCCAGAAATCTGTCTACCGTTACAAAAACACAGGAAATTAACTAGGAAAAGAATTTTGTCAACATCATCAGAAGAAGAAGAAGAAGAAGAAGAAGAAGAAGAATTATCTGAATCAGCTCATAAGAAAAGGAAACTTGATGAATCAAGTGAATCAGAAACGGGAGAATTAAGATACTCATTGATCAAGAAGAGGAAACTTCCATCTACTTCATCGGAAGATTCACCTCTACCAGATACAGTACGAAAAAAGAGAAAAATGGAAACGAAAGAATTTTTAACGATCCCATCTGACAGTACGCAAACATCGCAATCGAGTTTTGATCCTGAAACTAGCGTACCCCGCAGTTCTTCAGATTTTGACAATTCTTTATTCCTCGATACAGGAACACCTAATCAAGAAAATATTATTTCTTCTGAAGTTCTTGAGCCAATAGATAATAGTATGGAACTACCCAGTGTAGTAGAAACACCGCAAAGATATCCAGAAATTAGAGAAAAACGTGAACCACTATATATGGCCAAAACACATAAAGTCGTTTTTGTGGATATGTGTGGCAATCCAATTGATAAAGGAGCAGAAGAATTACAAGAAGCCAACTTATTGGGTACTTCAATTGATCTAACTTTTGAACGAGCTAGATTAAAACCATTGGATAATTTTTACGTTATCGTTTTACCAATTAAACAGGATAAACATATCCCCATTGAACCAGAAAATATTGTTAATTGTATAGCATCTTTATTAGATGTAGTTGAAGAACTAGATCTGGATTCATTCAGCATAAGAAGATCAAACAATATTGAGGATATACCTTGGAAGTATATTATAAATGAATTAAAGAGGACATTTCAGAATCGACCAATAAAAATAACAATATACACAGGTCAAGTAACAATACCGCCAGAGGAAGTTAGATTAAATATAATCGAAGAAAAACATATGTCAGCCATCGGTGGACATAAAGGAATAACTAAAACCTATCATCGGATTCGACAAACATATTATTGGGAAGGTATGAAAAAAGATATCCAAAATTTTATTCGAACTTGTAGTGAATGCCAACTAAGAAAGTTGACAAGGATTAAAACCAAACAACCTATGGTACTAACAGATACGCCAGGAAATGCATTTGATAAAGTTAGTCTAGATGTCGTAGGACCATTGCCAGAAACGAAAAATGGAAATAAGTATATATTGACTATGCAAGATCTACTAACTAAATATTCCGTAGCAGTACCATTAGATCGAATAACAACTGCAGATATTGCAGATGGCTTCATCAAGAATCTTATTTGTCGATTTGGTGCTCCTAAAGCAATTTTAACAGATTTGTGAACCAACTTTACCTCGAATCTCATGAAACAGGTAGCGAAGAAATTCAAAATCAAACATTATAAAACTACGGCCTATCATCCACAAAGTAATGGTTCAATTGAAAGATCGCATCATGTATTAATGGAATATTCAAAACAATACGTGAATAATGCGATAAATTGGGATAATTGGTTAGAATTGGCTATGTTTTCATACAATACATCAGTACACGAAGGAACAAGATTTTCTCCACATGAATTAGCATTTGGAAAAATTGCTCGTGAACCAACAAGTAGTAATCCAGTCAAAGAAAACCTGGAACCTACTTACGCAGAATATCTCAGAGATCTACATTCAACAATCAACGAATTACAACTATCTGCGCGTAAAAATCTAAACGCGGCCAAAGCAAAATCAAAATATTATTATGATAAAAGAATAAATCCACAAAATTTTAAAGTGGCAGATCTGGTATACTTGTTGAAGGAACCATTCAAGGGAAAATTCAGCGATCAATATACCGGACCTCATAAAGTGATAGAAATTTTACCAAATCAAAATATCAAAATTTTAGTTAATAATAATCCTCGAACTGTACACATAAATAAATTAAAACTAGCTCACAGTCGAACTAGACCAGAGTAAAAGATTATGGACAAGACAAGACAAAAACTGTAGAAGATATAACGAAACGAGATGAAACGAAAAGACTAAATATTTCTGATATAATCTAATTTTTACCATATTTCAAACTTCCATAATTAAACACATAGAAATACGGCTTTAACAAAATAAATATTTATACCTTTCAATTTAACAAAAAATTCTATTGTAATTCAAATACTAGCAATAGCTTGCCTCCGTTACATTTACATTGATGAGTGTTGAGCCATAATAAAATAATATATTTTGTAGTACCATTTACTAACAATATCATTTCTTCTCCCATTACTCTACATTTTACAAGTATAAAAACTATTAACTAATATTAAATAAAAGCGTTAGAAAAATTAGCGAAGATAACATATTTTTGGTGAAATTAACATAAAAAAAAACCCTAACACATCTGTTACAGAAAAATGTTAAGCCATAATAAAAAATAGATAAGAATGTCATTAGCGAACTTAATATACTAAGCGATAAGAAATATTTGTTACCGAAAATGTTGAGCCTTTGGCTAATATTCATGTTAATACGACTCTCGTGCACCATTATTGAATACAATAGTAATGGACACCACCTAAACGTGACAATATTTTCCCTTAAAAAACATCAATGACTGTGACATCAACCACGTCACCACGAAAACGGAAGAACTCGTAGAGATTGTAGTCAAATGTTAATACATCCAAATTGGCTACCAGTAGGAATGGACTCATCACATTTGGATCTTTTAGTGCAGGAGTATTACCTGTGTTCATCATCTTTAAATTCTTTAAGATGATACTCGACACCGTAATACACGGTTATCAGCTACACTCCGTATACGAATGAGGATTCGCCTTGTGCGGAGCCGCATGGAGTTCGCTGACACATCATCTCGTACATCGAGTTGATAAGCGAAGAAACAAACTCCCTACAGCTGACGAGTCCATCCACCTTCACGACATTCGACTCCAGGTCGATCAACCAAGTACATCTGAGTTCAATAAAGTAGTCAAGGAACTTGAACAAATTTCCTCCGGAAATTTGCTTTCTAAAGGGGGAGGTGTCACGTCCGGTGGTTCAGCCATCAATAATAATTAAATATAATCAATAATCTATTACATATACTTTTGAATTTCTTTTTATGTTTAATCTAATAATGTTGTACGAGAAACTAATATTCAATATTCTTGTTAAATCAAATCGAACTATCGTATATTATACCACATTGCGTGCGATAGAATTAAGAAATTCATACTTCAATCGAATCGTCTTGAGCGAAAGAATTGCGTAGCGAAATTATTTCATAAAATGACCAGATCACTTCCAAAAATAAATCATGATCTAAAATCCGCTGAAGACTGTCCATCGAGAATCGATGAGTAATAATTGTTCGTCACCCCATGTGCGACGTAAAAGTAATTCGATCTGGCCAGGGGAGCTACAGATAAGAAAGCAGCTAAGAAGAAATGGATCCAGGAAATGCGCAGGGTAATAAGATCTAGCTATGACGATTATGACGACAACAATCGCCTGACGAAATAGACGAGACAAAGGATTGATTAGTCTATAAAAGGGATGGCTCTTGAAGAAGTCCAGTTCAGTCGATATTCAAATTTGTTGGTGGAGAGACATAAAAGTATAAAAAAGATTTAAGGCGTGTACACCCGCCGGATTGACATAAAAGTATATTTGAGTTCAATCTTGGTTGTTCAACAAAGCAAAAGTGTTAAAAAAGATTCAAGGCGTGTACACCCGCCGGATTTACCATCATCATCTTTAAACCTTGTACAAGAAGCGATAGTTTTTTTATTCCGAGCGAAAACCAGCGAACGGTAATTACTAACAATTTATAATAAGATTTTCGATAAAATATTATGTATCCGAAATTTGAAGCTTAAAATACAGTTTTGTTTATTTATATTCAAAGAATATAAGAATATCAAATCATTTTTAAAGACTATACCCATCTTCGATCTCTTCATACCAGTTCCACAATCAAAAATCACTTAGAACATTAAGAAATCCTCGATTACCCGAACCGAAGCCGGTGAATGCAGGTAGGTTCAAAACTGCGTTATATCTCAATTATAATCGTTTCAATCATTTCAATCTATTAAAAATTAAATTTCAATATTTTCTATTCAAAATCTAAAATACGTCCACCTCAGGACGTAACAATCCGTATATACATATGAAATATTGAAATATTATTAATTATTATATATAATTTTAAATTATCGTTACAGGCCCAGATAAAAAAGTGGAAAAACATATTTTAAAATTTTGTATAATTCCTATCAATTGCAATCGTAATAAATGTTGGTTTACTTATTCTCTAGCAAACTAGCCAGTCTAACATCCTAAAAAAATTCAAGTCCTTTGGACCAATTTCTAAAAAGTTATGCGATTTTTAAGCGTGTCCACTTATTACCGCCGCTGATTGTAGCTGCCTCAGGGCTCTGCTACATCATCGCCTCGGCCGCATCATAGCTACGTTACTGTTTTGGACCAGTGTCGCCAAATGAGGGGAGTCACGGTGAAATGATGTACCCCTCTATGATGACCAGAGTAATATGTGACACGTTGCGCGTGCGCGACGGGGATTTAGTGGGGCGAATGGAAGACACGTTGACGGGGATCTCTAGTTGTTAGCTGGTACGGGAAAACTCGCGCATGCGCGACCATTCTAGCCTCACTGAAGTACAAAATCAGGCACCTTGGTTGCCCCGCATAGCTTCGCATCATCATTTTTTCTCAATTTTCAAACATGACGTTTAACATGCGTATGTTATATTAAAATTTGATGTGTATATACATGTAATATATAAATATCATATCGATATTTAAATATCAGGTCGTGCGTCATCCGGTTTCCCGGCAGTAACAGTTCGCCCCAACTTGGCCCACAAGCTCGGGGCTCTACGGACTGTAGAGCCCAGATACGTTCCTGGATTCGCCGCGCATGCGCGAGTTTTCCCGTTCCAGCTAACAACACTGCTCCACGTGGCGTGGATTTGGCTATCAATTAAATTATAATTTAATTACCAGAAATTGTTGTACTCCTATATATTTTGTTAACACAGAGATGGTAAAGAAATCATTTTTAGAACATTATAGAAAAGTCGTCAGTATAACATCAATGTTCAATTGAATAAATGTATAAATAAATACGTATCTTCATAACATTGTATTTATACATACATATATTAATTCATATATTATTTAAAAATTCATGTATACATACTAAATATAGTATATTTCATATCAACATTTAATTTTTTAATATTTAAATCTTTTATTTTAAGTAAATATAATTTATAATATTTAAATGTTTAACTTAAAAGAAATTTGTGCAACAGCTATTACACAGAAATTGATTTTTTTATGTATGCATAGATAAAAGGAAGGGTTTAAAAATGAACTATGTAACAAATATTGTTATTATGGTTTAAGAGCAATAATTATATATTATTTTTATAACATATTGCTGTAATTTTTGTGGAATCAACTCTTTTCATGATCATACATTCAAGTCACAGTATAACTTATCGGAAAAGTTATATTAACTATGTTACAAAATAAATATTTAACAGTAATGACAATATCAACGAGAAGAATAAAATAAAATTATATATTAGAAATTTTCAAAAATGTAAACTGATTTTATTTTGCTACAATAAATGTTTAAGTATGCGATACTTATCTATGTATCTTTCTTGTATTTTGGAAAACTTGATTGAGAAATGATCGATGAACGTCGAAGGGCACCGAAAGAAGGTGAATATAGTTTTACTAAATGAGTGAATGGGCAGTTCAATCGAGTATCTCAATGACTCTTAAAGAGTTTCAACAATTTCTTCATAATTAACTGTATCTGGTCATAATGCTTTAACTTTCAGTTGCTTCATTCTAGGAGCTCTCTTTTTAGCAAGTCTTCGTTGCTCTTTCTCTTCCCACTTTCTTTGCTTGTCCGGATCTTCTTCTTGAAGAATACGTTCTTTCTCAGCTCTACGACGTTCTTCCCTTCGCTGCGCTGCTGCTTCAGCTCTAGCAGCATGAGTTGTTTTTAAGAATGCTTCCTCTACCCTAAATCTGTTTTTATCTGCTTTACTTTTACCCTAAAAACAACAATACGATACAGAACAACATAATAAAACAGTAGTGCAATTCAAAGAAATATATTACGAACCTCTTTAGATAATTTGAAACGACGTAATTTATCTAACAGGTAAAATGTTAATTGCAAAAGCATTTTCAATTTTTCTTGATCTTCCGTATTGGTAGTGCGTCCTTTTATGCTTATGTTGAGGCCTATCAGTAGAACTCTCTTCACTTCCGGCATTGTTAATTGCGTTGTATCTCTAAAATGAGAAAGATAATATTACGGATACCAATAAAAAATATGAAAAATTCTGAATTACTATGTACAGCTTGTCAAATCTAGCTGTGCGGTTGAATGTCCCAAGGGGAAATGATCCCGCTGCACAGTGGTAAATAGGTGGAACTTCACAATGACAGAGAACTGATCGTCACCTATTAAACGATGCACGTGGCGACAGTTCAGTTAAAAAGTAAAGTGACACAAGTGTATTCGCACAAACATATAAACAGTTGTTTTGTATGTTTACTGCTGTAAGAAATAATGGACAGTACGCACTTTTGACGAGGTGTGTACCTTACCATTCGAATGTTGCATCCTTCTCTCGTCGAGTGCGATCTTTGTTCTTGCTGCGCATTCCTAAGTTTTGGTCAACCACGCAGCTACATTTGACAAGCCGTAATCGAGTCTTACTCTTGTTGTTTGGGGCCACTGAATTGGTCGCTGATGTGTACATAATCGATGTATTGTGCATACTTCGTGAATGCTTGTAAAACTCTCGTATCTAAAATAGCTGATACTGCTTCAGCAATTTCAGACATTACATAAAATCCTGACGGAAGACCAAATTTCTCACCCGGTCGCTTTTCCGGGCAATACACGCTGATGTCAGCCATGTCGCGTACTAAATGCATCGCGGTACGTTTTGTAGCCACTGCTAATACAAAATTATCCGTCTCATCTTTCGCTAATTCTATACGTACCAGCGCTTGATCATTTTGTGGTCGCACAAGTTGCGCCAACACTGCGACCAAATCTTGTCTTTTAAGTAACTTTAATTCGACCAGCATGGAATCGCATCCAATTCTTCCCGAACAATATAAACTGTAATGCGATTGACTCTCTTTTACTAAATCGTTTTCGTACACGTCCTCGCTAGACTTTCCTGTGTCGCCGACAAGAGAGAAATTATCGAGCAGAAGTTGTTTGTGTTCCATCAACCACATCTCCGCTATACGAGCATTTCTCGATCGTCCTGCTAGATAGTTAATGAAATACAACAATAACCCCATGATCATTAATATTTCTAGATAGAAACTATCCCATCTCGTTCGCAGATGTAACGGTATTTTGGTGATCGTCAATGTTGACGGCTCGTTGCTCTTGGAGCCTGTGTTCTCGCCAGCGACGTCTACTCCTTCAAACTCTTCTTCGTCGAAGTGATCGAATTCATTATCACTATCGACTATTAATACATCGTCCTCGTCGAAATCTTGATTGTTATTCGACTCTTTACTATGTTCTACTACGCGATCATCGATTAGCTGAGTTAGTTTCTCTTCTTCGAAGTCTTCGAATTCTGCGAATTCATTATCCTCGGGAAGTTCTTCGTGGAAATGTGCTGTGACCCATATATTCGTTGCAACCAGCACAATGTGAACTATCACTAACCCCAATTTCATTGTGTCTGTAATCAAATGGAAAGACATAAATTAATTTAAGACGATAAGGATAAATTTTGAAAATCTAAAAATATATTCACATATGTATTTTGAATTTTTTAATAAAGCATCCGACGTCACGATTCTACCTTTACTCCGCTAGCCAATACATAAATAACAAATTTAATTACTTCGAACAATCATTTCCAAAATAACTCCGATAAAATAAAATACGGAATTTGATTTCTTCGATTTATTTATTAAATCACTATTATTGTTGGTTTACCGTCTTATACTAACATTATGGTGAATTTATATGAAATGCTGCCACTTTTTCGACATTGATTTCAGTTATCAATTAAACAGAACTGTCTTTCCAATAAATAATACTGTTACAACACTCTTTCGAGGTGACTTGCATAGTATGAAACTAGCCACGGGACAAACGTCATTTCCTTCGACAACAGTTTCGTTTTCGAGGAAATGTAAGATTTATCAGAGGATCTCTGGATTTATATAATTTCTAGGTTAATCTTGTCACAAATTAGTTTAGAATTCCGAAAAATATAGTATATTAAAGAGACACTGTACTCGATCAAAATATCTTAACTTCATTCGCTCGATGTAATTTCAGCTCTGAACATAATATGTGTGCGTAAAATGATGTAACAGGATAGCAAAAGGTGAATGGACAATAAGAAATGTTTGTTTTAATATTTTTATTTCTAACATACGTGAACATACGTTTGATTAAAATATAGGGTGCGTTCCGTTTCACGCATCAGCACAGCCTACTCTAGTACTAGCCGTGCTGAAGGTAAAAACGGCAACACTGCGAGAGTCCGATTGATATATATATCAGAGAGGATATGAGAGCGCTCACGCCCGGGTCCATCTGAGTTGCCACCGGTATAGTGCTGCCACCATCAAAATCTTAGCCTGGATCAGCTCCTACACCGATAGTAGAGCGGATTTCTCCCTCCCACTTTTAGCCTGGATCAGCTCCTAGACCGAAGATAGAGCGGACGCTTAGCCTGGATCGGGGGTGGCTCTATGGCAGGGATGGGCATTTTTGCCTCAATTGAGGCAAGATCGTCCACACCACAGCGCCCAATGCCTCCCACCAGCTCCACCGTTACCATGGAGAAAGAACGCACTTCGCCCGTAGCGAGCAGTGCGCATGTCTCGCGAATACTTCGCGCATTGCGACCACGAGGATGCGAGGGGAGCGCCCTGTGCGGCGAAGGCGCGTGTTGCATGGAGAGAGGTTGGTGGGAGAAGCAGGCGGTTGAGGGGCCCCACCCGTGCCCATCCCTGCTCTATGGCGCACAGTACGATGGCGCACGCTAAACTGGACACAGCTCTTTTGCGCACACGGCGGTTTGGCGCACGGCGGGATTGCACACCACAGAATACGAATTGCGCACATGTAGAATTGGACACAAAATGGACTGCGCGCGGAACGAGAATTCAGCTGTAGTTTACCATCATGAGTTGTGCTGGGTGATTAGTTTATGGTTATATTTTCTAGTTATATTTCCTATACAGGGTGTCCCAAAATTCGTGTCGTTCCTGGAAATGGGAGGTTCCTTGGGTCATTTCAAGCGACATTTTCCTTTGCACCAATGTCAACCGCGGCTTTGTTTAGCAGTTATTAACGAAAAACACGGACCAATCAGAGCGCGCCCTGGGCCGCCACGCCGCGCCGCGCTCGCATCAGAGCGTTGACGGTACGCCGTGACATCGCAACGAACAAGAGTTTCTCGATTATGTGAATGCTCTCCGATTTCAATGAGCTTTGGATATGTGGTCAAGATCATTATTCTGAACAACATTTCTCTTTAGAATTTGTGGCTGTAGGCTTTAGTTTACGAGATTATCGCGAGAAACTTTACTTGTAAATTCATTATGGGCGTTCATGATAGCGGACACGGCCTGCTAATGTATTCGAAACTAAAGCCGACCGTCAACCATTTCAAAGGAAAAAGATATTTAAAACGTCGAGTTTTATAACATTATTTCAAGGTCATTGAAATCGATGAAGACCCGGATCATCCTTACCCGACTTACGACAAATTTACCCGAACGAGAAAAGAGGCAGAAACTGATTGTTTTAAAAACTTACTTATTCAGCCGTAAATCCATTTGCTGCTTCGAAATGTGTGTCAATGGGTCAGTCGGTGACGAACTGCACAGGTATCTTCAGGTATACGACAGTACCGCAATCCAAGGGGCGTACAGCCAAGTCAACGAACTGCACAGCCGGTGGTAGATAGCAGGTATACGACACCCTGACGGATACGCGGTCAACGATATGGACTTTTCACTTTCACTTTCAAATCGATAAATAAATCACATGTCTTTTTCACACAGATGCACTAATAACAATTGCAATATCACTTGTATTGCAGCACAATAAAATTTAAATCACAACTTTCTAAAAGAAGAACATCCCGAATTTTTCTTTCACTTTTCACTGTACGGTCAAACGTACGTTTCCACACTGGGAATATTTCACGGCGACAGTCGATGCACTAAAATCCTTCGAAATCGACGAACTGATCGACGAACTCACAATTATTTGGCACGTATACGGTGTCGGATGTATGGCCGCTCTCGCCTGATATACCTGAACGTGGCACCATCATCGCGCCCGCAGAGGCCGTAAGCGAGAACGATATAAAAATTGTCTTGCGAACTGAGCATGATGCGACAGAGACTTAAACTGACTGCAGCTTCCCAAAAAAGCTGCGAACACCCCCGAATATTCCCACCACGAAGGAAAACTGAGGATACAGGAACATTATAAAAAAAACACGTGTTTTGCAGGAGTTGAAAGTGCAGCAGTGTGACTCTTGCCTTTCCTCCACGATAGAAAACAGGGATCCTCGTCTCCGCGGAAGGGATCGTGCCATAAATCAGAAATCTGCAGTTACTCGGGAGTGTCCGCTGGATACCGGAACGGAAAAATTTTCTCCTGCACATGTCGAGTTTACGAATTCTTTTTCGGCCGTGCAATTAAGTCCTAAAAGATTTCTGGTGTGCGCCGCTTGATCATTACCCGCGACGTCTGAGGCACGATGCAGGACATTCGAACGATAGAAAACAGGGATCCTCGTCTCCGCGGAAGGGATCGAGCCATAAATCAGAACTCTGCAGTGTTCGTGGGACACGGTAACGAAAAATTTACCAACAGTGCAATTCGACATGCGTGGAAGAAAATTTACGAGTGATTGCGAATATTGACAATTTTTATTTTGCCTGAAGATACGCAGTCTATTCATTACATTTGCATGCTTAAATTGGACATTTCATATCTAAGAATCTAATATTATTTTTATAATTTTGACTAGACTGTGGACGTAAATACAAAATAAAAATTCTCCAAGTCAATTGAAAAAATCCAAAGATGTATTTTTTCTCGCAATCATTTTAAAAAGTGAAAAATGTCATAGTAGCATCCTCAATTTTTCTAATGTTCTTTTTGTTTTTTATTTGAATAAAATGAATAATGAAATCCCCATCTTTGCTTTGTCGAGAAATAAGGAAATTAATTGCACGGCCGAAAAAGAATTCGTAAACTCGACATGTGCAGGAGAAAATTTTTCCGTTCCGGTATCCAGCGGACACTCCCGAGTAACTGCAGATTTCTGATTTATGGCACGATCCCTTCCGCGGAGACGAGGATCCCTGTTTTCTATCGTGGAGGAAAGGCAAGAGTCACACTGCTGCACTTTCAACTCCTGCAAAACACGTGTTTTTTTTATAATGTTCCTGTATCCTCAGTTTTCCTTCGTGGTGGGAATATTCGGGGGTGTTCGCAGCTTTTTTGGGAAGCTGCAGTCAGTTTAAGTCTCTGTCGCATCATGCTCAGTTCGCAAGACAATTTTTATATCGTTCTCGCTTACGGCCTCTGCGGGCGCGATGATGGTGCCACGTTCAGGTATATCAGGCGAGAGCGGCCATACATCCGACACCGTATACGTGCCAAATAATTGTGAGTTCGTCGATCAGTTCGTCGATTTCGAAGGATTTTAGTGCATCGACTGTCGCCGTGAAATATTCCCAGTGTGGAAACGTACGTTTGACCGTACAGTGAAAAGTGAAAGAAAAATTCGGGATGTTCTTCTTTTAGAAAGTTGTGATTTAAATTTTATTGTGCTGCAATACAAGTGATATTGCAATTGTTATTAGTGCATCTGTGTGAAAAAGACATGTGATTTATTTATCGATTTGAAAGTGAAAGTGAAAAGTCCATATCGTTGACCGCGTATCCGTCAGGGTGTCGTATACCTGCTATCTACCACCGGCTGTGCAGTTCGTTGACTTGGCTGTACGCCCCTTGGATTGCGGTACTGTCGTATACCTGAAGATACCTGTGCAGTTCGTCACCGACTGACCCATTGACACACATTTCGAAGCAGCAAATGGATTTACGGCTGAATAAGTAAGTTTTTAAAACAATCAGTTTCTGCCTCTTTTCTCGTTCGGGTAAATTTGTCGTAAGTCGGGTAAGGATGATCCGGGTCTTCATCGATTTCAATGACCTTGAAATAATGTTATAAAACTCGACGTTTTAAATATCTTTTTCCTTTGAAATGGTTGACGGTCGGCTTTAGTTTCGAATACATTAGCAGGCCGTGTCCGCTATCATGAACGCCCATAATGAATTTACAAGTAAAGTTTCTCGCGATAATCTCGTAAACTAAAGCCTACAGCCACAAATTCTAAAGAGAAATGTTGTTCAGAATAATGATCTTGACCACATATCCAAAGCTCATTGAAATCGGAGAGCATTCACATAATCGAGAAACTCTTGTTCGTTGCGATGTCACGGCGTACCGTCAACGCTCTGATGCGAGCGCGGCGCGGCGTGGCGGCCCAGGGCGCGCTCTGATTGGTCCGTGTTTTTCGTTAATAACTGCTAAACAAAGCCGCGGTTGACATTGGTGCAAAGGAAAATGTCGCTTGAAATGACCCAAGGAACCTCCCATTTCCAGGAACGACACGAATTTTGGGACACCCTGTATATGCATAATATCAATATGTCTATATTATGTAGTATCAGAATTTTTCAGTGGTGTTAGTTTTACGAATTATTGTATAAGATGTGATGAATATTATAAACTACAAGATATATACCGATAACTCTCTAAAAAAGTATGAGCGAAACAAATATTAAATTTTCAAATTGGGATATATTTTATGTGTTGCAGAAATGAAGACAGTGATTTTTGACGCTACCCATCATTATTGAAAAACTTGTAAGTACAAGGTGTATTATGTATCTAATAAAGTAAATAATGCTTTCTTGTATCACATATTACTTACCATTTTACTAATTTTTAGTTTTGGAACGAGTCCTGTGTATTTGTAATATATTTTAAAATAATTATATTGTTATATCCAACTTTATTTATATACATAATATAATAGTTACGTATATTAATTTTTGAAAAATTGTTTTAGGTCATCCTGTCGCCACTAAGATATGCTGCGATTTTTCTTCCGTCAAAAATGCTGCTCCGGTCTAGTCCAGGACATATTAGTACATATATATCGGTAACATGTGAGAGAAAATTTAACGGGCGATTCTTCAAGATAGTATGAGACGAAAATCGAGAAAAAAAATGGTGATGTTCATTTTCAATGGATGAAAATCATCAATTGAATGCTAAAGTCTGATTAAAATATTTTAGATAAGTAAATTCTGTCTGTAAAAAGTTAGTTCAAAAGTAATGGACATGATACTTTGTGATTTCTTTAATTATATTTTACAGACGATGCAATCTGTGTCAATTAAGACTCTCTGAGGCCTCCCAAGGATTTGAGAACCTGACATTGGGATACCGAGAATAAAATTCTCCGCCTGTGTGTATTGTGAAGAAACTTTTCATCGTCGTAGACCCGGCATAAGTGTAGGATATGAAAGTGCAAGGTATAAATCTCTTTATAATCAATACTTGAACTCAGTCTGCAATAGGTTAAATTTGTATAATTTCCATATAATTTGTTTTCAGCTGAAACAGTGAAATTGCCAATGAAGATGATAGTTTCGAATCTGCTGCTTGTACTGATGAATACAATTTATCGTTTCAAGAGATACCTTTGAAAAGGAAGGGCTTAGATTGGTGATTTTCTTAATGCTAAATATCATTGCAACAGCTTTAGCTAAAAAGAACAAGCAAATTAAAATGTAATCTTTTGTTGTAATGGTTTAATTGCAGGTCATAATAGATTAAGATAAGATAACAATAATTAAGAATAAGTTATATAATAAGTTAATAAATATTGTATTATATGTATACATGAAAAACATGAACATGAAAAATACATACAGAATCTACAAATCTTATTCGTTTACGGTTATCATATGCTCAGTCATGTTTGGAATATAAAACGTAAATTTTAAAAATAATATCAGCAATCCCACACGGTCTCTGCAGGCATTTGTCTTGCCGTTAACTTTCGTTTGTTTCGAATACTACTGTTCATCATAACTATATACATGTTCGTTTGCTATTGAATTTTCTTGTAGTGGTTTCGATAACTTATTATACTGTGTCACTTTGATCATTGGGTGCTGTTTTGAAAATGGAAAACTTCCTGGAAAATCAGTGGGTAGTTTTATTTACGTATATAATAATTACACTTATAATGAAGACAAACGCACCAAAAATATTTTCCGCTGTAACACACGCCGCACTACGGGGTGTGGTGGGGCAATGATGGACGTCGGTGATAGGTGTATTGAATTATTACACGATCACAATCATCCGGAACGGATGCATACAATTGAGCATGAGAAGATGAAGCAAGAAATGCTTCAGTTTAGTCGAGAAACGGCGTTACCATTCAAGCAAATATTCGACAATGTTTGTAGAAAGTATGTTTTCAAAATAAAACTACCCACTGATTTTCCAGGAAGTTTTCTATTTTCAAAACAGCACCCAATGATCAAAGTGACACAGTACAAGTTATCTTAACCACTACAAGAAAATTCAATAGCAAACGAACATGTATATAGTTATGATAAACAGTAGTATTCGAAACAAACGAAAGTTAACGGCAAGACCGTGTGGGATTGCCGATATTATTTTTAAAATTTACGTTTTATATTCCAAACATGACTGAGCATATGATAACCGTAAACGAATAAGATTTGTAGATTCTGTATGTATTTTTCATGTTCATGTTTTTCATGTATACATATAATACAATATTTATTAACTTATTATATAACTTATTCTTAATTATTGTTATCTTATCTTAATCTATTATGACCTGCAATTAAACCATTACAACAAAAGATTACATTTTAATTTGCTTGTTCTTTTTAGCTAAAGCTGTTGCAATGATATTTAGCATTAAAAAAATCACCAATCTAAGCCCTTCCTTTTCAAAGGTATCTCTTGAAACGATAAATTGTATTCATCAGTACAAGCAGCAGATTCGAAACTATCATCTTCATTGGCAATTTCACTGTTTCAGCTGAAAACAAATTATATGGAAATTATACAAATTTAACCTATTGCAGACTGAGTTCAAGTATTGATTATAAAGAGATTTATACCTTGCACTTTCATATCCTACACTTATGCCGGGTCTATGATGATGAAAATTTTCTTCACAATACATACAGGCGGAGAATTTTATTCTCGGTATCCCAATGTCAGGTTCTCAAATCCTTGGGAGGCCTCAGAGAGTCTTAATTGACACAGATTGCATCGTCTGTAAAATATAATTAAAGAAATCACAAAGTATCATGTCCATTACTTTTGAACTAACTTTTTACAGACAGAATTTACTTATCTAAAATATTTTAATCAGACTTTAGCATTCAATTGATGATTTTTATCCATTGAAAATGAACATCACCATTTTTTTTCTCGATTTTCGTCTCATACTATCTTGAAGAATCGCCCGTTAAATTTTCTCTCACATGTTACCGATGTATATGTACTAATATGTCCTGGACTAGACAGGAGCAGCATTTTTGACGGAAGAAAAATCGCAGCATATCTTAGTGGCGACAGGATGACCTAAAACAATTTTTCAAAAATTAATATATGTAACTATTATATTATGTATATAAATAAAGTTGGATATAACAATATAATTATTTTAAAATATATTACAAATACACAGGACTCGTTCCGAAACTAAAAATTAGTAAAATGGTAAGTAATATGTGATACAAGAAAGCATTATTTACTTTATTAGATACATAATACACCTTGTACTTACAAGTTTTTCAATAATGATGGGTAGCGTCAAAAATCACTGTCTTCATTTCTGCAACACATAAAATATATCCCAATTTGAAAATTTAATATTTGTTTCGCTCATACTTTTTTAGAGAGTTATCGGTACATATATATTTTGTAGTTTATAATATTCATCACATCTTACACAATAATCCGTAAAACTAACACCACTGAAAAATTCTGATACTAATATAGACATATTATGCATATATAGGAAATATAACTAGAAAATATAACCATAAACTAATCACCCAGCACAGCTCATGATGGTAAACTACAGCTGAATTCTCGTTCCGCGCGCAGTTCATTTTGTGTCCAATTCTACATGTGCGCAATTCGTATTCTGTGGTGTGCAATCCCGCCGTGCGCCAAACCGCCGTGTGCGCAAAAGAGCTGTGTCCAATTTAGCGTGCGCCATCTCGCCGTGCGCCATCGTATTGTGCGCCATCGAAGGCCTCTCCATCCGGATCGGTGGCCGGATCTATAAGTATATATGATCTAAGGCAGGCATGGGCAAAAATAGCACGCGAGCTAGGGAATTCAAGGAATGCAACTATGGTTGCCAAGGGAATTGAGACGCGCGGCCGGGAGAAGTGGGGGTATTCCTTGAGAATCACTAGCACGCGTGCTATTTCTACCCAGTGGTTGAAGCCAGTTCTGATTCATGCCACAGATTTAATAACAGTATGATGGGTTCTGTTTCCTGCTAAAGATGGTGTAGGTTCTGTTCCATGCTAAAGATGATGTAGAATGTAGGAGCTGTTCCAGGCTAAACATGATGTGGAGACAAAAGCGGCACGGCCAAACCCCGGGCGTCAGCACTCTCATTTCCTCTCTGATATAACCAACTTGCCTCAAGATATTCCGTGATTGAGCGAGAGATCGATTCAGTATGCCCGTGGAAACGAGTGAGAGGCGTTTACTGCGCAGGCTTGACCATAATGGCTTTATTCTGTCAAAACATGATGCGGTCTTTCCTACATTCTGTCACAATGTACCGCATGCCGTTCTAGTGACTCGATCACGCACCGTGTCTTGATTATCGCAAGGATTTACGACAACCCGGAAAATAGTATTGTTGGTATAAGTCGATGTAAAAAGGGTGGGTGTTGACAGTGCAAATTCTAGAAAGCTAACAATGGATCAATACCGTGCGGAGGAGGGTAATATGTGGATACAATGAAAAATCGTTGTTCTTTTATCAGAACTCTTTTTCCACTGTACGTGTCTGTTAACTTGACAAGGTAAGTTTCTTATAAAAAGAAAGATATACACGTGTAAATCCTTACGTCTACGGCAAAAGTAATATTTGGTTAAGATCTCCCTGTCGAATTTTTCTTTCTTTTTTGTGTAAAAATTGACAGAGCTTGCAACTAAAACCTCTCAAAATAAAAAGAAAAGAAGTAGCTGAGTTTATTGCAACACAATTGCACGGTATCCTAAACAAATTTTCGGTATTACGTTCTCAAAGAAAAAAGAAATGAGAGCCAAGTGACGTGCATTTATATTTTGTTTATTCTGTGTTTAATTCCCTTTCAGTAACGTAAATACTGACACAGAGTCGCGTGTATTATAATTTAATTTCTCTCGTTAAGACATGGGTTGCCAAACAGTTACCTTTCTACTAACCGAATCTCTCATTTCTAACCAATACGATAAACGTCATCACGCTTATTTCGCTATTTTACCAATCTTAGCCCTTTGCACTCCGAATTATTTTTCAATTTTGCTGCCAACAATTCCCTACTATTTTAAGTGATTTATTTGAAATTTACTTCAAGGACAGTTCGTTGACTGATTTTGTTTACTAATTATATTAAATACAGGTTTCAAACTTTGTTGTGTTATATTTGTTTCTAACTAAAAAATAAGACGATTAAATAGATAAAGGAAGAACTAAATACATATAAAAACCCGTTTTATTTACATTTTTCTTTCTCTAATGTCGAGTCAAACTTGACAAAGGAGTGCGAAGGGTTAATTATCGATTATACACCAATAGTATAACTATGTAGCTGATAACTAGACAGCGGATCTGTATGCAAAATAAAAATTGTCTACCGGAATTGCAGCAAACTGGTGTAAAATAGAAAATTATTTTCATACTTAATATGTTCAATAGATTGAAAATAATATAACAATGTTTTTCAATTCTTCTAATGCTCTTTTACTGTTTTAAATTGCACTTACTCATTTTTGTCATAAATGCATAAAGTCCGCTGTCTGCTAATAATAACTGTTGTTATAGTCGAACCTTGGTAACTGGAATCTCACAGGGAATAATTCAAATTTTTTTCGATTTGCAGAGGGTTTCGAAATTCGATTTTTATGAACCAATAGCGATGTTAATATAATATAAGAACATCGAGAGAAAATAGTTCCTCAATTTGTTTATTAATTATACAGACTACAATATACTTATTTTAACCCTTTGCACTCGGAGCTATTTTAACTGGAAAATTAAACATTTCTTCCGCCCTAGTGCAATCCATTCCATATGATTTTTTTCTATCGATGAATATAAAATTGATATAGTACCTCATACAATACTTAACTGTATAGCAATTGATTAGTAGACTGCGGATTTTATGCATTTCTAATAAAAATGAGTAGGTGTAATTTAAAACAATGAACACGTTAGAAGAATTAAAAAATTCTGTTATATTATTTTCACCTTTTATCAGCGCCCGCTCTAGTGGTTACGTCGCCCCGGACAAAAAGACAAATTGCTGCCCCTTAAGAATATATACATATTTTTTATCTTTAATAAAAATCAAATCATTTTATTTAAATTTTAATAAAAGCAAATTTTCTATTAATTGGGTATTTAACACATCAATATTTTTCTCACAGTTACGGCCAAAATGGCGCCTCTAAATTTTCGCGCCTCGGACAAATGTCAAGGTTACCCCCCCCTCCTTAGAGCGGGCCTTGCTTCTATCTATATTGACAAAGAAAAAAATTAATTTCTATTTCACTCCAGTTTGTTACAATTCAGGTAAAACATTTTTATTTTGCATAAAGATCCGCTGTCTATTAATAATGTAAACAATATTTTGGATAATGGTAGAGCAATTTTTAGTGGTGAGTCACCACTCGAGAGTGCTAATGGTTAAAACAGTATTTCAATTAAAATGATTAAAGGAAGAAAGATTTTTATTTGGCTCCTGTTTCTTGCAATTACTATGAATAATATGTAAATTTTTCTTTGAGCTTATTTAGTATTTTACAATTTCCATCGGCAGGGGTTTTTAAGAAATGAGAATCGTCGTGACCTTCAAGTTACCGAGGTTTGATCGCATTTTGTTATTGCTATTCACGAGTGCTGAAATATCTCTCGTTGTCCAGGTGAATCGAATCGATCGTCGACATGGAGAAATCGGACAACCAATTGAAAACCTGGAAAAGGAAAAACATGAGGACGAGCTCGACGTCGGAGGTGATGACCCAGTGTGTCCAGGTAGTCGTAAGATGTCGGCCTATGGACGAGAGGGAAGTGACTCGTGGGTACAAGCGTGTGGTGGACGTGTTTCCATCAAGAGGGGTAGTCGAGATTCGTCACCCAAGGGATGATCCATGCAGCGATAACGTGAAAGTGTTCACGTTCGACGCGGTTTACGATTGGAATTCCAGTCAACAGGACCTGTACGAGGAAACGGTCCGACCATTAGTGTCTTCCGTTCTCGATGGTTTCAACGGTACAATATTCGCTTACGGGCAAACGGGTACCGGGAAAACGTACACCATGGAAGGTCTGAAGGGCGATTACGATAGACGAGGCGTGATACCGCGGTCCTTCGAGCACATCTTCAATCACATAGGCAGGTCCGAGAATATGCAGTATTTGGTGCGAGCGAGCTACTTGGAGATTTACCAGGAGGAGATACGGGATCTTTTGCAGCCCGATCAGAGCCTTCGATTCGAATTGAAAGAGAAGCCGGATACCGGCGTGTTCGTCAAGGATTTGTCGACGTCGGTGTGCAAAAGCGCCGCGGAGATACAACAGTTGATGAACATGGGTAACCAGAACAGAACTATAGGCGCGACAAATATGAACGAGCACAGCTCTCGGTCGCACGCGATATTTCTGATCACGATCGAGATGGGATCTATCGACGACACCGGCGGGATCAGAGTGGGTCGTTTGAATTTAGTCGATCTAGCTGGCAGCGAAAGGCAGAGCAAGACCGGCGCGTGTGGCGAACGACTGAAGGAAGCGAGCAAGATTAACCTGAGCTTATCAGCCCTCGGAAATGTGATCTCTGCGTTGGTAGATGGTAAAACAACGCATGTGCCGTACAGAGATTCGAAGCTGACGCGGCTGCTCCAAGATTCTCTAGGTGGGAACTCGAAGACAATCATGGTCGCGAATATAGGTCCTGCTAGTTACAATTACGACGAGACTCTGACGACGTTACGGTACGCGAATCGCGCGAAGAATATCAAGAACAAGCCAAGGATAAACGAGGATCCGAAAGACGCTCTTCTGAGACAGTATCAAGAAGAGATTGGTCGATTGAAGGAGAAATTGGCGCAGAAAGGAATGGCGCCGAGGAAAAAGAAAAAGCCGAAGAGAAAGAAAGAGGATGAGACTGCGGAGTCGGAGTCCGAGGCAGAGGACAGTCGAAGCGAAGACAATAAAATTGGAACGGATAAGAAGCTGATCGCGGAACAGTTGAAAGCGGAGAAACAAGAAACGGAAACTCTTATAATGAGAATCAAAGATTTGGAGAGCAAGATGCTCTGCGGGGGTAAGAACATAATCGATCACACGAACGAACAGCAAAGGGCGTTGGAGCAGAAGTCGGCCGAGATCGCGGAAAGAAAGAAACGAGAGGTTGAGATGCGGCAGAAACTCGAAGATGAAGAGCTGACGATGTTAGGAGTGAAGGAGACGTACACGAATCTACAGCAGGAGGTAGACGTGAAGTCTAGGAAGCTGAGGAAATGTTTCACGAAGCTGCAAGTCTTGAAACAAGAACTCGAAGATGTTACCAACGATTTTAACAGAGACAGAAGGGATTTGGAGCAAACCCAGCACGAACTGATGAAAGAATTGAAGCTGAAGTATCTTATTATAGAAAACTTCATTCCCGAGGAAGAGAAGAATAAAATATTGTCGAGAATACACCTCGACGAAGAGGAAGACTGCTGGATAGTGAAGGACCCGGAGCCATCCAGTATAGATACGATAAAGAGACCTACATCCATTCCAGGTGCGCGAAGGCCGGTTTCCGAATACGCGCGTATTGCTCAAGCTATGGGAAGAGGTTGCCGTTACGCAGGGGAAAACATATTGAATTTAGATCTCGATATGCCTGCGAGGACGACAATGGACTATCAAGGGCCGGCCATTGCGCCCACGATCCAAGCCGTTCTTGAGGAAGCACTGCGCGACGAGGGCGACATCGACGTGGACGCTTCCAGTGCGAAACTCAGATCCAAATCACGATTGCAATCGGCGAAAATACGACCTAAGAGTGTTGGAAAGATCCAACAGATCCCGCCACCCGTTTACCCGAAGACGAGGGGCCTCGTGCCGAAGTAGAAAATTGTAACGCGTTCTCCGTTGTCTGTAAAGTGAAATGTATATATTGGGCGAGATGCATTTTGGTGGTATTCTATTAATTTATATAGATTGTCGTAACGGTACGCGTGTTAACGATAAGCGCAAAACAGTTGGAGTCTTTGTAATTCTCTAGTCAATGTGCACTGTGCAGCCACGAGGTATTATTGCATTAATAAAGTACACGAAATAAATACTTTTAACATCGAAAAGTGCGTTATTTGTGATCGATCGTGTAAAAAAACGGTACTATAATCCGTAATTTCGCGTAAATACTTGGATCGTTTGGCCTGCTACTAATGCTACTACAGCATGCAACGTTATCGATTAAAACAAGTTTGTTTCTGAAACATTCGAGAAGAAAAATAATAAACTAATTCCTTTATTATTAAAAATATTTGTGTTAATAGTAACGTATCATGTAGAAGTCAATTTTCTGTTTGAATGTTTTAATACTTTGTGTACAGATTAATTATTTATTGAGTTAGAAACGTTGTCTAGAAATATGATAAAAAATGAAGACATTCAGTTGATATATTGTTGAATACCTTAATTACCGTTTAGGAGGTTAAATAATCGAGAATAATTTGGAAAAAAGCAAAAGAAGTATCCTAATCAGTGAAATTATTTGAGAAAATGAAAATCGTGACATATAGGGTAAAGTAATTGATTTACGAATTTGTTTGTGTACAACTACGTTTATTATTAATTTAATTCTTACTATTATCGAATATTAAGAACAAGTTCCTTGGTGTGTTTATAGTTTCTCTGAAATATGAAGAACTCATACGCTTAAAAGTATTTACAAACGACGGTTATTCTTTACTTATTTAATACACTTTTACAACGTGTTTTTTAAATTGAAAAATTACACATAATCGTTCTTGCTATTATGTATATATATACATGTTGCGAGTGTGTATATGAATATATTTATGCGACCACATAAATATATAAATATATATATATGTTTTTCAACATTAAAAGTGCTTGTAAAAATAATGTTCGATATTTTCGACTCCTTTGACGCTTTATCACACACATCCGAACCTGTTAAATTATAAAGATAAACGTATTACCAATTAAGAGGATTGAATAAAGCATAGCATGACAAAATTGTAATCGAGAGTAAAGTGATTTCCTTGTATTATGTCTTCTTCTTCGTTTTTCTTTTGTTCTTTACTTACTTTATTCATGTTGACATCGACGTCTTTTAACACTTCGTTCCGTAAACCCACGTTCACTTCACGCGCCTAGTACTACATATATATATACGTATATATATATATTTAAACAAATCGAGATATTTTTAAGCGATTTAAGGTCCTGCCGTCTCAAAGGGAGACACACGCGACGTATAAACGTATAAAAACGATATATGGAAATAAACTTTTCATGTATGAAGAGGAACGGCAAAAGTAAAATGTTAAATTCGCGAGAAACTCCTTTGCATTTAAATTGTTCGTGAATTTTTAAATATATTTACAAAGGGTATTCGATTTCGTTAATAATTGGTTAAGACTTTGACCATTATTATCTGAATAATCGTTGAACTAGCCACATTAACATTTCCTGTAAACATTTGCACAATGTCCAAGCGAGGAGAAAACTAGTTCTGTAACAGTTGCGATAAGATTCAGTCACAATATAACTTCGGTACATTCTTATGAACGATTCCTAAATAGTCACTTTAATAGAAACGTTGTTGTTGTACATAATTCCCGTATTGTTGTTGCGGTTGCTGTTGAGCATAATTTGAAGAATGGCCCGCAGGTAGTCCACCATAGGGCGATCCAACATAGTTCTGCTGATTCGGATACTGGTTCGATGCCATGGGCGGTCCACTGTATTGACCCTGATTGTTCACACCACCGTATCCTTGGTAATTGTAACCATTATCGACGTAATTCTGATTACCACTGTAGACTTGCTGATGTGGATAACTTTGAAACTGTTGATTGGATATGTTAGGATAGGTGAGAGGGGGTGCTTGAGGACGAGGGCAACTCTGTTGAGTATTCTGAACGTATCCTTGATTGTAAAAGTTTGACATCGGAGCTGTCGATGTATTAGGAATCTGATCTAACGGCTTCAACGTGTTTTGTTCGACATTTTCATTTCCAAGCGGCAGGTGCGTCTTTGGCACATACTTATTTGGAAGATCTCCCATTATGTGAGCGATTAATCGTTTCGTCTCGTTTAGTATTGCATTCGGATCGTTAGTTTTCGTTAATTCTTTCGGTCTTACCGGAGAACGCGATCTTGAACGTGAACGAGACCGTGTCCAGGATCTTGGAGAGTCCGATTCCGATTTTGAAAACCCTCGCGACTTTTTCTTCGCCTTCTCGTTTTCGCTAACATTTTTATCCGCTGCTTTATAAATATCCTCAAATGTGTAATCATCATCGTCATCCGACAAATCTAATTTCGCCTTCTGTTTGTCTTCGGTATCGTTCTTCGTCTGTTGTTCCTCCTCGTCGTCATTCGCAAACATGTCTATTTTAGGTTTCCACTTATCCTCTTCTTCGACAGGATTTTGATTTCCTTTTCGCACAGAGAACGGCGAAATACTTCTGCTCGGTTTAATACTGGTTTCTGTATTTTCTGGCGTCGGAGACTTAATTTTTGGCATTGATGATATTATGGACGTAGAGCCTAGGTTCACAAATCCTCTTAATTTCTCTACTCGAACCGGATCTGTTACTTCTAACTTTTTTAGGAAATTGATCAGCCCGTGTTGTTCCTGAGTGGATAAGTCTTTAAAATTTTGCAAAAGCGTTTTCAAGTCTGCGTCCGACAAACTTTCCATCTTAGAGGTCTGATGATCGGCTGTATCCGCCGTTGTTAGCGTCGCGGGAGCGGACGTTGTTTGAGCAACAAAATTATTACTTCTTGCCAATCCTTTCACAAAATCAGCCGTTGTCACCGGCTTATCGGAATTCTTGGACGCTTCGGCCATTCCGACAACGGCATTAATCAAAGTTTCCAATTCTTCTTGCGACACATTGGATCTACCTTGAGCTACCAAAGCAGCTGCTATCTGTTGGGCTATAGCTACTTTATCTACCGTACCAACACCAGGTACACTAACCGGTTCGGATTTAATCACAGGTGCAATTACCTCGACCGGCCTTGAGTACGCAGCTCTTTGGATATAAGTTGTCGACTTCGCAGTCTCCAATTCTCTTTTCTTCTTTTTCTCTTCTTCCATCTTCTTTTTACTCTCCGCCGCTTTGTGCAACAACTGTGCGATATTTTGGATCGCTGTTTTCGTCGGTGTTATGGCCATTTTCTCTATCATCCCGGCAAACAATTGACCTTTCAGCTTCTCTTTAACCGTTTCGAAAAGCACGCTCACCTCTTCGTCGTAGAGCAACTCTTCGGCAGAGTTCGGTTTTGCTTTTTCCGCGGCCAATGCCTTCGAAAGAAGAGAAACTATCTTCGGTCCAAGAGAGCCCAGTTGACCCTCCAGCGCTGTAAGTAATCTCAACAAGCCGACTACTTCTAAATCTTCGGTTAATATATCATCCGGTATAGGACTCGGAGACTTTTCTTTCACCGGATAAGGAGTCGCGTAGTGTATCGATCTCGAACGTGAAACACCACGAGGATAATAACTACTTCTGTACACGGTACCTCTTCCTCGCATATACGACGAATACGCGTACTCGCGGTCTCTCATGTCATGATGATCGTAATACTCCGCTTTAATTGTTTTTGTCCCGACATACTCTACTTCGTCGTCGCTCTCTATACGATGACGACTTCTTTTCGGTGGAGACCTATCGCGTCTATTCGACGGTATCCATTTCTCCGGTGGCTTGTCTTCTGGTAATTCTAAACGCTTTCTAATTTCCTCTTTCCGTTGTTGCAGCTGTTCGTTATGGATCTCGCGCATCCGTTTGTTCCAGAATTCTATCCATTCCGGCTTGAAGTCATGCTTACTAGGATCTTTCCCCTCCGCTTGCAATTCCTTGTACCGTCTGTTCCAGAACTTTTTCCATTCGTCGGGATAAGACGGATGCTTCTCCGGATTCTTCTCGTGAAATTTCAACGCGCGATCGAGCGTCTCTTCGGCTCGTCTGATTTGCTCGCGATATTTATCCCACTTGTCTCGTTCTCTAAGCGGTTCCGGTGAACGCGAACGGGACCGCGAACGCGAACGAGATCGCGTCCGATCTCGCGAGTAACGCGGTTTAGCACGATACCTTCCGCCTTTGTCTATCGAATTAGCTTTGCGATTGCGAACGGGAGAACGTGATCTTGAGCGCGATGGAGTCGGGCTGCTTGATATACTTGACAGCGACGAAAGAGACTTTGTTTCGTCAGAGGGACGTTTAGGAGACTTTCTCGTACTCTCTTCTTCCTTATCTAAAGGCTTGCGGATATTTAATTTGTCCTTTGTGAAAATACGAATCTTGAATCCCCTGAAAAATGTGAAACACAATTTAGACACGTCTGAAAGTTCGACGAGTTAAGAAACTGTTAATGAAATTATTATACAAACGAGGATAATTAATCAAAGAATTCTCTTGAAAAAGTTACATCGAATAAACGTTAACTTACGATTTCGTAGTGTCTGATTTCGAATCTGTTTTCTTTGGCGGAGACTTTTCGTGTTTCTTGTCTTCACTTTTATGCTTATCATCCAGCTTCTCATCGGCAGGTTGAAGATCTTAATATAAGATCATCGTTACACGATCGAACGGTTTAGGCGTAAAAGTGTTTCGTTTCAACGATATAAATGTTTATATACTCACCTTTCTTCGTACCACTATTACCAGCCACTTCAGCCATCTTCTCTTCAAAGTTCGTTACCCATCTCACATCGTAAACATCCATAAATGTTAATTCTGGTGTTTCCCTGCATGTAGGAAACAGCCATTGATTGTCAAAGGAACGTAAGTTAAATAACGAAAACGACTGACACGCGCACCTTGTCTAATAATCACGTCCATCGATTTTTGTAAAACACATAAATTGAAATACTCAATTCGTAACAGCGCTCACGCGTATAGAGAACTTAATATAATGCAAAGAAAATTATAACTTACCTAAAGTGATAATCCTGATAGACTCTCTTGATGTACTGCATTTTATTCTTTTCAAATTGATTTTTATCCACCAACTGTGGTTGCAATCTTCCAAACCGTTCTTCAATCTTCTTAGCCACTAACACCGATATTTCATTAGCTCCGCGTTTATAATTAGGTGTACGCGGTAGTTCCGTGATAGCACGCGAGATTGTAGGGAAATGTCGATTTAGATATGTTATTCTATGATTATAACTGGTAATATGAGCCATAACAGTACGTGGGTCGCCCCTTTTATCACATAAAACACATGTATAACTTGGTTCGCACGAGTCGTTATCAACCAATTCAAGTAGATATTCAAGGCCAACAAGAGGGGAACTTCTATGGCGATCTAAACTCATCTGAATCGTTGTTGTTCTAGTTATTTGGTCCTCCATACCAGGTGGTACTGGTTCTCCAGGCGCCAAACCATCGCCTATAGCAGCCGACTGTGTCGGTGGTGTTGTTTTCACAATATCCGATCGTTTCGACCATAACAAAACTGGATATGGCCATTCGTCTAGCTTCATTTTATGACGATTACACATATTGTGATTCAGTAACTTGTGAGATCCGAACAGAGCTATGTTACATATGTGACACCATATATCGCCGTCCTCCGTTTCGGAATACACTGGTCTGAGCGTGCCATCTTCGGCAGTGACACTGCTCCTCATTAAACGTTTTCGATCGTACTCTTCCTGCGAAATATAAATACTTTGTCAAGTGTACAAGCAGCTGCGGTTCTAAGAATATATATATCGCAGAACACAAAAGTGTATTGATAATCGATAGAACATTAGACAAACGTTTACAGAGAATAAGAAACTCGAACAGCGTTAACTTATTGAAATAATGTATCAAAATTATTGATGGAAATTAGTCTAGTCAACGAAAAGTTGTAGAGGGAAATGGAAGGAACACAATTTTTAAGTTTGGATCTGTGTTTGGACTAGTTAGGAGGTAAACATACTAAAAGTCCCCACTCCTAGAAGGTGAGCGGGGTGCACGTAGAAGGTCCCCTTTATCGGTTTTCCGCTCATATCTCGGAAACTATGCGTCCTAACTATAAGACCATTCTATACAAAATTAAAGCTGACAAAATGTACCACAAGATTGATTTCATCCAGTTTTTCGCTATTTCGCATAGTTTCCGAGATATCCGCGCTCAAAGTTCACTAATTGTGTTGAAGAGTTCTTTTTCACAATTAGTGAACTTTGAGCGCGGATATCTCGGAAACTATGCGAAATAGCGAAAAACTGGATCAAATCAACCTTGTGGTACATTTTGTCAGCTTTAATTTTGTATAGAATGGTCTTATAGCTAGGACGTATAATTTCCGAGATATAAGCGGAAACCCGAAAAAGGGGACCTTCTACGTGCCCCCCTGCACCCCGCTCACCTCCAAGCAGTAGGGACTTTTAATATGTTTACCTCCTAACTAGTCCAAGCAAAGTCCCAAAGTTAAAAATTGTATTCCTTCCATTTCCCTCTACACCCCCTTATGAGCATTCATTGACTGGACTAAATGTAATAATTCTGTGTAATCTTCAGAATTAAACAGGGTGGTTCACCGGATATTACCACCTCGATTTTCGTCATTACTATTATTCGTAGCGAAGAATGTTTATACCTATTTCGAAGGTCATCGATGTTTTTTTTTAAATGGTACCATGTAATTTTTAACTTTATAGTGTAGTTGCTGATGTCAAGATGAGCTCAACGATGTGGCAGCAGTTTTATTACGAGACTGCGGAACTATATGCATTTATGGCTTATAAAAATTTTCAAAATATGCTGGAGTGTATTAAATTCAATAGAATTTAGTACGATTTTTACTCATCTTGGATCTACAAATGCTGTTACCAATGAAAATAAAATTCTATTTGGTAACACTTTCTCAAAATTTGTCTGTAAAAATTGAAAATTGCATAAACATCCGCAGTCTATTTATTACATAATGTGAAACAATCATTACTTTCTCGAATCAGAAAATGTCGCGATGTAAACGGTCGACATATTGAACCTTTTCTGTGAATAAAATTATTACGACATTATCAAAAGAGTCGTGTGACTTCGTGACAACACTAAAATTAAAATATCTCCTTAACCAATGGTTTTTCGATATTGATAGGTTTCGATATTCACGTCCGGTGGTTCAGCCATTGATAATAATTGATATAATCAATCATGTATAACATATACTTTTTGAGTTTCTTTTTATGCTTGCTCTTAATAATGTTGTGCGAGAGGTTGAATGTTAAATTATATCATATTGGGTGCAGCAGAATCGATAAAATTAAGGAAAATTTATAAGATATATTTCGCAGCTGATTATATGGAATTGTTAACTCATGTGATTTATTTTAAACTTAAACTCGACTTAAATTTCGAATATCATTGAATAAATTAAAAACGCAGCGAAATGTATTTTATTAAATATAAAGCGATGATTTGAAATATAAATTGCGAATGAATATCCATTGAAAAAACTGTTCATCGCTGAAGAATGTGAAGATCAATACTTTGGAATGAACAAAGATTGGTAAATAACACTGTCCAACAGCCAAAAATCTTTTCGATTCTCACTATGCGATTCTTATAGAGTTTTTCGCGCTGATTCCGAATCTGTTTTTAATTTTTTTCCTAGACGCATAGTTTTTGAGAAATTTGAGTTTGAAAAAATGACCTATTTTTCAACTTTGAACAAAGATTGTGATGTTATTATAAAAGATATTGTATTGTTCTTTACATAACAAGATTCTCTGGACTTTCCCGAATCCAGTGATATCCAATATTAATGCATTATGATTGTTTAAACATGTTTAAACAATGATTAAAGACGGAGAGACACCACTTTTGCACCAATTTTTGCGGATATTTCTCAATTTATCTCAAAAAATAAGGGTCTAGCGGAAAATCGAACTACACCACGCGCTAGAGCAGAATTTTATCTTGAGAAACCACCCTTTCAACTTTCCAAAGTCGACGTTTTTACCGAAACAGAAAGCAAAATATCTTCGCCCGACACGAGCTGCCGCCAGTGGCGCTTACCACTACAACGGGCGTTCGCCGCGGCGTATCCCGTGGAACGCCTATTCTAGCGGTAAGCGCCACTGGTGGCAGCTCGTGTCGGGCGAAGATATTTTGCTTTCTGTTTCGATAAAAACGTCGACTTTGGAAAGTTGAAAGGGTGGTTTCTCAAGATAAAAGTCTGTTCTAGCGCGTGGTGTAGTTCGATTTTCCGCTAGACCCTTATTTTTTGAGATAAATTGAGAAATATCCGCAAAAATTGGTGCAAAAGTGGTGTCTCTCCGTCTTTAATCATTGTTTAAACATGTTTAAACAATCATAATGCATTAATATTGGATATCACTGGATTCGGGAAAGTCCAGAGAATCTTGTTATGTAAAGAACAATACAATATCTTTTATAATAACATCACAATCTTTGTTCAAAGTTGAAAAATAGGTCATTTTTTCAACTCAAATTTCTCAAAAACTATGCGTCTATGAAAAAAGTTAAAAACAGATTCGGAATCGACGCGAAAAACTCTATAAGAATCGCATAGTGAGAATCGAAAAGTAAAAAAAATGTTTGAATTTGTTGGACAGTGTAATAAGCTGGTGACTAATTAACAGGCAGGATGAAACGTTTTTATATGTTAAATAAGCAACGGAACATTGTTATTGAATTTTTTGGAAGTGGTCACTCGAAGGGTTGCTTGCAATTCCCACCCCTAAAAAATTAAATGATTTTTTTCTACCCTTCATAATTTGATCACAATTGTGAAAAAATTTATGATATGACAGAGATAAGTTCGAGTATTTTCGTTTTTCTTTTATCTGATTATCTTAATTAACAACCGAAAAAAAAATGATACAGTTAAGGATATTTACCCTCATATCATCCTTATACGAAAGGTTAGCAACTTCAAATTTTAAGGGGTCATCTTTCAACCTAAAACTATTGTTTTCCACACAATATCAATAAAAATTGTGGGTGGGGCCGCTGGACCAATCTTAGTCTGCTAGTCCTAGCTATAAGGCTGATATAATAAATAAAACTAGAGGGCTATTGTTGCTCGCTCGCTTCGCTCGCTCGCGGGTGGGGTTGTTGTTGCTCGCTCGCTTCGCGAGCTCGCGGGCAGGACTGCTCTTGCGAGAATGTTAGTGGTACGCATGGCTAGTATAGGGCCCACAGCTATTAATGTCTCATTTTGTGTGTGACTCTCCACGAGCCACACAGAGAACTTCCCGATTCGTTAGTTGCTGTATATTATTATTATTATTTATTAAGTGTACGTTTTAAGAAGATTATACGTTTTCAGGGAAATTCAATAGTTCTCTACTTATCAAAATGTTTGCTATATGGCATCGCATTAAACCAATATCGTATGCTCGTTGCTCGCTTGGTTCCTTGTTATAGCATGCTAATGTTGCAAAATAAATTGTCTTAATTAGTTTTTCGCAAACGATACAACTCATCATTATCCGGGTTTGCAGTATTGATCTTGGTTTTCTTCGATACTATTAATTTAAATTTTCTCAAAATATTTAAACCGCTCAATTTTGAAACTCTGCTCAGTGCTACATACAACATTTGCAAAGTTCGTATTTCTGATGTTTTAAAATCCATACATACTTTCTCGTATGTTTGTCCCTGACTTTTATGAATCGTAATCGCTTCAGCAGGAACCACTGGAAATTGACTACGTGCGATTTGTTATTTTTCTTAACTCGAAATATTTACTTGATTCGATATTTTTTTATTATTGGTGTTAAATTTTGATTTATATTTGCATTTTTCATATAATCACGATAACGAGTTCTTACTTTCACTCCTACTATGGCCAATTGACAATCTAACCACAATATAGACGGAATTTTAGTATTTTCTTGAAAAGTAATAAATTTTAATGTTCCGCATGCTCCATTAACCAATCCGTCTTCAACATCAATGTTATTAATTATCATATATTTTATATTAATTTTCAATTTAATCTCAGTTAACAATTCGTTTTGAACTGATTGTTTATTTAAAGATTGTAATATAAATGTTTTTGTACTTTCATCGATATTCTTTGAAAATGTATTCTCGGCGATGATTAACTCACTCTTGCATTGGAATAATTTTCGATTATTTTAAGCGGTAACATTAGCATTAGTTGCATAATTGGAAAAAACGTATTTTTAAATAAAAAAAACAAGAAAAATTTTTTTTTTTAATTTAATAAAAAATTTTTTTTAAAATTTTATAAAAAAATTTTTTTTTTAAATATGTCTAAATATATATATATATATATAGTTACGTTTACTTCTACGGTGGATACGCCTTTCGTATAAATTGCAATGTTTAATCAACTCCTTTGGAAAAAAACTAAAAAACTACTTGACCAATATGGACCAAAATCTAATCAGCTCTAAGTTACAGCGAGGCACATCGATTGCATCATTCATCATTCCGATCGCGTTGTTACTTTTTCTGAAAACGTTAACGAAAAATTTGATACCATAGAAACGGACATACGTACACACACACACACACACATACCGACATTTTGATAAAAATAGTCTAAAATGACTCCAATGACCATGAAACGTGAAGATCTGCTAAAAAATCGATTTTCGGGGTAATTACAATAACTTCCCTATAAAATCGGGAAGTTAATAAAGCAATAATAATAATAATAATGAACATTCTTCGCTACAAATAATAATAACGACGAAAATCGAGATGGTAAAATCCGGTGAACCAACCTGAATTTAAAACTTAAAAACTGAACTTAAAAGTTTCCTCGAGTACTTCACTACGAATAATGACAACAAAAATCGAGGTGATTTTCTGGTAATATCTAACGAACCACCCTGTATTAAAACTCCTAATCTATCAGTTTCCTAAACTTCGAATTGTAAATGTAACGATATTGTACATGTGTTTCAGTGCGCATTACCTTCTCCTTGCCCGCTTCCGATAGGTGAGAAGGATTACGCCCTTCTATATCAAGATCATCGAAATTCTGCATGATTGCCCCGGGTCTGTGAAAAATTCTCACTGCGATCTCTGAAAATACAAAGTTATTGTAAATATTAAGATAGGAACAATGCGGCATCAGGGTCGGCGAGATATATAAATTATCGAATGAAAATATACAATGAAACAGTAACACAGAGTATCATTGAATAAAAAGAAACGTTCGAAAATGATAGAACTATAAAGAACATTGTTATTTGATCGTTGAAACTAAATATTAATTTATAAGCCAACCCTGTAGCAGCAGTCGTGTGTATGCTTGTCTGAAATTTGTCCGACAGAGCTTATTATAAGTACAACTACAAATTTTATGGAAGTATACTTACCAGTTTAAAATTATACATGTTATTCTATTTAAACGGTTTATGAGTACACGTGTAACAATGCCTACATCTGACGTTCCCATGGAAATATTGCAACGTTTTTATTAAACGAAAATAATAAGTTTGTGTTTAAAAGAAATAACAGTTATGTGTATTTATAATTGTACAATATAAAATACCGCTGAAAAGATGCTATTAAGAACAACATATAAAATATTCAGTATTTTAACAAATATACCGAATAAAGATTTTATAACACGCTTTAATAAAATAACTGAATTCTTATGTAAATACTTACACGTCCAGGAAATTCTAGAGGTATGCGTTAGCTTATGTGATAAATATGTGCTAGGACCATTAAACATTTTACTTGTTTAATTGGAAAATTGCTTATAAACTATAATTGATAGATTTGCTGGAGTATAACAGTCGATCCCCAACTACTTACCGACAGAAAGGAAACTTCCTATAATCCGACAACGTTTCCAGGATGCACAAATACCACAGAACATTAAACATAGTGCACTATATAAAGACACTAATGTCGCACAAAGTTAAGAATTAGAATAACTTTGCAATTTATACTTAAATGAGAAAAAATATATATATATGTATATAGCCGTTTTACGTTGAAAGAAAATCATTTTTTTCTTTTAAACTGACACACCTAACGTAGTTGGTACTAAATATATTAGAACTCTGACGCAGGAGAATGAATAAGACATATAAATGATGTGTGTCGGGTTTATTAAGCGGTGCTTACTTAAATAAATTATACTGCGAACAGAACAGCAAAATCATAGTGGCATTTACAGAAGGACCTGCAATACGCGCAACCAAAAGGTTATACGATTCATTGAAATCCGCAGGAATTGTATAATATGTATATGCAGTATGTAAACTGTTTTTTTTTCACGCGCACCGCAAGTTTTATAATAACCAAGCGATTAACTAGCCAAATGGCTATCCTTTAGTGTCCGATTTAATTTCTCCAGATTTACAAACGTCTTTGAATCTTTCCAAATCCCTTTAAGCCTAAATCGTAACCTTCGAAAATGAAAAATATGAAAGTAATTTTAAACTTACCAAATTACCAGTATGCGACGAATACACTCGGCAAATCCGGCGATGGAAAATTCTGATTTCCTAATTTTGTTTTCGACAAAATCTTTCAGTAGCCATATCGAAAGAGAAATATTCGACTACAGATCTGCGCATGACTGACAGACTGACCTGTATATGGTCGTGGTTGATCCATGCCAAAGAGGATTAGATAGAGGTGAAGGTGCTGTGGCCACTTTTACAGCGCCATCTATTATGTCAGATACCGAACTATACGTTGCAGTTCTATTCAGCTTATTTCCCTTCTTATATTTTTCTTGTACACGCCGACTGAAATATGTACGCCATTTGTAATCATCGTTGTCAGTGGTTCATTGCTTCCTATATTTCCAAGTATTTTTGGTTTTGTGTTTTCGAAATTAGACAAAAATGCCTATACATTGCTGCATTTGCAAGCAAAAAGTGGAGCAGAACGTTCGTAGTTTGTTTAATGTACCCAAAGAGCCACATATGTAAGTCGAGTCAATATGTATAAGTTGCTGTAAATATGTATGTACCCAGACAGCACACCGGCTCGATTTGGGCCTGATTTTTATGCGCGCAATGGCCCGGAAATAGCCAGGCATGGGCTCGAGCCCACAGCCTGCCGGCCGTGCCAGATTTCAGCCCATTTACAAGATTGCAAGGGTGCGGCATTTGCGTTCTCATTTCGTGATAATACAAACATGGGTTTTTTCAGTAGTCAAAAACGCCAGATAAAAGATCAATCTAGGCAGCAAACGCCCTCAAAAGTCTTTTTTTTCCTATACGAGGCGTAATTTGCAATATATATGTTATGAAAATACCTACCCAGACAGCACAGCCTACCCGAGCCCACTACCGGCCCAAACGTCCCGAGGCCCGTGACCTACAGGTTACTATCTAACACAATGCTTGGATCGGCTCGAGGCTGAGTCCGTTGGATCCGTGCCTGCTTTTTATGCGCGCAATGGCCCGGAAATAGCCAGGCATGGGCTCGAGTCGACAGCCTGCCGGCCGTGCCAGATTTCAGCCAGAGTTTAAGAGGGCAGCACGGTCACACTAATGTGGCCAATCAGTGCTTCGATTGAGCCCAACTTTTCTCGCGACATCTTCTCTCTCCACATCATCAGAGAGGAAATGAGAGTGCTCACGCCCGGGGTTTGGCCGTGCCGCTTTTGTCTCCACAGAGAGTATATGAGAGTGCTCACGCCCGGGTTTTGGCCGTGCCACTTTTGGCTGCCATCATCTTTTAGTTCGGACAAGAACCGGTTTCCATACTTAGTCCGGACAAGAACCGGTTTCCATACTCAGTCCGGACAAGAACCGGTTTCCATACTCAGTCCGGACAAGAATCTGTTTCCACACTCAGTCCAGACAAGAACCTACATCAGAACGAACAGTTTATATTGTTTTATATAAAATATGTAACTAAGATTCATTTCTTTCACGAAATGAAGGGAATATCCTGTATTACAATAACTGCAAATATAATTATTTAATAAGGTTAAATAAAAGACAGGATTGCAGAAGTAGACACGTTGTACGGAATAACTAATTTTTTATTAACTAATTTTTTATTTAAACAAAAAAGATCGAACAACAATTAAGCTCTACTTCCAACAAACTAGAAAATGTACAAGGTACTATTTACTTAGGACTTTTAGAAATTATATTTAGTTTGAAAGTCGGAATTTAACTATGGACTGGAAAATAAAAGAAACGCGAAACAACAAAGATAGCACAAAGACATCTAAGAGCCCGTTCAGACACGGCGGAAACCGCGCGTTTTCGATTGCGCGATTTGACCCAGATAGCACAAGGACATCTTAAAGTACGCCTAAAAGTTGCCTGACGTAAGACGTAACGTACATCTTTAAGTCGTCCGTTGCGTCTGTGGCACGTCGTTTTCACATCTTTTCCACGTACTGTGTACAACTCTAACAGGTCTTTGTTACAAAACTGTGCATCTTAAAGTCGCCTTTCACAGGTCTTTTCTACATCTTTAAGATGCCGCTTTAAGACGCAAAAAAGTTGCCTTTTTGGACATCTGAAAAGACGTACAAAATCTTCAAATTTAAGAAAAAATTAGAATCTATATATATATTATATATATTACTACTTTCATGTACTACTTGAGAGAGAATATTCCATTTTGTCTCTTCGAAAAAACCTTATTACAATTTAGTTTTTATGCAGCATACTCTGGGCGGGAATCGAACTCGGGCCTACCATTTAACTTCATGATGGTTTCCTCGCTGAGCCATGCGAACCTTTACTGTTAGATTCATTACTTTTTATTCTTATACGCTCAAATCATATCAAATCATATATATTATTATATAAAAAATATTTTAACAGAAGTTTATCTCTTCTAATAATTATATAACCTAATTATTTAATTATTTACCTAAAATATTTTTTAGGTAAAAATCAAACTACTTTTTTTTAATGAAGTATAGTATCAGTATATTAACGATTAAGAGATATACATATTTTCGTAAGTACTTCAATCGTTTCTGCCGTGAAAACGGCGTTGCGAAAGAGGCAACTTTTACACATCCATAAAGGCACCTCTGCTGGGACGACGTTTTCACGTTCGAAGGCAGGTGCCTTTTATGCATCTCATTTCTAACCTGAAAACGGCGTACCGAAAGAGGCAACTTTTACGCGTCCTTAAAGGCACCTCTGCTGCGACGACGTTTTCACGTTCGAAGGCAGGTGCCTTTTATGCATCTCATTTCTAACCTGAAAACGGCGTACCGAAAGAGGCAACTTTTACGCGTCCTTAAAGGCACCTCTGCTGGGACGACGTTTTCACGTTCGAAGGCAGGTGCCTTTTATGCATCTCATTTCTAACGTGAAAACGGCGTCCCAGCAGAGGTGCCTTTATGGACGCCTAAAATGCGTCTTACTGAGACGTGAGACGTAAAGATGTAGACCGGACATGAAAACGGCAACTTAAAGTCGTCCTGTGCTATCTGGGGAACCGCGCGGACCAATTTACATTGGCGTAATATATACTGTATATAAACCGTTTTCACCTTGTTCCATTTTCCTTTCATCTTTTCCTATCCATACTTTCGTAAATTTTGAATCCAAATCCTTAGAAGGAAAGACCCATCAAATCCTGCCACAGTTCTTGAAACAATCCTATAAGTTTTTAAATTATGTATCCCAAGCGTTTCGTCCTCGATCTTCCGATTAAGAAAAGACAAAACTCGATATAATTAGGCCTTTGCTTACTGGTTTTAGTTTTACTCGTGAAAATCCCTTGGAAAGTATCTAAATCAGAGTTGGGCAGTATTTAAGTCAAAACGTATCTAAATCCAGATCCAACTAAAAGATAAGTAACTAAGTTCCGTGATCTTAAGGTTCGGATCCAAAAGGATCTTGTATCCGAAGTTGAATTAGATAATTTCATATCCGAAGCAGAAGGATCCGAAGGTACGGATCCATTTTTACCACGTTTTTTTAATTAGTTAAATATCTAATTCAAAGATCCTTTCGGATCCTCCAAGATCCTTTTGACCAGCTCGAGGCTTGAATGAACACGTTCCGAGGCCCGAGGGTCGGGCCCCGAAGCCTGAGCCCAGAATACAATAGAAGTACAATAAACACGGCCGGGGGACTGCCCGGCCGTGTTTATTGCACCACATGGTCAAGGCGCCCCAGCCAACTCGTCGCTTCGTCGCCATAGCACCGATGATGCAGCAAAATTTTGATTTAGATACATTTTCAAAGATATATGTTCACAAATAAAGGCAGTAAGCAGTGGCCGAATTCTATCGCGTTTGGACTTTTTTTAATCGGAAGAACGCCACGAATTGGCCCGTGCCACTTTCGTGAGGGCATTACGAAAAATGAACAAGTTCAGGATGCACGTGTCAGGGGTATCATGCCGATCTACCTGGCTGGCAAGGGATGGCCCGGCCGTGTTTATTGTACTTCTATTGTATTCTGGGCTCAGGCCTCGAGGCCCGACCCTCGGGCCTCGGAACGTGTTCATTCAAGCCTCGAGCTGGTCAAAAGGATCTTGGAGGATCCGAAATGATCTTGAAGGATCCGAAAGGATCTTTGAATCAGATATTTAACTAGTTAAAAATGGATCCGTAGCTTCGGATCCTTCTGCTTCGGATATGAAATTATCTAATTCAACTTCGGATACAAGTTACTTTTTATCGTTACCCAGATAGCACAGGACGACTTTAAGTTGCCGTTTTCATGTCCGGTCTACATCTTTACGTCTCACGTCTCAGTAAGACGCATTTTAGGCGTCCATAAAGGCACCTCTGCTGGGACGCCGTTTTCACGTTAGAAATGAGATGCATAAAAGGCACCTGCCTTCGAACGTGAAAACGTCGTCCCAGCAGAGGTGCCTTTATGGATGTGTAAAAGTTGCCTCTTTCGCAACGCCGTTTTCACGGCAGAAACGATTGAAGTACTTACGAAAATATGTATATCTCTTAATCGTTAATATACTGATACTATACTTCATTAAAAAAAAGTAGTTTGATTTTTACCTAAAAAATATTTTAGGTAAATAATTAAATAATTAGGTTATATAATTATTAGAAGAGATAAACTTCTGTTAAAATATTTTTTATATAATAATATATATGATTTGATATGATTTGAGCGTATAAGAATAAAAAGTAATGAATCTAACAGTAAAGGTTCGCATGGCTCAGCGAGGAAACCATCATGAAGTTAAATGGTAGGCCCGAGTTCGATTCCCGCCCAGAGTATGCTGCATAAAAACTAAATTGTAATAAGGTTTTTTCGAAGAGACAAAATGGAATATTCTCTCTCAAGTGTACATGAAAGTAGTAATATATATATAGATTCTAATTTTTTCTTAAATTTGAAGATTTTGTACGTCTTTTCAGATGTCCAAAAAGGCAACTTTTTTGCATCTTAAAGCGGCATCTTAAAGATGTAGAAAAGACCTGTGAAAGGCGACTTTAAGATGCACAGTTTTGTAACAAAGACCTGTTAGAGTTGTACACAGTACGTGGAAAAGATGTGAAAACGACGTGCCACAGACGCAACGGACGACTTAAAGATGTACGTTACGTCTTACGTCAGGCAACTTTTAGGCGTACTTTAAGATGTCCTTGTGCTATCTGGGTATCTTGGAGTAACTAATTCAAAATTTTCTATCTATGATCCGTGATCCGAAATTTGTATCTAATTAAATTTTTTGCCCAACTCTGATCTAAATCCATTTTTTGCCAATCATCGCTGCTAGGGCGAAGAAGCCACGAGTTGCCTAGGGCGGCTTGTCCAAGTGGTGCAATAAACACGGCCGGGCAATCCCCCGGCCAGGCAGGTAGCTCGGCATGAAACCCCTGACACGTTCATCCTGAACTTGTACATTTTTCGTAATGCTCTCACGAAAGTGGCACGAGCCAATTCGTGGCGTTCTTCCGATTAAAAAAAGTCCAAACGCGATAGAATTCGGCCACTGCTTACTGCCTTTATTTGTGAACATATATCTTTGAAAATGTATCTGAATCAAAATTTTGCTCTATCATCGGTGCTAGGGCGACGAAGCGACGTGTTGCCTAGGGCGGCTTGGCCAAGTGGTGCAATAAACACGACCGGGCAATCCCCCGGCCAGCCAGGTAGCTCGGCATGAAACCCCTGACACGTTCATCCTGAACTTGTACATTTTTCGTAATGCCCTCACGAAAGTGGCACGAGCCAATTCGTGGCGTTCTTCCGATTAAAAAAAGTCCAAACGCGATAGAATTCGGCCACTGCTTATATATTGTCATCAGATCTGATGACAATACCTCATTATTAAATTAATAATATTCAAGATGGTCGCATTTACGCCTCGATATGAAATCTGTATTTCTTCGAATTCTTCCGGGTTCTTTATTTTTTACAACTAGAGTTTGCAACTAAAAGATTGGAAAAAATGAAAATACTTCTTCTATCATTATAGTTAATGTTATATTTAATTTATATTAATTAGAGATTTGTATATTAGATCTATATCTTAGTTACATATTTTATATAAAACGATATAAACTTTTCGTTCTGATCAAGGCCAAAGATGATGTAGGTTATTGTCCGGATTGAGTGTGGAAACCGGTTCTTGTCCGGACTGAGTGTGGAAACCGGTTCTTGTCCGGACTGAGTGTGGAAACCGGTTCTTGTCCGGATTGAGTGTGGAGACAGGAGCTGATCCAGGCTAAACACTAGTGTAGGGGGCAGCACTATAATGGGCACGGCCAAAACCCGGGCGTGAGCACTCTCATATACTCTCTGGTCTCCACATCATGTTTAGCCTGGAATAGCTCCTACATCATCTTTAGCATGGAACAGAACCTACACCATCTTTAGCAGGAAACAGAACCCACTTTACTGTTATTAAATCTGTCTTAAATAAGACTTTTGAGGGCGTTTGCTGCCTAGATTGATCTTTATCTGGCGTTTTTGACTACTGAAAAAACCCATGTTTGTATTATCACGAAATGAGAACGCAAATGCCGCACCCTTGCAATCTTGTAAATGGGCTAAAATCTGGCTGAAATCTGTCACGGCCGGCAGGCTGTGGGCTCGAGCCCATGCCTGGCTATTTCCGGGCCATGGCGCGCATAAAAAGCAGGCCCAAATCGAGCCGGTCTGCTGTCTGGGTACATGCGCAGTTGTATGCTTCCGTACCCAGATAGCACAGGACGACTTTAAGTTGCCGTTTTCATGTCCGGTCTACATCTTTACGTCTCACGTCTCAGTAAGACGCATTTTAGGCGTCCATAAAGGCACCTCTGCTGGGACGCCGTTTTCACGTTAGAAATGAGATGCATAAAAGGCACCTGCCTTCGAACGTGAAAACGTCGTCCCAGCAGAGGTGCCTTTAAGGACGCGTAAAAGTTGCCTCTTTCGGTACGCCGTTTTCAGGTTAGAAATGAGATGCATAAAAGGCACCTGCCTTCGAACGTGAAAACGTCGTCGCAGCAGAGGTGCCTTTAAGGACGCGTAAAAGTTGCCTCTTTCGGTACGCCGTTTTCAGGTTAGAAATGAGATGCATAAAAGGCACCTGCCTTCGAACGTGAAAACGTCGTCCCAGCAGAGGTGCCTTTATGGATGTGTAAAAGTTGCCTCTTTCGCAACGCCGTTTTCACGGCAGAAACGATTGAAGTACTTACGAAAATATGTATATCTCTTAATCGTTAATATACTGATACTATACTTCATTAAAAAAAAGTAGTTTGATTTTTACCTAAAAAATATTTTAGGTAAATAATTAAATAATTAGGTTATATAATTATTAGAAGAGATAAACTTCTGTTAAAATATTTTTTATATAATAATATATACGATTTGATATGATTTGAGCGTATAAGAATAAAAAGTAATGAATCTAACAGTAAAGGTTCGCATGGCTCAGCGAGGAAACCATCATGAAGTTAAATGGTAGGCCCGAGTTCGATTCCCGCCCAGAGTATATGCTGCATAAAAACTAAATTGTAATAAGGTTTTTTCGAAGAGACAAAATGGAATATTCTCTCTCAAGTAGTACATGAAAGTAGTAATATATATATAGATTCTAATTTTTTCTTAAATTTGAAGATTTTGTACGTCTTTTCAGATGTCCAAAAAGGCAACTTTTTTGCATCTTAAAGCGGCATCTTAAAGATGTAGAAAAGACCTGTGAAAGGCGACTTTAAGATGCACAGTTTTGTAACAAAGACCTGTTAGAGTTGTACACAGTACGTGGAAAAGATGTGAAAACGACGTGCCACAGACGCAACGGACGACTTAAAGATGTACGTTACGTCTTACGTCAGGCAACTTTTAGGCGTACTTTAAGATGTCTTTGTGCTATCTGGGTATGATGCAAATTACGACTCGTAAATGTAAAAATAGGACTTTCGAGGGCGATCACGGCCTAGATTGATCTTTTATCTAGCGTTATTGACTACTGAAAAATCAAATTTTTGTATTATTAAGAAATGAGAACGCGAATCCCGCACCCTTGCAATCCTCATTTCCATGCGACCCGCACTGTGACGCGCATGCGCGAGAAAAGTGGGCTCAATCGAAGCACTGATTGGCCACATTAGTGTGACCGTGCTGCCCTCTTAAACTCTGGCTGAAATCTGGCACGGCCGGCAGGCTGTGGGCTCGAGCCCATGCCTGGCTATTTCCGGGCCATTGCGCGCATAAAAATCAGACACGGATCCAACGGAATCAGCCTCGAGCCGATCCAAGCATTGTGTTAGATAGAAACCTGTAGGTCACGGGCCTCGGGAGGTTTGGGCCGGTGGTGGGCTCGGGCAGGCTGTGCTATCTGGGTCCTCGTTGTTGGATTCTCCCGATGTTGATGATTCTTCAGGGGTGCGTGTGACAGGCAGGGTATCTTGCACGGCCACCGACGTCACTCGCTCTCTGGTATTTACGCAAGCTCCTGGGGAAACCGTGCGAAAACCCAGGAGAGAGAGATGCACTTTTCCAGAGCCTTCCACAAGCCGGCAGTATCGTCTTGTTGTTGATGGTCCAGTTGATCTCCAAAATTTTCTTCAAATCCCACCGCTGTCACCAAAAACTGCTATGTTACGTCGCAGTGTAGTGGGATTAGGGAATTTACTGGGTTCGGGTGCCCGTGGAGCGCTGAAGCACTCTGCTCGTGGAAGGTTTGCAGAAAATAACTTTGAACAATGTAATGTAAAGAAAATATAAATATAAACTTTATTTAATAGTGAATTCGTTGTTGATTCTAATATCTCAGAAATGTATCTGCCTCGTATTTGCCTCGTCCTGAAGTTTTATCTTCTTCCAGCATCCTTTTCCTTAGCCAATAGGAAAATTCGGATCTTCCAGCTGGACGTTGATTCGTCGGGTGGCTCGTCTTCGGTTGCTGCTTGATGATGATTGGTGGTGGAGGTGCCTCAATAGCGCGCGCACGAGAGTGGGGTATACGCGAGGGTGAAGGCCCATCAAAACGAGGGTCGTGGGACCGAGCGAGAGAGAGGTCCGAGAGAGTTCCAAGAGGTCCTTGACCGAGAATTTACGACTTCCCGTCCTTGACCGATTCAAAAACTTCGACTGTCTATTTATATGAAATTGGAGAAGCTCCTCAAAGAGGTTACATGAGTTTACCCAAACTCCTCGCTTAGTCTCGCCTATCTGGTTTCGTCAAGGATCTCTGTGGAAACCTCCCGTTGTTTCCCTACTAATTCTAAGTCTAAGCTATCGTGCCCGAATAAAATATATGTATATGAAATACACGGCTTTGACCTAAACGTTATGCTTTATATTCAAATTTCCCTCTCAGCGTCATTAATCGAACCTATATTGCGGTAACGCTATCGTAACTACCCAGACAGCACACCGGCTCGATTTGGGCCTGATTTTTATGCGCGCCATGGCCCGGAAATAGCCAGGCATGGGATCGAGCCCACAGCCTGCCGGCCGTGCCAGATTTCAGCCTGATTTCAGCCCGTTTACAAGATTGCAAGGGTGCGGCATTTGCGTTCTCATTTCGTGATAATACAAACATGGGTTTTTTCAGTAGTCAAAAACGCCAGATAAAAGATCAATCTAGGCAGCAAACGCTCTCAAAAGTCTTTTTTTTTCCTATACGAGGCGTAATTTGCATTATATATGTTATGAAAATAGCTACACGCGCCGTTGTATGCTTCCGTATGATGCAAATTACGACTCGTAAATGTAAAAATAGGACTTTCGAGGGCAATCACGGCCTAGATTGATCTTTTATCTAGCGTTATTGACTACTGAAAAATCAAATTTTTGTATTATTAAGAAATGAGAACGCGAATCCCGCACCCTTGCAATCCTCATTTCCATGCGACCCGCACTGTGACGCGCATGCGCGAGAAAAGTGGGCTCAATCGAAGCACTGATTGGCCACATTAGTGTGACCGTGCTGCCCTCTTAAACTCTGGCTGAAATTTGGCTGAAATCTGGCACGGCCGGCAGGCTGTGGGCTCGAGCCCATGCCTGGCTATTTCCGGGCCATTGCGCGCATAAAAATCAGGCACGGATCCAACGGAATCAGCCTCGAGCCGATCCAAGCATTGTATGTATTAGATAGTAACCTGTAGGTCACGGGCCTCGGGAGGTTTGGGCCGGTGGTGGGCTCGGGCAGGCTGTGCTATCTGGGTATGTTCGCGTGATCAACGGGTCACGCTACAGTCCAATTTAGCGTGCGCCATCTCGCCGTGCGCCATCGTATTGTGCGCCATCGAAGGCCTCTCGGCGTAAGCCAAGCACTCTCATATACTCTTTGATACACCGTGGTTTACACTCCCATTTACACGCTTCAATGGAAATACGTTTAAGATGGCGTCGCTCATTGACAACTATGAGCAAGAATATGCCGTTTTGACAGCTGACATAACTGCAAAAATCGGTAGAATAAGGACACAGAACGGCAGTAAGTACAATCAAAGTAGAATCGTAGAAATGGTTCTGTTTCGAGCCTTTGATTTTTATTTTTGATGCGAATGTCAGTCTTTGGTCAACATTAAACAACAATAATCGATACACGTGACGTAATTTACAGATGACAGAAGAACATTCGTTCAAGATGTGGATAGACAAATTAAGGATGCTCAAGAGCTGGTAAAAGAAAAAATATATAGTTTATTTTTCCTATTATTAAATATTTTAAGATGTAAAAATATTTCAAATTATTTGAAATGACAAGTAGTTCATCTAATATACATATACATACAATGTATATGTACGATTTAGGGTTAAATAAGATTCGTCATAATTTCTGTTTATAAAAAGTCTATTACTTATATGTTAATGTGTCTTACAATTTGGGCAGTAATAGTAATAATAGTATTTTATTTTATGTATCTTTAATCTGCAGTTATTTGAATATACGTATTATAGGGCTTTTATGTTACCATCGATCCTTGGTAACTTGAGTTTCAAAGAAAAAACGCGAATTTGTTAGAAGAATTGATTTTTGAGTTGTTCTGTTAATCTTTCAAATTATTATCACTGCTCCTATGTCACGTTGATAAAGTTTTACCATTTTTAAGTGAAAGTTTCAACTTATAGAAGTAAACTTTAATTTTCAGAATTCAAGTTCCAGATGTAAAGTAACATACTAAACGAGCAATAAATTATTCGTTTTAAATGAAAGCTACATTTTGATTAGTAGAAGTTGTTTTAGTTACACGGAAGAAAGAAAATTGTTATCTTATAGAGTTTTCTAAGTTATAAAGGTCCATTCATGATCTCAACAGTTCCTTAAAATAGCTCGTAAAAAGCTTATTGCGATAATATTATTGCATGTTAAGGGGGTGTTCTTGTTTTCAGGACTACAAAGGTACAGGATGCGCCATCGCATTTCTTGATAACACAAGGATGGGGTTTTTCAGTAGTAAAAAGCGCTAGATAAAAGATCAATCTAGGCCACGATTGCTCTCAAAGGCCTATTTTTACATTTACGAGGCGTAATATGCATGATTTGTAAGCATATAGCTGAATGTAGCAATTTTCATAACAGCTACATGCTGCCGAATAATGCGAATTACAAATAAATCTTCCTTTCTATCGATCGTATATTTGTTGATACAAGATGCGAATTACGCCTCGTAAACGTAAAAATAGAACTTCTGAGTTTGATAGCGCCTTTGATCGATCTTTTATCTAGCGTTATTGACTACTGAAAAACCCCATTTTTGTATTACCGAGAAAAGAGAACGCGAATCCTGCATCCTTGCAATCCTGGAAAAAGGAGGATATCCTCAAATTAAATATTAAATTGTTTAGTTGCGCTAATGTGTGAAATTTCTATAGAAGTCCCTCTAGAGTTGTTGAATTGCAAGTCTAAGTTTTAGAAGCAGTTCTACTAAATCAATGTTCATTTTTGTAGGTAAAATTCATGTCTAATTTCAGCTCGAACAAATGGAATTGGAAGTTCGTGGGGTGACCGGCGCATCTCGTGACCGCTTACGCGGTCGAGTAGAAAGTCACAGAGTAGAGCTGAAACGATTGACTCAAGAATTCCAATCAGCTAAGAAGCCGAAAGAGGACAGTATCGAATTAAGCAGAGATGATTCATGGGACAACAGTATTACGGAAGATCAAAAAGAAAGACTGTTGGACGCTTCGGATCGAATAGACCGGAGCGGAAGGACATTACAGAATGGTTATCGAATGGTGTTAGAAACAGAGGAAATCGGTTCTCAAGTATTGAAAGAATTGCACAGCCAAAGGGAAACGATTCAAAGAGGAAGAGGAAGGGTAAGTAATATATCACTTTTTCAATTTAGCACTGTAACTGTATGAATCCAATGTCTTTTCACAATGCTAACCCTTTGCACTTAGAGCTATTTTAACTAGAAAATAAAAAGCATTTCTTCCGACCTAGAATATCTCCATTCCCTATGATTTTCATTCATTCTTCAATCATGCGCAACAGTACAGCTTGTCAAATCTAGCTGTGCAGCTGAATGTCCCAAGGGGAAATGATCCCGCTGCACAGTGGTAAATAGGTGGAACTTCACAATGACAGAGAACTGATCGTCACCTGTTAAACGATGCACGTGGCGACAGTTCAGTTAAAAAGTAAAGTGACATAAGTGTATTCGCACAAACGTATAAACAGTTGTTTTGCATGTTTACTGCTGTAAGAAATAATGGACAGTAAGCACTTTTGACAAGGTGTGTACCTTACCGTTCATATGTTGCATCCTTCTCTCGTCGTATGCGGTCTTTGTTTTTGTCTGCGCATTCCTAAGTTTTGGTCAACCGCACAGCTAGATTTGACAAGCTGTACAAGCATTGGAAGAATTTAAAATTATTGTCATATTATTTTCAACTTATCGGACTTTAAATTTTACTCGAGTCTGTTGTAATTAAAGATGTAGACCATTTTTATCTCGATTGTCCTTTTTAGGAGAAGAATGTTTTTCATAAAATATTTTGCTCTATTCTCAAATAAACGTGCTTTCCACTTTGTTCATCTGAGCTTCGGGCAATTTGCGGTCCCAATTCGAATCGTTCCACTTATCAAATCGACCACTTTTTTAGAATTAAACACATCTTCCGACCTTGAATATTTCCGTTTTCTATGATTTTTTAAATTTTCTGGATATGAAATTGGTATAATACCTTGTACAATACCTAAATGTTTAATAATTGATTAGATACCAATATATTCAATAATGTAAACAATATTTCGAATAATGCTACAGCAACTGTTAGTGGCGTCTCAGAGTCACTATTCGAGTGCTAAGGGTTAACATTATTATTACTTACGTTATAGTGAAATATTAATTATACTATTACATAAATTGTTGTTTTAGCTATGTGACACAGACGCAGAGCTGGGACGAGGTTCTCGGTTACTGTCAGGAATGATATTCAGAAATCTTCAGCAAAGATTTATTTTAGCTGCAGTTGCGTTGATGCTTATAATTGTTGGTTGCGTTGTCGTATATTATAGCTTCAAATCTAAAAGCTAAAGCTACAAGTAGAGTGATATCTTGGTCGCAACGAGGTTTTCGAGCCATATTTATTATCAGTAAGTTTCAAATGTTATTATTACATTGAACGCATTATGCGGTGGTCATTATTAACTTATAGCTTGGATGGATGTCGTACCATTTTTATTTGTTCCAACTATTTTTATTTTACAATCGACACAGTCTGTGCTTCTGAGACTTTTTGTATCATTTTCGGTCCGAGTGTTCTATTAATTTCTCATTAAGCAACACTTTAAATCGGTTGATAATGATATGGTTGCCAAACAGGAGGAAACAATTGTAATGTTATCAGCACTAATAAAAGGAAAATATCTCCTGTCTAATTACAATGTTATAAGCAAATCTTTTGACAGTCTAGAAATAATTTCAAATCATATTTACGGTCCTGGTTATCTCCACTTGTTACGTGAACTTTGCGGATCGACAAACACTACGTTTGCTTCCGTAATTAACGTTCAAGTATCCTACTTTGTACTAAATCCAAAATCCGACGAATTATTGTTATCGATAAAAATATACATCTATAGTTAGGCAATAATATGTATCAAAATACAAGGATAAGAGTTGGAGAAGATTGTAGTTACACGTGAAAAGTATGTATCGAGGATCGATTATAGTTAAGAGTAAATCAGACGCGCCTAATAATAACTCATTTTATTACTTATAATATTGTCAATTACCCCTTAATAGCCTAAAACGGTGCTACTTTTGTTTCGCTTGCGTTTTTATGCAATCGTGAAAATGATATAATAAAAGTTGCGCGGAATAACGAACGTATTCGATGACGGAAAAGTGACTTCTTTGGGTGCGACACAAAGGCTTTTCAATCCTTCCTGTCTTCGCTGCTCCCAGTGCTAATGAAAACAAATCGAGATGAATGTTCAGTCTGGTCAATCCAAATGTCGGTAGAGATCCTCTATCTGTGGTTTGAAGTAGTCTTTCAGCTGAGGTCGTTTTGTTTTCAATGTCGGTGTGAGGAGGCCGTTTTGGATAGAGAATGGATCCGGATGTAAATATATATCTTTGACCTAACGTTAACAAAGATAAAATTAGAGTGCCAGTTATTCCAGGATATACAGGGTGAGTCTCGTAGCATGACAATCTCAAATAACTCGTAAGTTCGAGCAAAAATATTAGGCATTCCATTTAAGAAGCTGAAGGTGAAAAAAATAAAAAATAAACAACAATCAGATTGCAGCACTGTTGGTCTATTTGAAATTATATAATCAATAAAACACAAATGAATTTGTTTTATGTAATTGAACATCACGTCATAGTTTATTTTTGTTTCATGTTTCACTTTCATTCTGTTCTTCAACGTGTCACGACGTCCTTCCTTGCATATCAAATAAATGATAGTTTGTTGATTCTAAACATAGTTCAGTTTATTTAACCCATATTTCCAATAAGCACTATATGTCCCCCTAGGAACCATGCAGCATTTGTTTGAACATTTTCATTGTACAACAAATAACTTATGAGTTATTCGAGATCGTCATGTTATCAGACTCATCCTATATATCTAGATACCAGTTAGTTTAAAGAACAACATATTTGTTTTACAGAGACATTTTAATGTAATATATAAATATTGCATTAATCGATTCTATATGTTCTCAAATATGTTCCTAATAATTTTTAAGAGAATTTAAAGATATTCTAATCTACCATGTAATCAAATTACGTTTTTATTTCTCTCACCTGTTCAAAGGATTTGAGGCCAGCTTCTTTTCCCCACGCAAGCATGTCATCCAGAATCAATTGTTTGATCTGCGGATTGTTGCACAATACGCTTAGCGTACCGGAAATACCATTCTCTACCGCCCAACATTTAACAACATCCACATCCGGTACTACTATTCCCACGACACAGGATTTCAGGGACTCCCCATGGACGAATACTTGATGTACATATTGACTGCGCAAATAGATATTTTCAATCTTCTCTGGAACTATGTATTCTCCTTGCGACAGCTTAAAGATGTGTTTCTTTCTGTCAATTATTTTGAGCGTACCGTTCTGCAAAAATTATGGTGAATTAACGTTCAAGTAGACTATCGTATAAAGGATGAAATGAAATGGTTGGCTTGGTAGAAGAAGCTGTTTGGTCCATTTAGAAAACAATTTAATCGGAGGGTAGCCTTGTTTCTAGGATTGCAAGGGTGCAGCAAAGGGTTCCTCCTCATTTCTCGATAATGCAAAGATGGGGTTTTTTAAGTAGTCCAAATAGCACTCAAAAGCCATAATTTGCATTATTCGCAGCTTTATGATAGCTACATGCTGCCGAATAATGCAAATTACGCCTTGTAAACGTAAACGTAGGACTTTTGAGGGAGACAGCAGTCCAGATTGATCTTTTATCTAGCGCTTGCTTCTTTCTTTAGGAGATAGAGAAAAACCTCTTCGAATGGCTCTTCGATAGCTTTAAGTGGTCAATAGTTTTTGAACCAATCATGGGCATAAGAAGTTGAACATTTACTGCACACACTATTCAAATGTTAATGAATAATCGTTACGTAAATTGAATGTCCCTTTTGGGACATGTTCACTAATTATTGCATGACAATGAATGCGAATAATGTAACCGCTTGTTTCATTTGAAGTAATTTGAACCTTTATAACTCGAAAAACTCTATAAGATAACAATTTTCCTCCTTCCGTTTAACTAAAACAACTTCTACTAATCAAAATGTAGCTTTCGTTTAACTCGAATAATTTGTCGCTTGTTTAGTATGTTACTTCACATCTGAAAATTAAAGTTCACTTCTATAAGTTGAAACTTTAACTCAAGAGTGGCAAAACTGTATTAATGTGACTTAGAAGCTATGATAATAATTTGAAGGATTAACAGATCACGATAGAAGGAAACGAACTTAACAGCGAACGATAGGAGGAAAAGGAAATGGTACGACGTCCTTAGCTAATTGTGTTAAGAAAGAAAAATATGATTGAATATATATTTTGTCTTACAGGCAGCCACATGCCGATGTCTCCAGTATGATGCCATCCGAATTCATCAATAACTTCAGCAGTTTTTTCGGGATCCTTGAAGTATCCCACAAACACGTTGGTGCCCTTTACACAGACTTCGCCTTGACTCTTTCTGGCATAGTATTCCATCTCCGGGACATCTACTAATTTAACGCAACAGCAAGCAACCGGTGGACCCACGTGTTCCGGTACATAATCACCCTGTGATAGTTGCAAAACCATGAATAAGATGTTAAGAATATTAGAATTACTAGAATCGAATTGTTTCTTTCTTCGAGAGTACAAGGGAAACATCTTCGAGTCCACAGAGGTATTTGATCAATGATAGCTCTTCAATAGCTTTAAGTGGTTAATTGTTTTTGAACCAACTATGGGCATAAGAAGTTGAACATTTACTGCACACACTATTCAAATGTTAAAGAGTAATTGTTACGTGAATTGAATGTCCCTTTTGAGACATGGTCACTAGTTATTGTATGATAATGAATGCGAATAATGTAACCGTTCGTTTCAGTAATACTAGAGACGTATATTATAAAAGACGTATAAACGACCTAGAGACGTATATTATAAACTGTATCAGGGAGATTGAATGATGTTTTTAGTCGAATTGAAATCCAGCTTTAAATTATCGAAGCCTCAAGCATTTTGTAGTTTATTGACTCACAGATATTTTCATGTATTTCAGTTTCTGAGGTATTGAATATTTTAAACTACTATTTTACAGTCTGATAACGTTGTTCCATTTTTTGATGCATTCTAGTTCTTAAAGTACACACAAATTACAGTATTTACGATATAAATTAGTTTCGCGCTGAGACTTAAAAATTCTGAAACGTATAATAATGTTGCAAAATGCAAACTTACAAGGGAACATATTCAGATGCGAAAATCGGATTTTGATGAAACTTTGGGAGCTTATAGTACTTTGAAAAATATTTGACACGTATTTTTTTTATCGGCAACCATCCACTCTGAAGGGGTGAAAACAGCCCTCGAAGTTGGGGTCAAAACCATATTTTTTGAGATATCTCGGAAACCAGAGGTCCAAAAAATTTGAATTTTTTTTAAATTGTGTGTTTTTCAATGGGGAATGTAGTCGCGTAAAAAAATGTTAACAAAAGTTTTTTGTTTAAACAATATATTAAAAATTTGATTTTTTTTGCAGTTTCTCCTATTTATTGTTAGTTCATTTTAATGTAAACTTGGGTGTGTGATCTTTGATCCAAAATAGGGGATACATGTTTCAGGATTTTCTTTTTTTTGCCATTTAACAATAATTATGCATAATGGAAGATAGTCTTGCACCTGGCGTGTGAAGGAATTCTGGCTTGTTTTATCGAAATATAAGCATTTAGTATGAACATATATAGTATTTTAAACAACACCACTGGATTATATGTCGTTTGTTATTTTATCAGTAGCTAAAGAAGGTGGGGCAGGTAGCAGCGTGACGCGGTGCTAATTACCGCGGCGGAGTAAGGGTACCGACTTGTATGTATAGCCAATTCGTCTGCGAATTTCTGCTGTCGTTGGGCTTTCGGTCAAAATATACCTGGAGCCTTTTCAAATACACTGTGGATCCTTCAAATAATCGAAACTGGAGTTTCCCTCGTTGTATATGGTAGTTCTGATAAGGGCTGACGGCAAAATGCTGCACACTGCAGTTTTACCTTGGCTATTTATAGCATTTGAGAAGGCAACGAATATTTTCAAGAGTTTCTACTGATTATTAGGGTGAAAGAGGAGGAAATGTAAAGTAGTCTTAAGAATGTACATATAAATATGGGCACATTGCTTTGTGTGCTACAGTTTTTCTGCATTACGGTTTGAGTTGTGTAGGATTTCGTTATCGAATTAACATGCATATTAAGAAGTTAAGGCTACTGCTTTCGGATTTGTAAAACAGTGCCACATAACAAATAATTTCTGGCGATAATCAAGGTAAACATCCGATAATTATATTATTTTTACTTTTCTTGATTGTTTATTTTTAGATTCGTTTTCACAAACATGAAGATCAATCCGATGAACATTATAAACATTTTGATCGAAACATATCACAGCAATAATAACAAGGAAACACCCAACGACAGCAGAAATTCGCAGACGAATTGGCTATACATACAAGTCGATACCCTTACTCCGCCGCGGTAATTAGCACCGCGTCACGCTGCTACCTGCCCCACCTTCTTTAGCTACTGATAAAATAACAAACGACATATAATCCAGTGGTATTGTTTAAAATACTATATATGTTCATACTAAATGCTTATATTTCGATAAAACAAGCCAGAATTCCTTCACACGCCAGGTGCAAGACTATCTTCCATTATGCATAATTATTGTTAAATGGCAAAAAAAAGAAAATCCTGAAACATGTATGCCCTATTTTGGATCAAAGATCACACACCCAAGTTTACATTAAAATGAACTAACAATAAATAAGAGAAACTGCAAAAAAAAATAAAATTTTTAATATATTGTTTAAACAAAAAACTTTTGTTAACATTTTTTTACGCGACTACATTCCCCATTGAAAAACACACAATTTAAAAAAAATTCAAATTTTTTGGACCTCTGGTTTCCGAGATATCTCAAAAAATATGGTTTTGACCCCAACTTCGAGGGCTGTTTTCACCCCTTCAGAGTGGATGGTTGCCGATAAAAAAAATACGTGTCAAATATTTTTCAAAGTACTATAAGCTCCCAAAGTTTCATCAAAATCCGATTTTCGCATCTGCATATGTTCCCTTGTTAGCTGAATTATATTCTAACTGCAGACTTTATATATTTATAGCATACACGATTAACGTAAACCTGTTTAATACACAGAATAATTAAAAATTGAGTAGCAATTTCCATTTTGTTTGCTCTTTTAATAAAGCAAACAAGTTTGCTGTTCTAAAAGTTTTAAAGTTAAAAACTATATATATAATAGCGATAAAAAATATATTTGTATTAAAAGTTCCTCCTATAAAAATATTATACGGTTTCGAATGATATTAAAAATTACGATGGTAATCATTCTATGCGTTAAAGTATTGTATTTAAAGACATAACATAGTTATGTACCCAGATAGCACACCGGCTCGATTTTGGCCGGGTTTTTGTGCGCGCATTGGCGCGGATATTACCTGTAGGGGGCTCGAGCCCAGGGCCTGACGGCCGGGCCGGGATTCAGTCCATTTACAAGATTGCAAGGGTGCGGGATTTGCGTTCTCATTTCGTGATAATATAAACACGGGTTTTTTTCAGTAGTTAAAAACGCTAGATAAAAGATAAATCTAGACAGCAAACGCCCTCAAAAGTATTATTTAAGACAGGTTTAATAACAGTAAAGTGGGTACTGTTTCCTGCTAAAGATGGTGTAGGTTCTGTTCCATGCTAAAGATGATGTAGGAGCTGTTCCAGGCCCTGTGTCGCGCATGCGCGAGAAACGTTGGGCACAATCGAAGCCCTGATTGGGCCACATTAGTGTGACCGTGCTGGCCTCTCAAAAACAGGCTGAATCCCGGCCCGGCCGTCAGGCCCTGGGCTCGAGCCCCATGCAGGTGATATCCGCGCCTATGCGCGCACAAAAACCCGGCCTGAATCAACCTGCCTGGGCCTCGAGCAGCTCCAAGCGTTGTGTTGGCCCGTAACCTGTAGGTCAGGGGCCCTGCAGGCTGGGTCAGGTGGTAGGCTGTGTCAGGCTGTGCTATCTGGGTATAAGAGTGTAAACTAAATAAATGTTTGTTTAATTCGTTCACAAGCGCTAGTCATTTTGAAATCAATTTTCATAAATTTATTTAATGTATAATGATGCATAAAATGCAGACTGTAATATTTAATAGGTCCTCCAAATATTATTTAATGCACAATACTGATATTAATGCGTACGCTATGAGTTCAGGGTTTTCAAAGAAATGTTTTGCACGGAGAAATTTTTAATGCTCAGGTGAACCACAAATCACAATTTAAGAAAGGAACTTTTTTATTTGTGTACTGTTTGTATTTAATTTTTTGTGCAATAAATTATGCATCTATCTTTCTGGATAATGTGAGTTATTATAAAAACGGATAGTACAACCCGTAATTCTTACCACGTATAAATTGTGACGCAATTATTTACGATTATTTAAATTTATTTATATGGCAAACATAAATAAATGTATAATAATTTCACATAGAAGTATTTAGATTCAGAATGAATAATACATTTTATACGAGCAATATTTTGTAAACAGTTCTATGTAGGAATGTATAAGTATATCGATTGAAAATGTTTCTTATTGAGTTACGATTTATTTAAAATATTAATTGAAATATTATTATTAAATATTATTCATTTTCTGCCGCTGCACATTTTCAAAGTAGTTATCAGAAATCGAGTTACTAACATTTATTTTAACAACCAAACATTCTCAGGCGAGTCGCTCGACTAAAATATTCAGGGTGTGCCATCTAAAACTGAAATAAAATTTCTTCGTTGTTTTTGTTATCATGAGCGAGTTTCTAACGATAAAATTTGATCAAGGTCAAACTTGTCCGAGTTATCATGGTCATCGATATTTTTTTTAACGAATTCATTTTCTGTACCCAGATAGCACAAAGACTTCTGTTGTCGGAAATTCAAGACGTCTTACAGATGTTTTCCGAACGTCTTCTGAACGGCTTATGTTACAAAAATGTATGTCTTAAGGATGTCCATTCTATGTCTAAAAGACGTCTTTTAGACGACTTTAAGACTTCGTTGAGACGTCTTTTTAGGACGTAACACTTTCGGACCTGAAATGGACGTAAAATGTACGTCTTCAAGCCGTCCTGTGCTATCTGGGTTTAATATGCATTAATCGTTGCAATCTCTTGCGTTAAACGAGAATAAAAATCACAACTATATAAGTTGTTTACGACTACAAGCAATGAATTTTAGCGATATTTTCTTTTAGTAATTTTATTAGGTTGAAAATGATATAACAATATCTTTAAATTCTTGTATTAACTTCATAGGTTTTTATTTATTTTTTGTTATGAATGCACCTAATTTGCAGTCTAATTATTAATAAAATTTCACAATATTGAAATCGAACTAATTTTGAAACTATATGGCAAACTGTAAACAGAGTCTAGAGGTCACCCCCTCCGGATTAGCTTTGGCTCGAAGTGGGCTTGATCTCGAAAGACAAATCTTTTTAACACGGTCCTTTGGCAGGCAAAAATTCTTTTTATATTTCAAAAGTTTTTCGAAAACACTAACCGAAATACGGTTGAAATTACAAAAAAATTTTACCATTAGAAACTGTTAAATAAATGTTACCAATGAAGCACCACATTGCTACGACAATTGCAAGAAATCGAATTAAATTAGGTTTGACATTTTTATAAAACGACGTATAGCAGCCACTGAACGAAGATATTTTCGTGTCTGGTCTCGAGTGAATCACCCTGTATATCGTTACGATCATTGGCGACTATACACGAACGGCGCAACATTTAACAGCAGTTGCATACATGTTTCACATACAGGGTGTTTACCTACAGGTGGGAGAAAATTTAAGGGGTGATTCTCGACGATAATATAAGACGAAAATGAAGAATAAAAAAATTGCAATTTCGGCCTCGTTATTAAGTTATTAACAGTTAAAAATATGCCCAAAAAGCGGCAACTTTTCAACAGCGGTGCACGTTGTGTACGTCATATAGGCGCGCGACAGTCTCGTATCAAGTGACAAACGCATATATACCATGGTTCTCATTTGGGGCCCCAGCGAGGTGAAAATGTTTAAAAAATCGTTGGACGACATTGAATCTACCTACTCGTCAAAATCCATAAGGGCATTTCTAATATCCGCCCTATGGAATTATCGAGTAGAAGGGATCAATGCCCTTTCACTTTTACATTCATTTCACACATATCCACAAATCCTTATCCTGCACTATAATTGTTCATAACACCGTACTTAATCACTATTTCCGTATCACTATTTACAATCACTATTTCCGTATCAGTGTGCATACGGATGCTAGCTTGTACGGACGGTTCTTCTCACACACGTCGAAGATTTCCGTTCGCAGAAATCACACACGACCTCAAGATGTCCGTTCCGTCTGTGAACGAGTCTCGCGACGTAAATCAAGTTCCATAAAGTGCAGTGTTTCAACATTAAAGGATTACCAGTTCTTTACATTCTCCTCATTTCCCTCAGTAAACTTGTACTCTCTGCAAACTCGTAGTGCGTGTGTATGATGTTGTAAATAGTGATACGGAAATAGTGATTAAGTACGGTGTTATGAACAATTATAGTGCAGGATAAGGATTTGTGGATATGTGTGAAATGAATGTAAAAGTGAAAGGGCATTGATCCCTTCTACTCGATAATTCCATAGGGCGGATATTAGAAATGCCCTTGTGGATTCCCAGATAGCACAGGACGACTTTAAGTTGCCGTTTTCATGTCCGGTCTACATCTTTACGTCTCACGTCTCAGTAAGACGCATTTTAGGCGTCCATAAAGGCACCTCTGCTGGGACGCCGTTTTCACGTTAGAAATGAGATGCATAAAAGGCACCTGCCTTCGAACGTGAAAACGTCGTCCCAGCAGAGGTGCCTTTAAGGACGCGTAAAAGTTGCCTCTTTCGGTACGCCGTTTTCAGGTTAGAAATGAGATGCATAAAAGGCACCTGCCTTCGAACGTGAAAACGTCGTCGCAGCAGAGGTGCCTTTAAGGACGCGTAAAAGTTGCCTCTTTCGGTACGCCGTTTTCAGGTTAGAAATGAGATGCATAAAAGGCACCTGCCTTCGAACGTGAAAACGTCGTCCCAGCAGAGGTGCCTTTATGGATGTGTAAAAGTTGCCTCTTTCGCAACGCCGTTTTCACGGCAGAAACGATTGAAGTACTTACGAAAATATGTATATCTCTTAATCGTTAATATACTGATACTATACTTCATTAAAAAAAAGTAGTTTGATTTTTACCTAAAAAATATTTTAGGTAAATAATTAAATAATTAGGTTATATAATTATTAGAAGAGATAAACTTCTGTTAAAATATTTTTTATATAATAATATATATGATTTGATATGATTTGAGCGTATAAGAATAAAAAGTAATGAATCTAACAGTAAAGGTTCGCATGGCTCAGCGAGGAAACCATCATGAAGTTAAATGGTAGGCCCGAGTTCGATTCCCGCCCAGAGTATGCTGCATAAAAACTAAATTGTAATAAGGTTTTTTCGAAAAGACAAAATGGAATATTCTCTCTCAAGTAGTACATGAAAGTAGTAATATATAAATATATAGATTCTAATTTTTTCTTAAATTTGAAGATTTTGTACGTCTTTTCAGATGTCCAAAAAGGCAACTTTTTTGCATCTTAAAGCGACATCTTAAAGATGTCGAAAAGACCTGTGAGAGACGACTTTAAGTCGCACAGTTTTGTAACAAAGACCTGTTAAAGTTGTACACAGTACGTGGAAAAGACGTGAAAACGACGTGCCACAGACGCAACGTACGACTTAAAGATGTACGTTACGTCTTGCGTCAGGCAACTTTTAGGCGTACTTTAAGATGTCTTTGTGCTATCTGGGAATTTTAACGAGTAGGTAGATTCAATGTCGCCCAACGATTTTTTAAACATTTTCACGTCGCCGGGGCCCCAAATGAGAACCATGGTATGCATGCGTTTGTCACTTGATACGAGACTGTCGCGTGCCTATGTGACGTACGTAACGTGCACCGCTGTTGAAAAGTTGCCGCTTTTTGGGCAGATTTTTAACTGTTAATAACTTAATAACGAGGCCGAAATCGCAATTTTTTTATTCTTCATTTTCGTCTTATATTATCGTCGAGAACCACCCCTTAAATTTTCTCCCACCTGTAGGTAAACACCCTGCATAGTCGCACAGCTGATCGCACAATTGACGTGGCTGGCCACGTGCTTTTGGCGCGTGGTTGCAGAGTTTTTGTGTTCGAGAGCAGCCGACATAAATACCTACGACTACTACCTATAAATAATAGCTCTTGTCGCCTAGGTGCATCGATATCTAGCAAACATGACTAAAATAGTGATCATACGTGTCACTTGATCGTTAGTCACCCAGTAAGCTAGCTGCTGAGATTTGGACAGCAGCTGCGTCCGCATATGCCAGCAGCACGGCAGCACGCAGATACCAAAAGCGGGGATGCTACTTCGGTTAAGAGGGCAGCACGGTCGCACTAATGTGGCAGATGTCGGTAAAGTAAATTTTTGTCGTACGAACGTGTAGCAGTCTTTCTTTTTGCCGACGAAATTGATATGTATTGATTTAAATTCATATTGACTTTCGGATACATATATGTATTTAGTGCAACGCCAGGAGGAAAAAATGTAAGACAAATTACAACAGTGAAATACAAGGATATCTTACCTACTGTACACTCTTTAAATGTATAACTTTTTTATTTATATCGACTATTTTTATTTCTAATGAATATCTTTTTATAACTACCAAACAACCTGATTTTTCATAATGAATTAAAAGCATTGGTTTACAAAATTATATGCAAAAAAGATTTTCCAAAAATTATAATTTACAAGGTTACAGGCAAAAATAAAAGCATTTTTTAAAACTTTTTATTTGGGCCCTTAATGAAAATTTAAAATAATAGGAATGTAGAATAAAATTTTTTCATATGACGAAAAATTTTATTCTACATTTCCATTATTTAAAATTTTACATTTTCGATTCAATTTTTCACGTAGAATCACCCCCTACTCGCTTGTAACACCACTTACGGGACACCCTGTATATGTTTTGTAGACCTATGTTAGATATACTTATTCTGAAACTTTTATCGAAATCGTTTGACGCAGGAAAAAACGACACGCTTGGACCGAGGGGCATGGGGCTCTTCAATGGTAGCTCTGATCCACTGATGGGTATAGCCACAGCGGTGGCGGTCCATACCCTAAAGACATCTTGCTTCGGCCAGAGAATTACTACCCATCTATCACAGTTTTCTGAGGGAAGTCGGCACACCTGTATAATGCACCGTGGCTGAGACTTCCTCGCGACTGTCGCGAGACGGAAAGAGCGAGAAGTAAAAGAAATTGTTTTTTTATTTTCTTCTGTTCACTGTCATTTCACATGCCGCGCCCTGCTGTAAGTATCTTGCCAGCTCGCAAGTATACATTTATATAATAAAAGTAGGTATATCAAATTTATTAATGTGTAAATTAATGTTTATTTTTTTTAGGTCGCTTACTTCGTAGAGGGACCCGCTCTTCGCAATTCCTCTTAAAATAATAGCAATTATAAAGTAAATAGAGAATTGTAAACTACATTTTCTTTATCTTCACCCAGGTCCATCGTCCTGGAGGCCACCAGCTTCTGCCTCGACTGGCGTCAAACCCACCAGCGCCGTGCCCCAGGTACCACCACGAGAAGGTGAAGCAAGGTGTCTTTAGGGTATGGACCGCCACCACTGTGGCTATACCCATCAGTGGATCAGAGCTACCATTGAAGAGCCCGATGCCCCTCGGTCCAAGTGTGTCGTTTTTTCCTGCGTCAAACGATTTCGATAAAAGTTTCAGAATAAGTATATCTAACATAGGTCTACAAAACATATACAGGGTGCCCCGTAACTGGTGTTACAAGCGAGTAGGGGGTGATTCTACGTGAAAAATTGAATCGAAAATGTAAAATTTTAAATAATGGAAATGTAGAATAAAATTTTTCGTCATATGAAAAAATTTTATTCTACATTCCTATTATTTTAAATTTTCATTAAGGGCCCAAATAAAAAGTTTTAAAAAATGCTTTTATTTTTGCCTGTAACCTTGTAAATTATAATTTTTGGAAAATCTTTTTTGCATATAATTTTGTAAACCAATGCTTTCAATTCATTATGAAAAATCAGGTTGTTTGGTAGTTATAAAAAGATATTCATTAGAAATAAAAATAGTCGATATAAATAAAAAAGTTATACATTTAAAGAGTGTACAGTAGGTAAGATATCCTTGTATTTCACTGTTGTAATTTGTCTTACATTTTTTCCTCCTGGCGTTGCACTAAATACATATATGTATCCGAAAGTCAATATGAATTTAAATCAATACATATCAATTTCGTCGGCAAAAAGAAAGACTGCTACACGTTCGTACGATAAAAATTTACTTTACCGACATCTGCCACATTAGTGCACACACTTAAATCTTATGTCTGTGTTAGTGCGACCTGTCGTACTGCAATAACATAATCCGAGACGCCCTAATTGTGGCGACAACGAAAAGTCTAATAGAAAGAGCGAAGCTTTGTATCGTAGAAAATGGATCGCAGTTCGAACATCTGATGTACCTTGATTTATATTGTAAGAAATAATTTTTCATTAAAATTACGTTTGCTCAAAATATTCGAGTTTGAGGTAATTTCAAGGTCATAGTATAATACATTGTTAAATTCGTCTCGAAGTCAGAAACAATCACATGATGTCCAAAGCATGCGGTGCCATTTAAAAAAGTCAAGGTCACCTTTACTTTTTCACGTAAAAAGCATTTTTTCAGATTTACGAATATGCGAGCATGTAGCTCACCAAGTACTGAGAAACTTTCGTCTAAAACATTTTTTAATTATACTACCGGAAATGCCTAAAAAATGGTGACATCACTTAACGGACACACCCTGTATATAAAAACTACACTGTTTATGGTCTTAAAGACGTTTTTTTAGAACGTAAGACTTTCAGACCTAAAATAGACGTAAAATGAACGTCTTTAAGACGTCGTGTGCTATCTGGGTGACATATGATGGAGTATTTCCACAATAACGACTTTAAGAAAATTATAAAATTTCGATCGAACAAACATCTTCAATCCTTAGCACTGGAGTAGCGACTCAGAGAGAGTCATCACTAACAATTGCTGTGCCATTATTCAAAATATTGTTTACATTAATCAATACTAATATTAACATATACAATATTAACAATATTAATATACAGGGTGTTTCGTCTAAAACAGAACACCTAAATATCTCTTCAGGTTATTGTGATGCAAAAAATATTTGTTACGTAATGTGTATGATGTCAATGGACCAAATATCTGGCACGAATATTTTTTTCTGAAGGTCATTTTTCCGGAGTTATCAATGTCATCGATGTTTTTTGATACATAACTACATTTTTATTTTATTGCATCGGGTAACTGATCGAAAAATACATTCAGATGTTTATAAAAACATGACCTTGAAATGACCTTGATCTTCGAAAATTGGCGTTCCTTTGGGCGGTCCATCTCTTTAGGATATTGTGATGCAACAAATATTTATTACGTAATGTGCATATCATTAATCGACCAAATATCTGGCAAGAATATTTTTTTCCAAAGGCCATTTTTTTCGGTGTTAGCAAGGTCATCGATGTTTTTTATACATAACTACATTTTTATTTTATTGCATCGGGTAACTGATCGAAAACTACATTCAGATATGTACAATAACATCACCTTGAGCTTGATCTGAAGGTAAAACTTTAATTTTCGAAGATCAAGATCATTTCAAGGTCATGTTTTTATAAACATCTGAATGTATTTTTCGATCAGTTACCCGATGCAATAAAATAAAAATGTAGTTATGTATCAAAAAACATCGATGACCTTATGATAACTCCGAAAAAAATGACCTTCGAAAAAAAATATTCGTGACAAATATTTGGTCCATTGACACCATGCACATTACGCAACAAATATTTTTTGCATCACAATAACCTGAAGAGATATTTAGGTGTCCTGTTTTAGACGAAACACCGTATGTACATCAATAGACAGCGGATATCATGCATTTATGGCGAAAATGATTAAGTGTAACTTAAAACAGTGGACACATTAGGAGAATTTATAAACACTGTCATATTATCTTCAACCTATTAAACATATCAACCCTTTGCAAAGGAAAATGTTAATGAAACGTGTTTTTATATGTATTTGACTCTTCCTTTATTTATCTAAGTCGTATTTTTTAGTTAAAAAGCAATACAAGTTCCACAAATGTAAATTACGACAAAGTTTAAGAGCTATATTTAATAGAATTAGTGAACAAAATTGTTTAAAATAGGTAGCGCTCAAGGAACTGACCTTTGATGTAAATTTCAAACAAAATACTTAAAATAGTAGGGAGTTGTTGGCAACAAAATTGAAAAATAATTCGAAGTGCAAAGAGTTGAGAAAGTAAATTTTTGATTTTAATTCAGTTTGTTGCAAATCGGGTGGAACATTTTGTATTATGCTGTCTACTAATCAATTACTACACATTTAAGTATCGTACGAGGTAGTAGATCAATTTCATATTCATACGAAGAAAAAATTAATACAGGTTGGAGTTATTCTAGGTCGGCAAAAATGTGTAATTTTCGAGTTAAAATAGCTCCGGGTGCAAAGGGTTAATCTTTCAGAAAAATATTTTTTCAAGTAAATTGGATTAGGCGATTAAATGATAGAACACAGCCAGGTTTAGCATGAAACGGAACACATACTGTTCTATTCTAAACCGATCATTCTGCCCAATTTTATATTAATGTAGATTATAGCACTCGACTGAGACACATATTGTAATGTACCATGATAAAGTCATGAACATAATCAATTCCACCCTTTTGCAAATCAATTTCACCCTTTAACAAATAAAGTAGTTTTAAGAGCCCCTTCTCGTAGCAGACGACACTCGCACGTGAATGTGTGGTACACCCACACACCGCTAGACCATGTATACGTACGCGAGGATTGCAAGGGTCCGGGAATCCACTCCTGATTTCTCGATAATGCAAAGACGAGGTTTTTTAGTAGTCAAAATCGTTAGATAAAAAATCAATCTAGGTCGCTGTTTGCCTCAAAAGGTTATCTTTTACGTTTCCGAGAAATGGTTTTGCAATATTTGGCTGCATGTTGCCCGTCGGAGAGACTAATACGCCGGCGTGACTGCAGCGCCATCTGACGGGCAACATGCAGTCAAATATTGCAAAACCATTGCTCGGAAACGTAAAAGAAGGCCTTTTGAGGCAAACAGCGACCTAGATTGATCATTCATCTAGCGATTTTGACTACTAAAAAACCCCGTCTTTGCATTATCGAGAAATCAGAAGTGGATTCCCGGACCCTTGCAATCCTCGCGTACGTATACGTGGTCTAGCGGTGTGTGAGTGTATCACACATTCACGCGCGAGTATCGTCTGCTAGGAGAAGGGGCCCTTATGTAAGTTCTTGTGCAAGAAATCAAATCAAATGTAAATGAATTGTTAAGGAATTCAAAGTTTTATTTATCGCAAACGGGTGTAATTGATTTGCAAAAGGGCGAATTTGGAGTGCAAAACCTGTAATCTACCTTTTAGACATTCATGAAGACATTTGAGTAATCACGAGTGAAACGGTATGCGGTAGGAGTTCAAGCAAAAACACAATTTGCAATAAATAGTAATAATTTGTATACACACCTGAATCGTAAGAGTAATCGGCGCACAACACTCTGTTTGGCCGTACCCTTCGACTATCAAGCATCCAAGGGCACACCTTGCGAACGTGAGCACATTTCCCGCGAGAGGTGCAGATCCTACGACCATCAGTCTTAACCTTCCACCTGTCGTCTCTTTGATCTTGCTAAAGGCTAGCTTGTCCCAAATACTGTTGTTTCGGATAATTCCCTTCTTAATCTCGGATTCCTTCGCCCGCATCCCCATGCTGAACACCAGCTTCTTCATACAAGAGTTCTGAAGTTCCGCTTGGACCTGTGAACATACAGTGGTATTTTTTTTGTATATTGTTTATTTATAAATTGTCGCGTTAACATCGAGGTCATTAGCGACAACTTTTGGTATACATACAATTGTAGACACAGTAAAGTCGCGATATTTCTCCGCGACCTTCTACCCAGAATTTATCCAGAATACAATTACAAAATTTCTTTATTTTTCATTATTTTTTTATCGGACTTTCGCCAACTTATTTCTGGCATTTTTCTGATTAAAATCACACCAAACACGATATATTAGGTGCGCATTTAGTAATTATATCGCGTTTAGTGTGATTTTAACCAGAAAAATGCCACAAATATTGTGGTGAAAGTCCCACAAAAAATAATGAAAAATAAAGAAGTTTTGTAATTGGATTAGTAGTGGTTCACACCGATATACCTGACCCGGTATCGGATTACAGGGCATGTTCACACTGCTCGGCGACCGAGGCAGCTCGAGCTTGTTGGCCCCTCGCGGGGTATGCCCCCTAGTGGAATGGGTAGGCGAAGTGACACAGAGCGGTCTACTTCGCTGGACTTAAGAGGCCTCTAGACGTTCAATAATATTGTCAATGTAGATTGACAATAATATTGAAGCATCCGTCCATACGTTTGAATATAATCTCGTTAATCTAGCTATCAATACGGCGACTGCGCATTGTGACGCATTTGTTACGACGCGACGACGCGACGTGGCGATTTTCAAATTAGAGGTTTACTTTTTAAAATGGTTTCCAATACAGACGTGGCGTTTCTTTTAACTTTGACAGTGTGTGAAATAAAAAAATTAAAAGAGAAAGAAGTAGACGCTGGTCTAAAGAGAGGTATAAACTGAGAATACTTTATACCCATGAACATTTATTAAATTTTCTCCGAGTGACAGAACCAAACGATTATAAAGATTTCCTCCGCATGGATGAAGCGTCCTTTAATTATCTATTGAAGCAAATTAGGCCCAACATTGAAAAAAAAGATGCCGTGATGCGTAATCTGTTCTGGGCAATCACGGTATCCCATATAGCATAGGACGTCTTACAGACGTCGTTTTCTCGTCTTTTCTACGTCTTACGTCTCAGTAAGACGCCCTTTACGCGTCCATAATGGCATCTTTTCTGAGACGTCGTTTCGACGGCTGACAGAAGGTGCCTTTTATGCATCTCATTTCTGCCGTCAAAACGACGTCCCAGAAAAGATGCCTTTATGGACGTGTAAAAGCCGCCTCTTTGGAGACGTCGTTTTTTTATGGCAAAAATGAGACTAAATATAGAACTATAAAAGAAATCTTTATTTAATATTGGAAGTAAAATGTTTACTTTTAATTTACTTTGAATTCGTGTGTCACTTAATCGACATATACGTACGATGGAAGTACTTACGAAAATATGTATATTCTTAGTCGTTAATATACTAATACTATGCTTCATTAAAAAAAAGAAGTTTGATTTTTATCTAAAAAATATTTTAACAGAAGTTTATCTCTTCTAATAATTATATGATTTGAGTCTATAAGAATAAAAAGTAATGAATCTAACAGTAAAGGTTCGCATGGCTCAGCGAGGAAGCCATCATGAAGTTAAACGGTAGGTCCCGAGTTCGAATCCCGCCCAATATGCTGCATAAAAATTTCTAAATTGTAATAAGGTTTTTTCGAAGAGACAAAATGGAATATTCTCTCAAGTAGTACATGAAAGTAGTAATATATATATGTCTTTACGTACATCTTAAAGACATCGAAAAGACCTGTGAGAGACGACTTTAAGTCGCACAGTTTTATAACAAAGACCTGCTAAAGTCGTACACAGTACGTGAAAAAGACGTGAAAACGACGTGCCACAGACGTAACGTACGACTTAAAGACGTACGTTACGTCTTGCGTCAGGCAACTTTTAGACGTACTTTAAGATGTCTTTGTGCTATCTGGGAATATAGATACGTTAACTGTTTCGCCCGCATAGGCGCGAGAAATTTTGCACCATATCGCATCATTGTCTAGTGAGATTGACGAAATATTGACAATAAACCTCCTAAACGTCAATGCGCGCATCAATATGGCCCCCACCAATGCGCTTCAATCAAAATTTTCAATCAATATGCTTCAATATATCGATCAATGCGTTTGAACCTCTTCTAAACGGTCAATGTGCCCTTTCAATGCGCCTCGTTAATATTATTGATGGGCGTATTGATAATATTATTGAACGTCTAGGAGCTGCTTTAGAATATTACTGTTTAAGGTTAAATACAAAAGTTGAATCAGAAGTCAAGAATGAATATCAAAGATAAATACGAAAGAGGAAGCACATTGTAATTTTTATATAATATCGAAAATATATTACTGTACGCGTCTCACGCTAATGTAAGTGAAGCAAAAATTGTAACTTTTCTAACTTTAGTTGTTCTTTTTTTTAATCGTGTTATTATTTACTCGTGTGATAAGCGATAAAAGCTTCAGACGTGAAAGAGGACAGGGCCGTTAGTCCGTCTTTCTCTTTGAATCGCTATCCTTCTCTACGTTCGACATACTACAAAGAATGTCGCACCACTACTAAAACTGATGCGACAGTTACGGAGATGCTACTTGCATTACTTTACGAAAAGACCCAGTTTTAACCGATTTCATGACATGTCAATTTTCGAATTAATTCCACCTATTTTCTAGAAACAGCACACTTTCGGTTGGATGCTTAGCAGCCCTACGGGAAGTGTAGGTACATACACTTGACCGCGCGCACATCTGGAGCAAATGGATGGTATGATCTCCGGACGAAATCGGCTCTGACAGTTTTGAAACTAGAGGAATTTCCTTGAGCCGTTGCACTGTTCCTTCTTGTCTGCTGATCGGTCACGAGGAAAATTGGTGTTGCATGTGCCACTGCCTTTTGACCGAGATCTATTTTTGCTCGCGCATTGTGCGAGACTCGAATTAACTTCATGGATTTTGTCGAATGGCTTCCTTGAAGAAGACGAATGGATTGTTGGTGTCAGATGCCAATTGCAAATTTGTCGGATAATTCTTTGAAACTAATTTTACAGTCTATGAGATGAAGAATGATAATGTAGTAAGTTCAATCTTTCAGTTTTTGTGAAACCTCAAGACAACGTGCATATTAATTAAAATTGTATGGAAACTGGATTTTTAGTATTCTTATTGCTATATGTATATAAATATGTATTCATTCATATCACGCTTCTGGTGATAAATACCATAAATGGTTGCTGAATTTTTTAAATCCTACATAACTTATGTTTTCGTCAGTAGAACGGTATGCATACAGTTTCTGTAAAAATGCCAAATCTCGACGTGGAGCTTCCGCTGCCATCGGTGCTCGAATCCACGCTTTTATGTAAATATTGGCGAGAAAGACGCAAATGTCGCGAAATCCATTTTCTCCGTCGACATTTAACATAAACTGATTTGTAAATAAATATATTTTTAAGCAATATAAAGCTTTCGCCATCCAACGAGCGTGGTGGAAACTCCTGGGGTTCGAAGTCTTATATTTCTTGGTGGAGTCCCACACAGGAAAATAATTATTATTAATTAGACCGTTCTACTGACGAAAAAATAAGTTATGTAGGATTAAAAAAATGTTGTAACCATTTATGGTATTTGTCATCAGTAGCGGTTGCGTTAGCATTTTTTGACAAAATCGTGGAAAAGAATACGAAATTACGAATGGTGGAGGCGCTTAACATTAAAGCCGACCGACCAATCATGTAAAAAATATAAAATAACTCCTCAAGACTTAGAAAATTATGCTGATAGAGGAATTGAACATTTTATTTCCCACAAAACACGAAGATTTTTTGAAAGATTCTCAATTCCTATAGAATTTTTTAAAAAAGGTCCCGATACATGGGAAGATGACAAGGATTTCAAATCTGGATTAAACATTGTACAAAAATTAAAAGTTGTTAACGACACTGCTGAGCGTGGTGTTAAACTTATTCTGGACTATAATTGGTTATTATCAAAAAATGAAGTGGAGGAACAATATATTTTATAAATTATTTCCGAAAATAGGAAACAATTTCCAGATGTATTGTAAACAATCATTAAGAGACACATCAAATATTTCAACGAAATTTTCTAAAGGGATCTTTTTTTATTCCTATCAAAATACGTTTAATAGTTTTTTGTATTAGTAGTTTGTAATAGTATTTTGTACTGTATTATACATATGTATAATGTATACAGGGTGTTCGAAAAGTCTGGAAACGGTCGAATATCTCAAAAATAAAGCATTTTAGAGAAAAATGGTTCAGACATATATTTTATGGTTTCGCAAGGGCTATAAGACGGCGTCATTGACTTGACCTTGAAGAATCATTTGAAGGTCACGTGTAGTTTACCTCAATTTTTTTAAATGGCACCCCCTATTTTTTATTACATATTCTTGTAGCTCATCTCGAGAGCTTTCGAAAACACTCGAATCAAATGTGTTTTCATGAATTACTTTTCGAGTTATAAGGCTTCAAAGGTACAATACCGCCGGCATTAGCGTTAACCGAGATGTACCACGTGGAGGTTGCACGGTCGGATTTACATCTCTTGTGTGTGTGTGTGTGTGTGTGTGCGCGCGCGCGCGCGCATGTGTGTAAACGGGTTTTTACTGAATTAAATGTTCAAATTGTTTTCCTTCTGCTGCTTGACAATGACCTAATCGTAGATAAAATTCATTTAATACGTTTCGTCTCATTTCTGGTGAGATAAGATTTACTTGGTGCAGTATGCGTTCCCTAAGGTCTGCCAAATTAGCAGGTTTCGTTACGTATACATTGTTTTTAACATACCCCCATAAAAAGTAGTCCAATGGAGAAAGATATGGTGATCTAGAGGGCCACTCTATTTCTCCACGTCTTCCTATCCATCGGTTTGGGAAAGTATTAGTTAAATATTGCCGCACTATTACTGCATAGTGTGGCGGTGCACCATCTTGTTGAAACCAAATATTTTGTATATTTCCGTCAAACAAATTGTCAATAGCAGGAAGTATTTGATTTCGCAATAAATCTAAATAAATGTTTTAAAATACCACGTTTGCAAAAACCCGCCCACACGTTTAGTTTTTGGGGATACTGTGCCCACACACAGATCACGCATCCAGTGAGGATTCTCGGCACTCCAATAGCGGCAATTCTGACGATTTACTGTATCATTTAATTCTAAAGAAGCTTCGTCGGAAAAAATGATGTTATCAAGAAAAGTGTTATCATTATCGCATCGACGCATCACTTCATCGCAAAACTCAATTCTTCTATCGAAATCACATTCCGCTAGCTCCTGAGTAAGTTTTATTTTGAAAGGATGCCATTTTTCTTTCATCATAATTTTATGAACGGAAGATGTACTAACTTCAGTCGCCTGTGCTACCTTCCTCATCGAAGAATGAGGATTTTCTACAAATGATTGCATTACATCCATACTTTGATCAAAATTTGTAGCTGATTCTGGTCTACCACTCCGCGAGCGGTTTTTGACAGATCCTGTTTCTTCAAATCGTCTGACAGTTTTTTGAACTGTAGACTTTGAAATGGGTTCACGATCTGGATAAGTATCGTTAAACAAAGTCGCTACTTGTTCGAAGGACCTAACGCGGTCATCATATCCTCGCATCATTAATAATGTAATTCTTTCCATTTCAGTCAATACCATTTTGGCGACTATCGAAGGTCTTTCTTACTTTTGTTGAATGTAATAACGACAAGTCTGTCGATAACGAAGAACAAAACTATTACCATCGACCGTGCAACCTCCACGTGGTACATTTCGGTTAACGCTAATGCCGGCGGTATTGTACCTTTGAAGCCTTATAACTCGAAAAGTAATTCATGAAAACGCATTTGATTCTAGTGTTTTCGAAAGCTCTCGAGATGAGTTACAAGAGTATGTAATAAAAAATAGGGGATGCCATTTAAAAAAATTGAGGTAAACTACACGTGACCTTCAAATGATTCTTCAAGGTCAAGCCAATGACGCCATCTTATAGCCCTTGTGAAACCATAAAATATATGTCTGAACCATTTTTCTGTAAAATGCTTTATTTTTGAGATATTCGACCGTTTCCAGACTTTTCGAACACCCTGTATGTATTATATATAAGTATGTGTATATTTATATATCTTTGCTACTTATAAAAGTATGGAAAAATCTTTTAGACAGAAGTTGTCCTGTTTAATAAATTAAATATAATGCATAAGGAAAAGAAATTTTTCAAATGTCAATGTTTGAGATTTCAAGATCACGCATTTTGTTTTTGAATTCAATATTACAGTTTGTTTCTAAATTGTTATAGCGCGTAGAAAGACAAATTCAACGATATATGTATAAACATATATGCTGACCATATACTGCAGTAGAGAAAAGCGAGTTACAAAATTAAAAAATTTTCAAAGTCGATTTGGCACAATTTTCCGTCAATCGATCAATTTCAAATTTTGCACATATTATTTTTTCGTCCAGTGGCACCATTCTAAGGATTGTCCCACAAAAAAATCTGCGAAATATTTTTCGCCAAGTATAACGAAAGTCCACCCTAATGAGCATTTATTAACTGGAATACACAGCGCGGTCACGTGACGCGTTCCGTCTCTGTCGTGCGCGTGTTACAATGTCACATGGGTAATTCGGTACTGGCAGAGAGAGAGAGGGTAACTTCTTCCCATCAATTCGAGCAAATGCCTCCGACTATCTACAATCTACAAACATGAATTCATCACCGAAAATACCTGCTGGAAACATATTCTAAAATGATGTGTTAATATAAAATTTCGCGCTAACTAATCTTTTATTCTTCCTAATAAAAAACACAGAAACTGTCATTCTGAGCGAACCCTACATTTATATGAAAAATTTAATTCCTTTCGTAATTCTCATAACATTTTTTTATGTACATCCGCTTGAAAACAAAATTACAATTTGTAAAGGCTATAGCCGGGTTTGATAGTGAAATTCGCCCCCGGCGGGATTTTAATCGTGCTTGGACCATTCGATAGCCTACCCAAAAAGACCCCTCTCTGCCAAGTTTCAGCCCCCTATCTCATCTGTAAGGGTAGTTATTGAGAAAAAACGAAAAACCAGTTTTTGGCTCATTTTCCCTATTTATTGACAATTAAAAATTCTGAAAAAAATCTGACACATTTCGGATACCAAGCCACATATTAGGTATCATTTCCAGATTTTTCCGCTGCAAGCTCTGCTTGTAAAAAATGAAAAACACGAAAAAAATCGAAAAAATGCAGGTTTTATATAGAAATCTAAAAGGTGCTACTCTAGATTTAATTTAGCAATGAGGTATTACCGTAAGTATTATGCTCAATTTTTTTCAGATTTTTGTGAGTGGTGCGTCATAGTTAAAAAAAATAAAAACCGCTTTTTTCGGCGTTTTTCCTAAGTTATACTTATATTTTCTGAATCATAAAAATATATTATGTGATATTAAACGTTCCTACGTTCAGAAAAACATTTTTTTTTCTAACCATATTGCTTCCTAACCATATGATTATTGTTAAACCACTGTAAAAAACTTATTTGAACTATATTTAGACTATCTTAAAATATTTTTTCGGAAAAATATTCTTGGAGTACTTTCGGCCATTAAAGATAAAAAAATCAAGTCGATGCACAAATCCACGTAAAAAATGTAAAGTAGAGCTGTAATACAGTCCGTAAATGACTAGAGGCCGAAAGTGCTCCAAGAATATTTTTCCGAAAAAAATTTTAAGATAGTCTAAATATAGTTCAAATAAGTTTTTTACAGTGGTTTAACAATAATCATATGGTTAGGAAGCGTAAAAACATCTGATTAACATAGAAAAAAGAATTGACCTGATCGGGACTCGTACCCGGTCCAAAAAGTCTTCAGCGGTTCCGCAGACGGAGACTATAGCCGCTGCACCAACCGGTGCTGTTGAAATTCTCTTCGAAATATTCGAATATATGTACATAGTATTATTTTCGTATTTCGTATTAGGCAAGTTTTAAAGTCTGGGAGATGTTTTTCTGAACGTAGGAACGTTTAATATCACATAATATATTTTTATGATTCAGAAAATATAAGTATAACTTAGGAAAAACGCCGAAAAAAGCGGTTTTTATTTTTTTTAATTATGACGCACCACTCACAAAAATCTGAAAAAAATTGAGCATAATACTTACGGTAATACCTCATTGCTAAATTAAATCTAGAGTAGCACCTTTTAGATTTCTATATAAAACCTGCATTTTTTTCGATTTTTTTCGTGTTTTTCATTTTTTACAAGCAGAGCTTGCAGCGGAAAAATCTGGAAATGATACCTAATATGTGGCTTGGTATCCGAAATGTGTCAGATTTTTTTCAGAATTTTTAATTGTCAATAAATAGGGAAAATGAGCCAAAAACTGGTTTTTCGTTTTTTCTCAATAACTACCCTTACAGATGAGATAGGGGGCTGAAACTTGGCAGAGAGGGGTCTTTTTGGGTAGGCTATCGAATGGTCCAAGCACGATTAAAATCCCGCCGGGGGCGAATTTCACTATCAAACCCGGCTACAGCCTTTGCTTCAAAGAGTTTAAGCTAACATACAGTCTAAGCTAACTTTGTCCAAACAGGTTCTATAAATTGTAGTCTACATTACTAATAAATTAATAATAGTTAATTTCTTTCGAACGCGATGTTATTTCGTTTGATTTATTATGTGTTGAAAGAAAATGAGGTGTACACTGACGTATGTATGCTAATGTGATAAATTTGATGCGTGCATTTGTTGTTTACACACAATGCATTCCATTCATTCGAGATTTCACGGTTACGTCGCGCGTCGTCAGAAATTTCACATCCACCTGTTTCGTCGTGTTTGTTCTGCATCCCCAATTAACGAATGCCAGACGCCATATTTCATTCTGTTGATCTCAATTTCGTAGATCATTTGACGTATAAAGTGAAACTTCGAAATAATGCGTGTGCTACTTGAATTATTTCGACACTTTCATTTCAAAAGCAACTTCATTATGAAAACTTATCTCCTTTTTATTGCATAGTTTCAAAAGTTCAAAATGGTTTTGTCTACCATGTCATGGTTGAAATAATTCAATATTCACTAATACGCAAATTATACTAGCAAAAATTCTATATTATATATTAGTGTAATAAATAATTCATTACTATTAATAAATTCATTATTATATTCGTATATAAACAATTCACACAATTATTATTGTAGTAGTTGTACTATTTCTGTATTGTTGTACTACTGTCCTATTTTCATTGCACCTTCTATTACAGAAACAATTTCGACGTTCATCCAAAAAGTATTTCTTATTCGACCTACAATAAATACTACTTATCCTACGTTTCATATGCATTAAATTTGTTGGAACATCTGCAAAAGTAAGTCGATTGTTGAAGGATACTAAGAGTGTCCCGGTATATTTTAACGGTCCTCGGGTCTTTGTCACTGACTCTGGTCAGAAGTGGAAGGTCTGCAACCTTCAAATTCAAAGAGACCCTGAGTAATAAATTAAGGGGGTAGTCTACCCTATGGTTACAACTAGAATCTTACTAGAATCTTACTAGAAAACATGGGTTTGCGGGAAAGCAAATGTTGTCCTTATTTCAGCAAATTGTGGGCTGGGTGAGGGCTCATTGTAAAGAGGAAGGTTTGACGCAGCCGGCTCTGGTCATCAGGGCAGTCAAAAAGTCTTTCAGAGACAGAAAAATGCATTGAAACCTGCGGGTTTTTTCCCTAGATTTTTTCTCTACTTTGGGCCTTCATATTATTAGATATAAACATAATCTCGTTAACCTCATGACCAGAGCCGGCTGCGTCAAACCTTCCTCTTTACAATGAGCCCTCACCCAGCCCACAATTTGCTGAAATAAGGACAACATTTGCTTTCCCGCAAACCCATGTTTTCTAGTAAGATTCTAGTTGTAACTAGCGCATAGACTACCCCCCTAAGGGTCCTCCCACATCTGTTTTTCCCGAGTGGACCCAACAGGGGTTTTTCTTTCCCCTAAAACTTTCTCTGTAGCTTCACTTCAGTTTCGGCTTGCAAACTATACAGACGTCTTCTGACTAGTTCTTCTTCGGTCGAATAAAGAACAGATATTCTGAATTCTTGTGCGTTATTTCTGTATTATAAATACCCATTTCCATTAAAACTATTCTATTTTCAAAGTTACATTTCCAAATACTTCATTTTTTGATACCAATATTATTGTATCAATATACCATTTTCCCACAATTATTGTTGTATCGTAATTATAATTTTGAATTGTTTATAATAATAAATCCGATCTACAATAAATATTAATTATTCTACGTTTCATATCCATTCAACTATTCTATTTTTAAGAGTTACCTTTCCAAATAATTCATTTAATAATACTAATATTATTGTACCAATATACAGGGTGAGTCCGAAGAAACAGAGCACCTAAATATCTCCGTTACTTTTCGTTGTAGAAAAAAAACTTCTTAGGACAAAGTTACACTGTTTGAAGGACCACATGTAATTTTTTTCGAGAAAAAATTTTCAAGGTCATTTTTTAACAAGATTTCAAGGTGATCGATATTTTTTTAGTGGAATGGGGTATTTTTTAATACATCAATCGATGCAGCTGGACATTCGTTATAAAAAAGTACTAACCTATGTTTGTCTAAAAGTTAGTAGCTCACGAGATACTTCGATTTAAATAACTCTAAAACACCATTACTGTCGTACTAAAACGTTACACAAGTAAGTAAACGCCAACGGCTTAGTACGACAGTAATGGTGTTTTAGAGTTATTTAAATCGAAATATCTCGTGAACTACTAACTTTTCGACATACATAGGTTAGTACTTTTTTACCACGCTTATATTAGCTTGCCGAGTTGTCGTTGTTGTTGTTGTATGCGCCAAATCTTGTAATCGAATTTTAAACCACTTCCCAATGAGCTAAAGGCTTGAAACTTTAAACATAGCTCAGAACTTGATGACAATACAATAGTAAAAAACAAATTTTTTAAAAAACTGTGCGTTCAAGAGGAAAAAATATTAATATTGACCGTCACACCTCGTCGCGCGACACTCGGTAGTACGTCATCGCGTTCAGGGATCCCCACTTCGCGCGCCAGAGCTCCCTACTCTACTATGTGTTCAACTCCGACTCGTCCCCACTCCACTGACCCACTTCGCACCGGAGGAGCTCAGTGTGGTTGTGGTGTTCCGTTCATTCAGTTCCATTTCAGGCAATTTCGGACTCCGTAAAGAGACGTCGCACAGTGGGGTATTTGGCCCGAAAAAGTGGAAAAAATTCAATTTCTAAATTTTTTCGTATGGCATAAAATTTTTGTTGTTCGTTGTAGTTAAAGGTCTGAAGAATAAGGCTGCAATATTATTTTTTCTATTTGTACACCCGTGAAGTAGTAAACTTCATCGAAAGTCGAGAGATTTTAAGGCGCGCTTGGCGTTCTTAAGCAGTCTCTAAGACAGCGTCTGTTCATTGGCGATTTTCATGTGTTTGAAGGGAAATTCTGTAAATTCTTGTATTACAAAAGTTGTTCAGGTAGGTATACAGAGCACTTTCGCATAGACTTATTAGTTATTAATATTTGAATATTACCAATCATTCTGTAAGCTTTTTAAAAATTACAAAACTTTATTGACAATTTTGTTATAGCATAAAGCCGTATTGAGTGCTCTTTTTGGTGTCATTACATTCGGTAAAGATTCGTGATTATAAGCCAACAAAGTTTGATTCCGGATATGTCCGGATTCAAATTTTATAGCTAATTTAGAATTAAGTGTTTAGCAGCGTTTCGCGTACGCGTACGTTCGGCTACGCTTGGCCTCAAATGAAGAAGAAACATTATCCGAGGAAGAAATTTCTTATGTATTTTCCGATGAAAATTAATGGTAATCATTTTAAAATATTCTTATAATATACCGGGTGAGTCATTTAACGTGAAACAGACGTATATCTGGGAAATGAAGCTATTTTGGAGAAAAATGTTTCAGACAAAAGTTGTATGGTTTAGAGGGGGGCATAAAATGGTGTCATTGATTTGACCTTGGATAGTCGTTTGAAAATCACGTGAAGGTCATCTTCTATTTCTTAAATAGAACTCCCTATTTTTTGTTGCATATTCTTGTAGCTTGTTTTGACAACTTTCCAAAACACTATATTAAAATATTTTTTTCTTAAATATTTTTCAAGTTATAATAGTGCAAATATTCCATTATCGCCTTGCTTTTTCAGGGGTTCTCGATAATCTGAGGAAAAAATGTTTCCAACAAAAGAGGAACAGTATACAGACGTCTACAAATTTCAATATAAAAGTTAAAAAAAAATTTTTTTTCCAAAAAATAGAGGTAAATTTGATTTTTCAAATACTAAAATGTATTTTGGATTTCATAATGTTGTAGCTGATCTTAAGGCGAATCCAACGATATATAATATTATAACCTTGAGCCTATAAATAACGCTACAATAGTTTTTTCCACTTTTTCAGGTCAAATACCCCACTGTGCGTCGTTTCTCGGATTCATCCCCTCATTCTATCTCGCGTATTTCCATATCTTGCGTTTCTATATCTCACTATTTCATACCAGTATTACTATGTCTTGTGTACCATTTAAAAAAGACTAAAAAGTAGAACATAAAAAAAATACATAAAAAAACTTTTTAAAAATCACGCTTATATTAAAATGCACTAAAAAGGAGAAAATAATTTTTTAGACATTGGTGACTATAAATAAAAGCGTGGAGCGCCCACGAAGATTAATCCGTAATTACGTCAATATAGTTTAGCGCTCCACACTTTTATTTATAGTCACTAATGTCTAAAAAATTATTTTCTCCTTTTTAGTGCATTTTAATATAAGCGTGGTTTTTAAACAGTTTTTTAATATATTTTTTTATAACGAATGTCCAGCTGCATCGATTGATGTATTATAAAATACCTAATTTCATATAAAAAAATATCGATGACCTAGAAATCTTGTAAAAAAATGACCTTGAAAATTTTTTCCCTTACACCGTTTCATGTGGCCCTTCAAACAGTGTAACTTTGTCCTAAGAAGTTTTTTTCTACAACGAAAAGTGACGGAGATATTTAGGGGTCATTCCATGCCGAATCGATCACTTTTTGCAGGCACCATCGCCGATTTTGTTCTAAATGAAATATGTTGTAGTCCATGTGAAATTGGGGGGGGGGGGGGGGGTTTAAGTCATCATTTTGCCGGTTTCGAATTTTTTTAGAAATGGCAGGCCTTCAAATTTTTCAATTTTTGCCCATTTCGGCGAAAACGGGCCTCACTTACGAATTTTTATCTCGAGAACCGTTTGTCCGATTGAGCTAAATTTTTTTTTGTTTTATTCGGAAAGGACTGGGCTATTACAAAATAATTTTTTCAACCTCGAAAATCAACTTTATAATATCGAAAAATTTAAACAAATTCTTCTTTTACGTTTTTTTTAATGATGGGGCTCAGTGATTTAAATTTTGAAAAAAATATGGTAATATTCCTTGAAGTTTCCCCTTTAAAATGAGCCCTTGAAAAAAATGGTATCATTCAAATTGGCGTCGCAATGAGCTGGTAAAGGACGCCGTGAACCCCCGTTTCAGGTAGAGGTGGGTCGAGCGCACCGCTGTTATGGTCCGTTGTCTATACCGCTGGTCTCGAGAAAATACCAGCACACTGTAATAACTCTATACAGGGTGTTTACCTACAGGTGGGAGAAAATTTAAGGGGTGGTTCTCGACGATAATATAAAACGAAAATGTAGAATAAAAAAATTGCGATTTCGGCCTCGTTATTAAGTTATTAACAGTTAAAAATCTGCCCAAAAAGCGGCAACTTTCCAACAGCGGTGCACATTACGTACGTCACACAGGGGCGCGACAGTCTCGTATCAAGTGACAAACGCATGCATACCTTGGTTCTCATTTGGGGCTCCAGCGATGTGAAAATGTTTAAAAAATCGTTGGACGACATTGAACCTACGTACTCGTTAAAATCCACAAGGGCATTTCTAATATCCGCCCTATGGAATTATCGAGTAGGAATCAATGCCCTTTCACTTTTACATTCATTTCACACATATCCACAAATCCTTATCTTGCACTATAATTGTTCATAACACCGTACTTAATATACTCGAATAAACGCTCTAGCACTATTTACGATATCATACACACGCACTACGAGTTTCTGCGAACGGAAATCTTCGACTCGTGCGAGAAGAATCGTCCGTACAAGCTAGCATCCGTATGCACATTGTGTCAAGACAGCTGATGTGGTCAATGCACACACATGAAATATTTCGCGGTCACAAACAGAATGAGAAGGAATCACGAAATTCGTGAAAACAGGATAGACAATGTATTGGTATAGCAACGCGCGACGTTTGGGCGGTAGTTTGCTGTAGATCTTCATTTGTTTTATCGATCTGGCATCGACCTCATCAGCTGTCTTGAATCAGTATGCATATAGATGCTAGCTTGTACGAACGATTCTTCTCGCATGCGTCGAAGATTTCCGTTCGCAGAAATCACACACGACCTCAAGATGTCCGTCCGTCTGTGAACAAGTCTCGCGACGTAAATCAAGGTCAATAAAGTGCAGTGTTTCAACATTAAAGGATTACCAGTTCTTTACATTCTCCTCATTTCCCTCAGTAAACTTGTACTCTCTGTAAACTCGTAGTGCGTGTCTATGATATCGTAAATAGTGCTAGAGCGTTTATTCGAGTATATTAAGTACGGTGTTATGAACAATTATAGTGCAGGATAAGGACTTGTGGATATGTGTGAGAAGAATTTAAAAGTGAAAGGGCATTGACCCCTTCTACTCGATAATTCCATAGGGCGGATATTAGAAATGCCCTTGTGGATTTTAACGAGTAGGTAGGTTCAATGTCATCCAACGATTTTTTAAACATTTTCACCTCGCTGGAGCCCCAAATGAGAACCAAGGTATGCATGCGTTTGTCACTTGATACGAGACTGTCGCGCCCCTGTGTGACGTACGCAATGTGCACCGCTGTTGGAAAGTTGCCGCTTTTTGGGCAGATTTTTAACTGTTAATAACTTAATAACGAGGCCGAAATCGCAATTTTTTTATTCTACATTTTCGTCTTATATTATCGTCGAGAACCACCCCTTAAATTTTCTCCCACCTGTAGGTAAACACCCTGTATATACCTGGAGAACAATATTAGTAACCACTCTTGAACAACAACACCTTTTTAAGCATGACTTCTTTTATAGATATTAGTTTTTATAGGAATCATATATGTTCCACAAAAAAGGTGTCGTTGTTCAATGGAGATCACGAGAAGGTGGTGGGTTTCTTCCATCGGGGAGGGATAAGGAGGGTTTATGGTAAGAAGTATGGCTAGGATCATTGTGTGGGGTGGACTTAAGGATTATGGAAAAAAATATAAGAAAAACTATTTCATTACTTGCAATGCGCACTAGCATACAAAGACCATTAGATAATGAAATTCTAACCCCAAAAAATTTATTTGAATGGGCAGAAACATCTTTTTCAAATATAATATTTAATTACGTCACCCTAGATGAACATAACGATCATGCTGATTGTTTACAAGCTGGTTCTGCAACAGTATTGCCAATTATAGGCACTAGAAGCTTTCATAGCTTTATACCATTATCGAATAAAGAACTGCTATGCAAAACCTGCTCGTGCGATAATGATGGCTCTGTTTTTACTGTAATAGAATAGTTTCTCCTATATTTTTTTCCATAATCCATAAGTCCACCCCACGCAATGATCCTATCCATACTTCTTACCATAAACCCGCCTTATCCCTCCCCGATGGAAGAAAACCACCACCTTCTCGTGATCTCCATTGAACAACGACACCTTTTTTGTGGAACATATATGATTGCTATAAAAACTAATATCTATAAAAGAAGTCATGATTAAAAAGGTGTTGTTGTTCAAGAGTGGTTACTAATATTGTTCTCCAGGTATACATAGAGTTATTACAGTGTGCTGGTATTTTCTCGAGACCAGCGGTATAGACAACGGACCATAACAGCGGTGCGCTCGACCCACCTCTACCTGAAACGGGGGTTCACGGCGTCCTTTACCAGCTCATTGCGACGCCAATTTGAATGATACCATTTTTTTCAAGGGCTCATTTTAAAGGGGAAACTTCAAGGAATATTACCATATTTTTTTCAAAATTTAAATCACTGAGCCCCATCATTAAAAAAAACGTAAAAGAAGAATTTGTTTAAATTTTTCGATATTATAAAGTTGATTTTCGAGGTTGAAAAAATTATTTTGTAATAGCCCAGTCCTTTCCGAATAAAACAAAAAAAAATTTAGCTCAATCGGACAAACGGTTCTCGAGATAAAAATTCGTAAGTGAGGCCCGTTTTCGCCGAAATGGGCAAAAATTGAAAAATTTGAAGGCCTGCCATTTCTAAAAAAATTCGAAACCGGCAAAATGATGACTTAAACCCCCCCCCCCCCCCCAATTTCACATGGACTACAACATATTTCATTTAGAACAAAATCGGCGATGGTGCCTGCAAAAAGTGATCGATTCGGCATGGAATGACCCTTTGGCGTTCTATTTCTTCGGACTCACCCTGTATATTACCATTTTCCCATAATTATTGTTGTATTGTAATTATAATTTTCAATTGTTAACAATAATAATTTTATTAAATTACCTATTCGAAACAGTAACCTATGACGAATATGAAATGTAGGACGATCAATATTCGTTACACGCAATCAAGGAACAAATAGTTACCGGATGAACATAAAGACTGTTTCTGCAGTTATAGGTGCGGTAAAAAGAGCGCGAACGTTTTGCAGGCACGGAAGCACTGCTGAATGAGCTCTATGTTTACATGTTTCGTTAATGCAGCTGTCCGTCAAGAGCATCATCCGGGACGACGGACGGGACCATCAAATTAGTTTTGACAAGCGAAGCGGAACGACGTGTTTAGACGTTGCAAGATTTTCAAGAAATTCGATTCTTAATAGATTGCTCCGCCGTCAATTACTTAACACCTGCAACCTTGAGCTTTGTCACGTTTTTGTCGTCGGGGGCAAAAATATCTTTTAGTCTTCGACGATACCTTCGACACAGAGTCGCCAGATGAGGGGAGAGTGCACGAATTCAGGGGAACGAGTTACCCTCTCTCTGCCAGTACCGGATTATTCACGTGACATTGCGACACATGCACAACCTTAGACTATGCAGGGTGGTCCACCTAAATATGGCCACCTAAATATCTCCTCCAATTGTGGGGGTACAAAAATATTTTGTGTACTATTTGAATGGTTTGAAGGAACCATTATATTGCAAATAATATTTTTTCCGAAGGTCATTTTTTTCGGAGTTATCATGATCATCGATGTTCTTTTATACATAACTACATTTTTATTTTATTGCACCATGTAACTGATCGAAAAATATATTCAGATATTTATAAAAACATGACCTTGAAATGACCTTGATCTTCGAAAATTGGCGTTCCTTGGTTCCGTGGTCCATCTCCTCAGGTTATTGCGATGCAAAAAATATTTGTTACGTAATGTGCATATCATCAATGAACCAAATATCTGGCAAGAATATTTTTTTCCAAAGGTCTTTTTTCGGAGTTATCAAGGTCATCGATGTTTTTTTTTATCAAAAAATACATTTAGATATGTATAATAACATGACCTCGACCTTGATCTGAAGGTAAAACTTTAATTTTCAAAGATCAAGATCATTTCAAGGTCATGTTATTATACATATCTGTGTTACGTACGGAGGCTTTGCTTGCGTGACTTTTGCTCCCTCCTTCAAACCACGTGTTCATGCAGGAGATCCAGCTCGCATGCCCAAATAAATAGTTTTTGCCCTTATGGGAAAGTGCATACATCTGGGAAACATAGACAATCTTCCTGATTTCCGTTTACCCCCACTACCATTTTCTGAACAATTTCACTACTATATAAGGGGCTCGATCTTGGCTACCACGGACTTACAAGGAGAGGCCGCGGCCTTCGGGTCACCGATCTCGTTGAGACTTCGCACACTTATAGAGTTCGTTCTCCTGTTTACGAATATATACCATTATAGGGGCAGACGCTCAATAGTTTTTGAGATATTGACGATTAAAGTTTCATTGCTCACCTTAAATACAATATTCTTTGTAGATCGTACCAAAAGCCGGCGTGGCGTGATGGTAGCGTGTGTCACCAAACCCAACCTCAAGCTCAAAACGCACTCCCTCTAATCTCCCAAATAAAAAATATAATAGACTCAGCCATAAAAACGCAAACAGAACAACTAGCAAATCAGATTAAAAATAACAGCATCAGAATCAACGCATTAGCTCAGGCATTTAAAATAGAAATTTAAAATGTATCCAAACGCACAGAACAATTCATCAAACCATAGTAACACCAACACTAACATAACAATTAATCATCAAACACTAAAAATAATAGAGCTAAACGTTAACTCACTCATCTCAAACGAAAAACGTGCGGCACTCTCCGAATTCTTAGAAGTTCACGAACCGGATGCGGTCCTGCTATGCGAAACCAAACTTAACGATAGACACCGTGTTAACTTTAAGAATTACATATTTATCAGAACCGACAGACCGAACGCAAAACAGGGTGGGGGAACCGGCATACTAATAAGAGACAACATAAAATTTAAAACCGCCCAGTCAAACAGTTCCAATAGCGCAAATCTTGAATCAACAGCTATTGTAATAAAAATAAACCAAAGTCAACTATTCCTAATTTCAGTATACTCTCCAAGCAGCAACAACAAAGAATTTACCGCAGATCTCACAACAATTTACAACCAACTAGAACTACATAAGACAAATAACTACTACATTATTGCAGGTGACTTAAACGCAAAACACACCGACTGGAACAATAACACAAACAACAACAGAGGAACCACACTAAAAAGATGGCTACTCAATAATCAAATACAAAACAGAGTATCCCTACTAAACACAGCCTCGCCATCATACCCAAAGAGCGGCTCATTTATAGACATCTGCCTAGCAGACAACAGAATTAATTTCCACAATCAACCAACACCCGGCAGACTAAACACATTGGACTTCGACAGCGACCATAAAGCAACAGAAATAATAATATCACTTCTCCCCAACGACCAAATGCTCATAGAAGTACCACCCCCAAACATCATATACAACTACAGCAAAACCGACTGGCTCAAATTCCAGACGGAACTACTAAACATTGACGACACTGCTATCCCAAACACAAGAAACCTTACAATCACAGAAATTGACAATTACATAGATTCATTAAACATAAACATAAACTCAGCCATAGAACGTTCAATCCCACGCATATCTTACAATCACAACTCCTCAGACAGATACATCACCCCTTCCATAACAAAACTAAGAAAACTAAAAAGCACTCTAATTACCAAACTCAACAGACTGACATCTATAAACAACTACACCGACGCAAACGACACAATAATAAACATCTTGAAACACATGCTCAAAACAATTAGAAAAAAAATCAAAAACGAATTCCAAAGCTCTGTAAGTACATTCTGGAAAAAAAAATATCAAACCTCTCAACTCACAAACCCAAAGAGCTCTTCCCTTCCATAAAAACAATATTCCGACCGAAAGAACAGAACGCTATAAACACACTAAAAATCAACTCATCAGACACAGAAATAATCACAAAGGCCAACATAAACACGAATGACGTACAAATAGACGAGGAAGACAACTTAAGAATAACTGACATAAAGGACAAACTAAACGTACTAGGAGCGCATTTTGAAAAGGCACACACACAGAACGAAAACATGGGCAAACAACAACTAACTAACTTAATAGAACAAAAAATTCTAAAGTTAAAATCAGAAATAGATGAAGACATACGTAACGATAATACAGTCTGCAGATTCAACAATGATAACAGATCCGACAACCCGAACCCCAACTCAATTCCTCCAAACTACTTCACTACCACATTCGAGCTAACACAAACCCTAAAATATCTCAACAACAAAAAATCTGCCAGCTACGACAACATACCAAACATAATTCTCAAACACTTACCACCAGTATTCATACACAATTACACAATATTATTTAATAACTGTCTCAACAGGATGTATTTCCCAACCGCATGGAAAAACGCAAAAGTGATTGCACTAAAAAAGAAGGGCAAAAACAGTAATGACCCAGCCAGCTATAGACCAATAAGCCTCTTACCAAATATAAGCAAGATATTCGAAATAACGATCAACAACGCAATTGAACATTTTTCCTCCGCAAACAACTTAATACCGGAAACACAATTTGGATTCAGACGAAGACATTCGACAATACACGCTATAGCCAAATTTACTGCAGACATCTGCTGGGCCCGTAATGCAGGAGACTGCGTGGGAGCAGTATTTATAGACCTGGAAAAAGCATTCGATACTGTTTGGCTGGGCGGTCTTTTCTTCAAATTAATGAAAAAGAATTTCCCACCTCACCTCATAAAAATGTTATGGAGCATGACCCATAACAAAACATTTAAGGTATCCGAAGGGCAAAACTCCTCTTCCATAGTATTTAAAGTACAAAACGGTCTACAACAGGGTGCCGTAAATTCCCCCATCCTGTTTTGCCTATTTCTAAGCGACCTTCTCAGAATGTTCGACCTGAATGAGGACAACCGCAAAGGCGCCATAGCTTACGCAGACGACCTTCTATCATACATTATCGATAACAGACCGTCAATAATCAAAAAGAAACTACAAGAATTGTTTGACAAAATTCAGGACTACTTTCACACATGGAAACTTAAAATCAACGTCAACAAATGCGAGACTATACTTTTCAGACCAACCCTTTCGAACAACTCAGACGCAAACAGTGACGTACGAACGAACGCCAAACACTTCCACATACAAGACAACAGAGACACAAAACTAAAAATACCACACAAAAAGGTCGTCCGATATTTAGGAGTACACCTAGATTTTAAGCTTCATTTCAACAATCATGTTCAAATTCAAATCGAAAAAGCTCAAAAAGCAGTAGCAGCGAACAAGCGGATTTTCTACTCTAAATTCCTAGACAAAGAAGTGAAACTTCTTTTTTACAAATTATTAATCAGACCGATACTCACCTACGGTATACCTATCTGGTTTAACATCAGCGCCAGTACGATGGAGAAAATCCGCTTGTTCGAACGCAGATGCCTCAGAGCCTGCTTGAACGCGTACAGAACCCCGGAATCAAACTATACGAAATATTACAGCAACCACGCACTACTAAAAAAATCAGAAACAATGCGCATAGACATATTCTTGCTAAAGTCCACAAGAAATCACTGGGCAAACATAAGAAAAGTAGTTAACAATAGCCTCATTTTCAGCTCCTCCTTTCCGAACCCCCAATACTTAGAAAAAACAAGATTCACAGGATACACACCACCAGAAGCTTTCATACACTTTGACTCCGCAGGTCTCATACAAAACACACAAGGCTACCCAATTATATACCACTACAACAGAAAAAACTTCACTAAAACAATTACATACAACAGCAACATAAACATACACGGTTCAGATATGAGATTTCTTCATAAACTAACCGAATTCGATACAAAAAACGACCACAGGAAAAACACTAAAAGATACTGGTGGCTCGCCCCATCATCATAACTCAAACACTTGACACACATAAAATATTAAAAAAAAAACTGCTCATAATGCGCAAATAGCGGCACACCTCCGACTCCACCAACACAAAACAAACGCGTACCTCCAACGCATACCTCCTACACAAACCTCCAATCGTCACAGATACAGACAAACAAGTAAAATAAGCAACAAAACACAGCGCCTATAAATACATAAGTTTAAGTTAACTCTAAGACTCGATCACTCCACATTTGATTCAGATTTCTCTGGGCAAAGAACCCCAATAAAAAATTTTAACCATTAACGGGTCGACACCCTAAAAACTCCTACAAAACAAAAACAGCGAACAAATGTACAGTTTTTCCACCGTGCCTTTCTGTACACTTCGAACAACACAATAATATAAGAAAACATCTTAGCCTAAGCCGACATACCTGCATTAAATGCTATAAATCGTACAATGCTAAATCGCGCGAGCCCGTCCCAACGGGCCTTTAGTTTAATCTCCTAAGTTACTCACTCTGTCAAACTTTTGTGCGTATAAGTTTCATAAACCTAATGTATTGATATATTGTTATTTTGGCACAATAAACGCTCTTTAAAAAAAAAAAAAAAAAAAGATGGTAGCGTGTGAAGTTCTCACGCGGAAGACCAGAGTTCAAATCCTGTCAAGTGATTCGATTTTTTTTTAAATTTTACTTTATTTTTTATTTATGGAACATTTACCTCGATGTATGTGTATCATATTAATTTCAATCAATTCGATTTCACGCACAATAATTCTATAATACTAACAGAAGTAGAATAGTTATAATAGAATAATTACAGTTATTGTTATGTGCAGCAGTGGTATTTGTCGTAGAAGCAAACAAAACATAAAAAAGCGAAGCATCTTGCACATCGTATTAATACACTTTCACCACATGAACATTTGTTTTTTAACAGTTCCATTGGGAAGCACACCTGATTCACGTTTTCAAAAATTTCTCTATCGTTGGATAGTCCAGCGGCAAACAATGCGTATTGCAACATGGGCTTAAAAATTACTGCAGACAATTGGATGTGTATGAGGGAATGTATTTTAATGGCATCTTCTCTTCTTGAAATTTCTCGATTGTTTTCGATTAAATAGGTACAATTTTGTATTCTTTTTAAAAAATTTTTAATCTGCCTGTAAAAGTACACGTCGCAAGGTTGTACTAGCGGTGTACATTTAGGCGGAATTATTCGGAGAGTACAGGTGGTGTCTCCGTCTGCCGTCACAAATAAATCGTCATACATTCCCACATTTGTCTGTCCTCCCCAGGAATCAATTAACAAGAGAAATTTGTTTTCTTCTGCATAAGGTTGCAATACCAATTTTAGAATGTCTTTATATATGTCCTGTGTTAATTTTCCGGAATTTGAACAAGTTACTATTATATTTTTATGATGTGACGTAAGCTCATTTACTTTTTTCTGTACAAGTGGTCCGAATTTTGCTGAAGGTTCTTGCATACATAAGAATACATGCGGTAACAGTTCTCCTGCCATTGTGATGCTGTACTGCGCTGTATATGTATGCGTGGTTTTTGAGATATTTTTTTTATTTACAACTACGGTTTTTTCTCCCTTATATGTCATTGTCCTTCCGAATGTTGACTGGTATTGACATCCTGTTTGATCCGTGTTAATTATATAATTTAAATTAAATTGCGGGGTCATACACTTTACTATTTTACGAAAATTTTCGGCGGCCTGCAGTATTTCGTCAAAATTTTTTGCTTCTTGTGAAGTAACGTACTTCGTGATTTTTCTCTGTCGGATATCGTGTTTTAATTTGAAATTCGTTACGCAAGTGTGACCAGCTTTAAAATGAAAATTTGTAGATTGATATTGATGTGCTCCTGCCAGTGCCCATTCTTGGAGGTGTCTCGTAGTTACCTGTTGACAACTTGCACGAGCTTCTTGAAACCGGTCGTACGTCCACTTATCAATCGCATAATATTTTTCAAATATGGTCCCTCCCTCTTTAATTTGTTTCTCCCAGCGAAGTAGATCTTCTTTTCTTTTCAACAATTTACTTACTTTTGATCGGAGTGATTTTAAAGACCATAATGGATAACGACGAGCAGTAGTAACTGCTTTTATTTTCACATCTAGCGGCACAATTTCTGATTTCTTCATCTTTTCTTCCGTGTCAGACCATTCATCTTCAATAGAATCGTCACGTGTAATTTTCGTAAATACATTTTCCCTATCTATTTCATAATTACAAATGAGATCCTCCTCTGTAACTATTTCATGCTGCTGTATCATATCGACAACGAGTTCAAATATTTTTTCGCCTATTGCTATCGCTGCATGAGAAATTACAGACGATCCTTCCGCCGCAATTAAATTTTTATTTCGCAGGAGGTTTTCCGCATATAGAAAAGCATCCTTTAAATATTGTTTCTGATTGTCAAGAATCGCACTTGTATCACTTATGCATACATTTTCACTCGCGCCAGAAACACAACGAAATGAACATCTCGATGTAGACGCTCGTGTATTCAGTTTTATAAGAACCTCTTGATTTCACCGTGGAACAAAACAGACTGATCAACTGACTCGAAAGATGCAGTTCGGAACTAGTGAATTGCATCATTTGGATATAAACAGTCAACATAAACAGAGATCAGGGAACCTCTCGAGTTCGGGGAAACTCTTGAGAACACGACGCGGTTTGTAAACATCGGGTTACAATACTTACCCATTGGTGTTGGCCGTGATAAATTTTGAATTTTCTTGTGAAGATTGCATTTGAATTTTTTTTCTTCAATGCGTATAATAATAAAGATCGATTTACAATTAGAGAATTTTATTTAAAAAATAGAGATAATGCAATTTTATGCGTGAAATCGAATTGATTGAAATTAATATGATACACATACATCGAGGTAAATGTTCCATAAATAAAAAATAAAGTAAAATTTAAAAAAAAATCGAATCACTTGACAGGATTTGAACTCTGGTCTTCCGCGTGAGAACTTCACACGCTACCATCTTTTTTTTTTTTTTTTTTTAAAGAGCGTTTATTGTGCCAAAATAACAATATGTCAATACATTAGGTTTATGAAACTTATACGCACAAAAGTTTGACAGAGTGAGTAACTTAGGAGATTAAACTAAAGGCCCGTTGGGACGGGCTCGCGCGATTTAGCATTGTACGATTTATAGCATTTAATGCAGGTATGTCGGCTTAGGCTAAGATGTTTTCTTATATTATTGTGTTGTTCGAAGTGTACAGAAAGGCACGGTGGAAAAACTGTACATTTGTTCGCTGTTTTTGTTTTGTAGGAGTTTTTAGGGTGTCGACCCGTTAATGGTTAAAATTTTTTATTGGGGTTCTTTGCCCAGAGAAATCTGAATCAAATGTGGAGTGATCGAGTCTTAGAGTTAACTTAAACTTATGTATTTATAGGCGCTGTGTTTTGTTGCTTATTTTACTTGTTTGTCTGTATCTGTGACGATTGGAGGTTTGTGTAGGAGGTATGCGTTGGAGGTACGCGTTTGTTTTGTGTTGGTGGAGTCGGAGGTGTGCCGCTATTTGCGCATTATGAGCAGTTTTTTTTTTAATATTTTATGTGTGTCAAGTGTTTGAGTTATGATGATGGGGCGAGCCACCAGTATCTTTTAGTGTTTTTCCTGTGGTCGTTTTTTGTATCGAATTCGGTTAGTTTATGAAGAAATCTCATATCTGAACCGTGTATGTTTATGTTGCTGTTGTATGTAATTGTTTTAGTGAAGTTTTTTCTGTTGTAGTGGTATATAATTGGGTAGCCTTGTGTGTTTTGTATGAGACCTGCGGAGTCAAAGTGTATGAAAGCTTCTGGTGGTGTGTATCCTGTGAATCTTGTTTTTTCTAAGTATTGGGGGTTCGGAAAGGAGGAGCTGAAAATGAGGCTATTGTTAACTACTTTTCTTATGTTTGCCCAGTGATTTCTTGTGGACTTTAGCAAGAATATGTCTATGCGCATTGTTTCTGATTTTTTTAGTAGTGCGTGGTTGCTGTAATATTTCGTATAGTTTGATTCCGGGGTTCTGTACGCGTTCAAGCAGGCTCTGAGGCATCTGCGTTCGAACAAGCGGATTTTCTCCATCGTACTGGCGCTGATGTTAAACCAGATAGGTATACCGTAGGTGAGTATCGGTCTGATTAATAATTTGTAAAAAAGAAGTTTCACTTCTTTGTCTAGGAATTTAGAGTAGAAAATCCGCTTGTTCGCTGCTACTGCTTTTTGAGCTTTTTCGATTTGAATTTGAACATGATTGTTGAAATGAAGCTTAAAATCTAGGTGTACTCCTAAATATCGGACGACCTTTTTGTGTGGTATTTTTAGTTTTGTGTCTCTGTTGTCTTGTATGTGGAAGTGTTTGGCGTTCGTTCGTACGTCACTGTTTGCGTCTGAGTTGTTCGAAAGGGTTGGTCTGAAAAGTATAGTCTCGCATTTGTTGACGTTGATTTTAAGTTTCCATGTGTGAAAGTAGTCCTGAATTTTGTCAAACAATTCTTGTAGTTTCTTTTTGATTATTGACGGTCTGTTATCGATAATGTATGATAGAAGGTCGTCTGCGTAAGCTATGGCGCCTTTGCGGTTGTCCTCATTCAGGTCGAACATTCTGAGAAGGTCGCTTAGAAATAGGCAAAACAGGATGGGGGAATTTACGGCACCCTGTTGTAGACCGTTTTGTACTTTAAATACTATGGAAGAGGAGTTTTGCCCTTCGGATACCTTAAATGTTTTGTTATGGGTCATGCTCCATAACATTTTTATGAGGTGAGGTGGGAAATTCTTTTTCATTAATTTGAAGAAAAGACCGCCCAGCCAAACAGTATCGAATGCTTTTTCCAGGTCTATAAATACTGCTCCCACGCAGTCTCCTGCATTACGGGCCCAGCAGATGTCTGCAGTAAATTTGGCTATAGCGTGTATTGTCGAATGTCTTCGTCTGAATCCAAATTGTGTTTCCGGTATTAAGTTGTTTGCGGAGGAAAAATGTTCAATTGCGTTGTTGATCGTTATTTCGAATATCTTGCTTATATTTGGTAAGAGGCTTATTGGTCTATAGCTGGCTGGGTCATTACTGTTTTTGCCCTTCTTTTTTAGTGCAATCACTTTTGCGTTTTTCCATGCGGTTGGGAAATACATCCTGTTGAGACAGTTATTAAATAATATTGTGTAATTGTGTATGAATACTGGTGGTAAGTGTTTGAGAATTATGTTTGGTATGTTGTCGTAGCTGGCAGATTTTTTGTTGTTGAGATATTTTAGGGTTTGTGTTAGCTCGAATGTGGTAGTGAAGTAGTTTGGAGGAATTGAGTTGGGGTTCGGGTTGTCGGATCTGTTATCATTGTTGAATCTGCAGACTGTATTATCGTTACGTATGTCTTCATCTATTTCTGATTTTAACTTTAGAATTTTTTGTTCTATTAAGTTAGTTAGTTGTTGTTTGCCCATGTTTTCGTTCTCTGTGTGTGCCTTTTCAAAATGCGCTCCTAGTACGTTTAGTTTGTATACGCTACCATCACGCCACGCCGGCTTTTGGTACGATCTACAAAGAATATTGTATTTAAGGTGAGCAATGAAACTTTAATCGTCAATATCTCAAAAACTATTGAGCGTCTGCCCCTATAATGGTATATATTCGTAAACAGGAGAACGAACTCTATAAGTGTGCGAAGTCTCAACGAGATCGGTGACCCGAAGGCCGCGGCATCTCCTTGTTAGTTGAAGACTGAACACGAATCTGTACGCGTCTAATGAGATTCGGTCTGATTCCCTTTCAATCGTTTTAACTTGAAAGAAATTTCGAAATGCGGTTCTTAAGTCAAGTCAATTAATTTACCCCCGCATTTCTCAGTGCGTCAAAACCGAGAGCTCGGGGATTAGCTTCCGCGAATAATACAACACAGTACAAGTGTATTTCCATTTTACTGAAGAATATATTCTACTCTTTATATTAGATAATTGAGAGTCTTTAATATCTTTCCTACATCATTTGAACTCCAGTAGCTAGCATTTCACCCATATCGATAAACCTTTACCGCTCGAGGTTTATCAACAATTCTATACCGAGTTACGAGAGCTTAACTTCCCAATACCTTACCACTTTCCGAAATCCTGTGACACCCGGTGATGAAACAGGCATCGGCTAGTTCACAACCTTCCATCTAGCGGCGGTGGTGAAACAGACATCGGCTAGTCCACGACACTCTCTGTCTTTCCTAACCTAGTGGCGACCCGGTCACGAATCAAGCATCGGCTTGCCACGAAAACCTATCCTGCGACACCCGGGGATGAAACAGGCACCGGCTAGTTCACGGCAATCCTAGTTCACACGAACAAACCTCGGCCACGTTTATCCGCCAGCCCTCGGCGCGTAACATCTGAATGTATTTTTCGATCAGTTACCCGAAGCAATAACATAAAAATGTAGATATGTATCAAAAAACATCGATGACCTTGATAACTCCGAAAAAAAGACCTTTGGAAAAAAATATTCTTGCCAGATATTTGGTTCATTGATGATATGCACATTACGTAACAAATATTTTTTGCATCGCAATAACCTGAGGAGATGGACCACGGAACCAAGGAACGCCAATTTTCGATGATCAAGGTCATTTCAAGGTCATGTTTTTATAAATATCTGAATGTATTTTTCGATCAGTTACATGGTGCAATAAAATAAAAATGTAGTTATGTATAAAAGAACATCGATGATCATGATAACTCCGAAAAAAATGACCTTCGGAAAAAATATTATTTGCAATATAATGGTTCCTTCAAACCATTCAAATAGTACACAAAATATTTTTTGTAGCCCCACAATTAGAGGAGATATTTAGGTGGCCGTATTTAGGTGGACCACCCTGTATACAGTAAATCTTCATTTACTGTCCAGGGTCGCCTATGCGATTACTGTTCAGTTCCTACCCACTCCAGTGCCGGCCAACGCCGCACAGTGGTCTAAACGGGCCGTTTAGCTGGACAAAACCCAAAAAATGCAAATCCCGCAGAAAATTTCCCGCTATGGTAAGTAAATAAGAGGTAATGTACCAGATAAGAAGAATCACTGCTGTTTTATTCTTTGTTATCACCCCATAATAAAATATGCCCCCACGAAAAACTCATTTTTCAACTTCGTATTTCTTAATCGTCGTTCGACACCTCGCTATTCATTAGTATATCTCGTTGTGAATATCCAGTAGTGGAAATATTTGTGAAATTTTTCATTTTATGATGGATACCAGCATGAACTGTAAGTACAAAACTCAAATAAAACTTAAAATATATTGTTTATTTATTTAAAAATGAAAATATACTTCAAATGTATATAGCACTTAAACTTTGTCAGTCTCGCAGAAAAAGCTTCAAAAAGCTTCACGATGGAACATGTTGGAACTTCTTTATAGAAGTCTAGAGTGTCCGAAAAAATCAATTTTATTTGCTCCTTCTTGCTCTTTTTAATTTGAGACAGTTTTTAGTAATCCAATGTCGATATATTACGAATCATCTCTATGATACTCTTCTACGTAAGCCACAAACGATAAAAAGATATCAAAACATGGTTGGGGTAAAAGTTATATCGTATTCTTGGGCCCATAAATTTATGCAAACAATTTCGAAAATTTATAATTTTTTTTTAAATTTTGAAAATGATTTTTTTTAGAAAATTTTTGTACAGATTTGTCGGCCTAAAAATACGATATAACTTTTACTTGAATCAGTTTTTGCTAACTTTTGTCGTTTGTGATTCATAAGCACTTACATAAAACGGTCGGTTCGGAAGCTTTTCGGTGGAAATGCCCAATTGTCACCACGATGTTTTGAACATTTTGGATAATCTGGCAAGAAAATGTTTCCAACAAAAGTTAATCGATACTCAGTCATCTATAAATCCCAATATAAAAACATTTCCCGAATATTTTTTTTAATAAAAAATATGATCATATTAATTTTTTAAATGTCACTACATATTGTTGTAGCTGATGTCAAGACGAATCCAATGACCTACTTAACTACGGCTTTAACTCTTAAAATAATACTAGAATAATTTTGTCCAGCTAAATGGCCCGTTTAGACCACTGTGGTGTCGCGCCGCACCGCAGGGCAGCGATGATTGATCTCGGCTCGAGTATATCGGTGTGAACACCACTACATTTCACCATGAATAGAATGTTCTAACTACCTAATTTTCATTATTTTTTATGGGACTTTCACTAACTTATTTCTGACATTTTTCTGATTAAAACAAGACCAAACACGATATAATTTCAATTGTATTTAGTGGTTCAATCGACGGTGAAAGTTTTTGAACGCAACGAAGAACAGCGCATGGGACATTCCTTAAACTGTACCGGCAACGACGACTGTCCGCGTCCCTTTCTATCCCATACGCTGCCCTCCTTGCGACCGAAACTTTCATCGTCGATTAAACCACTAAATACAGTTGAAATTATATCGTGTTTGGTCTTATTTTAATCAGATAAATGTCAGAAATAAGTTAGCGAGAGTCCCATAAAAGAATCTGTAATGAAAAATAAAGCATTTTTAATTGGCATTACATTGTGAGGACCCGCGATTTGTATTTCATTCTGTCCTTCTCTATGTACAGCATTCTATTGAAGTCTCGGCGCGGTCGACGCGGTAGATTCATAGACGTAGTCATAAAAAAATAGTGTCCCTATACGATCACTCTCCGTGCAGAACACGGCTGATGGACAGTAACTGCTCGCTGTCAAATAATGTTTACACTGTCTTACAGAGTCGAATACGACGAAAAGCTAAATGTTAGATTGTCCGAAAAGTTTCTTTCGGAATGTGTTCTTTTAATATTGCTAAATAAATATTAGGTTGTCCCAAAAGTTGGTTTTCGATTCATGCACACTACGCAAATTCGTGTTAGAAAGTGCTAAAACATTAACATAAAAATTATCGCATTGTTTGTATTTATTTAGCAACATTAAAGGAACGGATTCCGAAACTTTTAGGGACAACCTAATATTAACACTTCCACAAACATTTCCACTCCTCTAAATTGAGTAATATATTAGTAAAAATATCATGTAATATGTGTTTTGAATTCGTCGCGATGTCCTCTAAATATGGGAAAAAGAAAAAATATGTGGCCCTATTTGTTATACCTAAGGTGACCTCGATTTCGCCATGAAAACAAACTGTTTTCGAAACTTTTTTGATTGATATCTATTGTGCACTCTATACCCTGTAACTAGAGATGGGCACGCAATACTCTGTCTTGCAAAGTTTTCGAACAAATCAATCGCTACTAGATTTCGAATCAATTCGATATTTATTCGAAAGTCAGAAATTCTTGAAACTCTTGGAAGTTGTGATCGAGACTCATGATTTTCAAGACTTTCAAGACTTTCGAGTTTGTCGATGTAATTCCTCCGCTCCGATTTGAATGACCTTGAAATTTGTTGCCAAACTCACCATTCTGAATAACATTTCACATTGAAGTTTACGACGGCCGGCTTTAGTTTACGAGACAATTGCAAAGAAACTTTATGTGTAAATGCATGGATTAGGTCTTGATTAGATTTGGATTTCAAGACTTTTAAGATCTTCAAGAGTTTTAAGCTAATTATGTTGAAAGTGATTCGGATTTTTCGTCATAAACATTGGATCGAAGCGATTCGAAGAGCTTCATATCCCATTACTACCTGCAACTCTTGTTCTAAACTTTTTTTGTCAGATGGCGGCCAGTGAAGTAGTGATGGGCACACAATACTCTGTCTTGCAAAGTTTTCGAACAAATCAATCACCACAGAGTTTCGAATCAATTCGATATTTATTCGAAATCAGAAATTCTTGAAACTCTTGAAAGTCTTGAAGTCTTGAAAATTTTTAAAGTCTTTATAATAATCTTAATAAATGTTATACTTTTTATAATATTGGTACGTTCATACTGTTATTCATCCCGATGCTGACATGATTGTAATCATTGTTTCGTGATAGATGTAACATTTCAAGAGTTTAAATTCTTACAAACCTTCCAAAGTGTTAAGTCTTTCAAGATTTTTAAGACAATGAAGACTTTCAAGACGTCCAAGAGTTTCAAGAAAGTTCTAAGCTTCGAATTATGTTGCAAGTGATTCGAATTGTCGTAAATATTGAATCGAAGCGATTCTACGTGATTCAGATCCCATCACTACAGGTATGTACAGTGACCGAAATAATGATAGGTTCACTAGCTGCGTCGGCTAGTTTACTGCTTTTACTTTCATTTTCGTTTTCGGAAGTGTACTGTGGCATTTCTTTTTATTTCGCAAGAATGTGTTCTACACATTGTGTGAGTAGTCAGTCGGCTATTAACAGTATTAGTGTGAAGATGTACATGTTTCAAAAATGCTTTGAAAATTATCGAGTACAAGATACGAAATAATTTTAGGTTCACGGAGAAATATTTAGAAGTTACTATTGATAGCGCAACTTTTTGAACGTTTTTGTATGGTAAGTACACAGATTTATACATTTTAAGAATTATGAAAAATATTTTATGTTCGTTTAATATTATTAAAGCACAATCACATGGGAAAATCGTTAAATGATAACGAAAAGGGCCAAATTATTGGTTTCCAAAGTATGAGTCTCTAACAGAGAAATTGCAAGATGATTGAAAAGGTCATTAAATGTCATAAACAATTTGGCTGTGTTTCCGTTTACGTCCATCGTCAGAATTGGATGAAATTTTGGAAATAGGTTCTATTTTGACTAAAATGATGATTCTCAGAAGGATTTCTGGCGACTAGAAAAACAATTTTTTACTATTTTAATGTCAGTCCCTACCTTACCAACAATCTTTTTTACTATTTTTATGTCAATCTAGAGTCTAAGGTGGCATTAAGGATAATTCAATCATAGATCACATGTGTGAATTTTTATGGCGCTATGAGGTCAACAAAGCTGGTGATGATCCATTTTTGCAATTAATTGAAGATATTAAATATGTATATTATGGAAATTAATATAAAATGTTTTCAAAATTCCAATTGTTAAACCAATTAATTGAATATCTACAATGGGAAGATTATGCGATCAGAATTAGTTAGGATTAGGTGGTAGGGAGGCACATACAAAAATGCAGGAGTGGTGTCGCTAAGGTAGGGAGTGACATTGAAATGGTAAAAAATTTTTTTTCGAGTCGTCAAAAATCCTGCTGACAAACATCATTTTAGTAAAAAAAGAAGCTATTTCCAAAATTTCGCCAACAATTTTGTAAAATTAAAAGAAACATACGACAATAAAAAATCTACAGGTTATCCAAAAAAATTAACATATAGGGACAAAGATACAATTTTTTAAGAAGCACGGCAAAATATGCTTAATGCCCCTAAAATAAAAATGAAATTAGATTTGCCAGTTGATGTTAGACGTGTACAGTAAGTTGTGAGATCGAATGGGAGACTTAAATGTTCTAGAAAAGGGAAAAAACTCCGCTAACTAAATTCTACAAGGAGGAGAGATTAAAGTTTGCAGACTATCATATGTCATGGACCGAAAAGTAGAAGACGGTGATTTTTTCTGTTGAAAAAAGATTTAATTTTGACGGCCCAGATGGGTATTAACATTACTGGCACGATCTGCATGATGAAAAAGTGTAAAAATGGCAAGAGCACATAGAGGAGGATGTGTAATGGTTTGGGCTGCATTCGACTGGCACGGTGAGACTCCCATAATGTGGTTCCCTCCAAAAAGCAATGCCGAAAAATATCAGGGACTATTAGAATACGTACTGGATGAATATGGCGACAAGATTGGTGGACCTAATTCAATATTCCAACACGATAATGCAGCAATACATCGTGCAAAAACAATTAAAAACTGCTATGAGAGGGTAAAAGTTGAAGTTTTACCCTGGCCATCAAGGAGTCCAGACTTAAATCCGATTGAAAATCTTTGAGGAATATTTGCCCGAAAGGTATACGACAATGGAAAACAGTACAGCACTGTTTCAGAAATAAGAAATGGGGTTAGAGAGGCGTGGTCTGAAATTAAATTATAAACATTACAAAAATTAATTTAATGAATTCCACGCAGAATATTTGAAGTTATAAAGCACAAAGGAGGTTCGACTAAGTACTGAATTATTTTTATTTTTTTTTTATTTTTTATGTAAAAATACATAATGAACCTATGTTTATTTCGTAACTAAATTTCAAGTGTTGTAGTATAAAATTTGTAATTGACATTAATTAACATTGTGTTATTCAATTGAACTGTGTATTTTGTTAATTTTATTAGAATGAATATATAATAATAAGTAAAATAAAAAATACTGCATTAAACACAACATTATGTGAACAAATTGCAGTGAACCTATCATTATTTCGGCCATTGTAGTACTACATCCTGTATATTGAACTTGATCCCATCCCTAGCTGTGATTTCCGAGCGAGAGTATTCGCACATCAGGTGGTCAGGCAGATTAGAATACATGCATAGATAGTTGGTGAGGGGAGAAGGTGGGTTGGGGAAGGCTGTTTGATTTCGCAAGTGCAGCACTCACCTTGTCGTACATTCGATTCAAGAGCCTCGGGACCGCTGGCATTACGGTAGGCCTCAAGGCTTTCATGTCTTCGGCTAATGTTTTGATGTCACCGCTGTAAAAGCCCACGGACCCACCCACCATGTACATGCCGTTCTCGCAGCATCGTTCCAACATATGTGCCAGAGGTAAGAAGCTGATCATCGTGTCCTGGTACGAGGGCTTGTGCTCGCCCAACTGCAACAGAACTGCGCATACACCGGCCATCACGTTCTGATGCGACAGCATCACGCCCTTCGGATTTCCGGTGGTACCGGAAGTGTAGCATATCGTGCAGATATCGTTCACGTTGGGTGGCACCTCGGGATGATTCTTCTGCGCGCCGAGTCTCTCCACGTCCTCGAATCTCAGCAGTTCGATGCCACGGTTCTTCGCCCTCTGATTCGTCGCTTGCCGCGCTTCTTTGATCACTACCAGTTTCCTTAGGCATCTGTGAGAAAAAACGAACTCGATTACAATCGATCGAGAAAGTTCCAAAACAAGCTTTAAAATGACATATAACTCATGAGATCAAGGTAAATATTTATTGGTATAAAATTGCAATTAAAAAAAAGGAACAAAAATCCTGCATTTCTTTCTTTACAACCTAATATTAGTATGTACATGTTATAATGTAGGATTAGTATCCTTATGTGTAACAATGGATATAAGATTTTCTCCCATATTTTGCTACTTCTGCAGACTAAGATTGGTCCAGCGGCACCACCCACAATTTGTATTGATATTGTGTGGAAAACAATGGTTTTAGGTTGAAAGATAACTCCCTAAAATTTTAAGTCGCTAACCCTTCTTATAAGGATAATATGAGGGTAAATACCCTTAACTGTATTATTTTTTTCTCTGTTGTTAATTAAGATATTCAGATAAAAAAAAACGAAAATACTCGAACTTACCTCCGTCATATCATACATTTTTTCACCATTGTGATCAAATTATTAAGGGTAAAAAAAATCATTTAATTTTTTAGGAGTGGGAATTGCAAACAACCCTTCGAGTGACCTCTTTCAAAAAATTCAGAACAATGTTCTGTTGCTTATCGAACATATAAAAAAGTTTCAAGATGGTCGGATTGGTGGAACATAGTTAAATATTGAAAAACATATGAAATTGCGTCATTATAATGGTATAATGTACAGTGCAGTGTTTCTTACGATTCTAATGAATAATTCTTATCAGGATATTAAGTCCCTTCTTGATCAATTATTTCTTTTTAAACGCGACGCATAACATTACATAAGTAGTAAATAATTTTATATGTGGTTATATTATACATATGTACACAGGATGTCTCAGACCACCCGTACCACCCATTTATAATCTAGAAAATAGGTTATTTTTAAAAATTCAAAGTGTTTCATTTATAAATCAGATGCGCTGTATCAAATGGTGATATTTTTAACTTCCGGTTTCGGCCGGAAATAGATGATTGAGACCGGAAGTTACATTTTCCAAATGGATCATGGCATTTTTTATTACGGATTCCGATTTTATGCGAATAACATGAAACTTTTGTCTGAAATATTTTTCCAAGAAATGTCATTTTATGTTGTTTATGTAACCTTCAAAATGAGTCTTGGCGAAATAATGTTTTTACTATCTGTGTAATATGATTTGAATAGGCAGGGGGACTATGACCCTCTAAATTTCGTTTGTTTCGCACGGTCCAGCGTTGGTTCCAATTTTGAACTAGAGGGTTATTGTTGCTCGCTCGCTTCGCTCGCTCGCGAGTAGGGCTGTTTTTGCGAGAGGGTTAGTGGTACGCATGGCTAGTAGGGCCTACTGCTATTAATGTTTTTTATTTGTTTTTTACCACGTTTTTATTAGCTTGCTTTCCTGTTTGTTTGTTTGTTTGTCTGTTTGTTCGGTGGCAAATTTTGCAATTGATTTTAAACTAACTTTCTCATGAGCTAGAGACTTGAAGTCGGTTACATGGCTCAGAACTGGATGACAATGCAGTATTCAAAAAAAATTTTTTTAAAAGTCTATCCGTTTCGGAGAAATAACAATTAAATATTTACCTGTTCACCCCCCCCCCCCGCGATACCTACGTCATCGCGTTCAGCGATCGCCACGCCGCGCGACAGCGCTCCCTACTCCACTACCCGTTCCCTCTCTGACTCATCCCCACTCCACTGACCCGCTTCGCACCGAAGGAGCTCAGTGTGCGTCAGTGTGCGTCAGTGTGCGTTTGAGCTCCGTGCGGTGTTTACAAAGTTACTACGTATTATTATACTATAATGTTTGTTTACCAATCGAAGGGACAGTTACACCGAGATTTTCGGTCGAACCTTTATCTTTGACATTTTACCACGGCGTTTCGATATGATGCGGTCGCAATACCGTCTGAAATTTACTACATGTCTCTGTTATAATCTCGAAATAATGTCTACAAAAAAGGAGCAGTTCGTTAATGATGATTTTCACAGAGAAGTCGCCAAATCACCAGGTATGCCATTAAATATTTTACCACGTTTTTATTAGGTGGCTTTCTTGTATGTCTGTCGCACGCACGCACGCACGCACGCACGCACGCACGCACGCACGCACGCACACGAACATTTTGCTGAAAATAGTCTAAAATGACTGCAATGACCATGAAACGTGAAGATCTGCTAAAAAATCAATTTTCGATTTTCGGGGTCGTTACAATAACTTCCCTATAAAATCGGGAAGTTACAAATGAAGGTCACCTTCATATCTCTAAAAAAATAATATAAAAACAAAAATTTTTTGGTATTGTATAAGCCCCATTTTATCATTCAACTTTGTCCTTCAGACATTTGACGTATCTTTAAAAACAACAAAGATATTTGAGGTGGCAAAATGTGGCGACCCAACCTGTATACAGTGGGTAAGGGTAACGAATGTGTTCGAACGCCCTTTAAACAAAATAACTTTTTTTATAATTGCACCAAACGACCTGATTCTTTATAATCAATTAGAAGTATTGGCTTGTAAAATGATGTGCAAAAAAGATTTTCCAAAAATTATAATTTACAAGGTTACATGCAAAAATAAAAAAAGGCATTTTTTAAAACTTTTTTATTTGGGCCCTTAATGAAAATTTAAAATATATGTTTTGTAGATCTATGTTAGTTATACACATGCTTCGACTTCAGAAGTTACAATTCAAGCTTCAACTGGAGGAGAATGTTCCGCACAAACTACACAGTCTTGTAATAAAAATGTAGAAACTGTGAAATTCGTTGAAGAACCGTATGTTTATACAAATATGATCGAATCAGAAAATAACGACGAGTATGACAATAACAAATATGATCAAGTGAATATAAGTGATCCAGGTTTATGGCCAAGTATTATAACCGATAAGTTTAGAATGTTTTGTGTTATAACCAGACCTGTACAACACAAAAGAGTTTTTGCTAAGAATGCTGAAGATAGATCATTTTCCACTACGTACTACTTTTAAAAAATGCCAAATGGTGAATCACAGCTTCGCATCTGGTTAATTTATTCAAAAACACAAGATTCGATGTTTTGTTTTCGTTGTATACTATTTTCCAAAACAAGAGGAAATGGACAATCTACACGATTTATAGGTGGCTATAATAACTGGAGAAAGCTGTCAACTGTAATTCAAGATCATGAGCGTTCTATTTGTCACTTTAGTTTAATGCTTGAAAAGAATTACTAAAACGACTAAATTTATGTTCGTCTATTGATAAAACAAATCAAGTTAATATAAATAAGGAAACGGAACGACCTAAATTACCATTTCAAAGAATTGTAGATGTGATTCTATTTCTAGCACGTAATATAATCTTCCACCTTGAGGACCCATGAAATAATAGAAACGAATAATAATGGAAATTTTTTAAGTTTAATCGAATTATTAAGTAAATACGACTCGGTGCTAATAGATCATACAAACAGAATAACAAATTCGAAAAATAGAATTGTGCACCATTTAGCTCATAGATCACAACAACAAATTATTTCTGCGTTAGGAAATAAAGTGCTTAACAAAATGAAAGACGATATAAAAGCAGCCACGTACTATGGTATCCAAATGGATTGTACTCCTGATATTTCCCATAAGGAACAAACTTCAATCATTATTAGATATGTAAATTTTGAAGAGAAAAGATTAACTATAAACGAGTATAGGGTTTATTGAAGTAACTGATGTGACTGGAGAAGGACTAGCAAAAACTCTGTTGAAAAGATTAAGTGAGCTTGATTTAGATATTATGAATTGCAGAGGGCAGGCATACGACAACGGCAGCAACATGAAAGGAAAGTATAAAGGAATTTATGTGCCTTGCCTATCACGCTCTTTTAATTTATTAATTTGTGATGCCGCTTCCAGCAATATATATTGTAAACATTTTTTGGGGATATTGCAACATTTATATTGCTTATTTTCTGCATCTACAAAAAGATGGGAAACTCTACAACATTACTCTTAAACCAGTGTGCGACACTCGTTGGGAAGCCAAAATAGATTCGGTTAAAGCAATGTATACACAGTTTGAACAAACTTGTAATGCCCTAGAAGAATTTATTGATGTAAGTAACGATAATACAGCGGTATCCGAAGCTATTGGATTCAATACAAGAAATGCCATTTATTTTATGTTTAATTGTATGGTTTGCAATATTGTCAAAAATTAACACTATCAATAAACTATTTCAAGCAAAAACAATTGTTCTCTACTCGGCTTTTAATTTAGTCAATAAAATTAAAACTGAAATCCAAAATTTAAGAACAAACATTAATACATTTTTAGACGAAACAAAAGTGCTAGCACGTAATTTGAATATTTCAGAACATTTTCCTGAAAAACGAATTCGAAAAAGGAAAAGATTATATTCCGAAATAGCAGAAGATGAAGTTATAGAAAACCCGGTAGAGGAATTTAGATGTTATTTTTTTAACACTGTAATTGATACTGTTATTGTACAAATAGAAGATACCAAATATTATTTCTGATTTCAAATTAATCACTGATATAAAAACCTTGGAAAAACATAAATTAGAATACTGTTCCAAAAATTTTGTTAAGTTTTATAACAAAGATGTAGATGAAAACCTAATCCAGGAAATTGGTTTGCTACGGGATTTAATTTTGAACGAAAGGGATGTAAATAACGCACAAAACATATTGCAATACATACTAAATAATAATTACACTGAGTTATTCCTAAATGTATTAACTGTGTTAAAACTTTTTTTTACGTTGCCAGTTACATATAACAAGTGCTGAACGCTCTTTCAGCAAATTAAAATTAATAAAGGATTATCTTCGGTCAAGCATGTGTGCAGGACGCTTAAATGCACTTGCTATATTGAGCATCGAAAAAGAAATTGCAAAAAATTGTAATCTTCTGAAGTAATTAATGTATTAGCAAAAACAAAATCACGCATTAAGTAAACATGCATTAGTAATATATGTTCGTGTTTGTAATTTTTTTTACTTTACAAAAAATGTAGGGCCCCAAATGGTTTCTTGCACCCAGGCCCCTTTATAGAGAAGGCCGGCCCTGAGTATAGGTACAGTAAAGTCGCGATATTTTTCCAACGGCCTGTGTTTTGCACGGTGGCATAGTTCATTTCTTTTTATGACTGCATCTACCGCGCCGAGCCGAAGCGTACCGGTGTGAACCACTACTAATCGAATTACAAAACTTTATTTTTCATTATTTTTTTATGGGACTTTCAACAACTTATTTCTGGAATTTTTTAATTAAAATGACACCAAACACGATATAATTTCAACTGTATTTAGTGGTTTAATCGACGAACAGCATTTAAACAGCATTTTTTCAGATTTAAGAATATGCGAACATGTAGCTCACCAAGTACTGAGAAACTTTTGTATAAAATATTTTTTAATTGCACTACTGGAAATGCCTAAAAAATGGTGACATAACTTAATGAACATACCCTGTATAGTAAAAATCACACAAAATATAAATAAATTTAGTCTTGTTACTTTTATAATACTACACACATCAGTCACTTTTGATGGTCGGTAGGTTTAGTGTTAAGATTCTTATAACAATGGATATAAGGTATTCTTTCATATTTTGCAACTTGAAATTTATGATCCGAATGGGTAGGGAGACGATGACGTCGTACGAGCCTAGTGACGAGGCACGCACACGATTATGTTCTGTTTCATTGGCACGGCCGAGTGGACTTGTAGTAGTAGGCTTTTATCTATACGTACAATAACTCCACACAATCAAATTTTGCAAAAACTTCAACAGCTTATATCTCAGTAACTATTTGTTTGCGACATGTGAATTCTTTCAAACTTTATCTTTTCTGGATGAATGGAAGGTGTTCATGCAAAAACAAACTTTAACAATAATTCTCTGTGGTACAAACAATATTGCAGCAAGTTTCTTTTACAAATGTCCACCGATCCAGAGGTGTAGATTCACTCCTAGATAACCATTACTTTTTATACACCCTGTACATGTATTTTACTAATTTCTTACCATTAGCTTGCGAATTACGTTTATGATGTAAATAAGCAAATCAAATACAGCTTGTGTACAAATTATTGGAGCCGTTTATACGAATTGATAAGTATACATTAAAATGATGAATTTTTACATGACTGTCTAATTATAATTATTATCATTTTTATTAAGTATTTTATGAATGATAAATTTATGATTAACAATCTAACGTTATCTGATTGCGATCAAATGTGTAGAAACCAATCACTTTATTATTTGAAAAAATGTATAGTTTCTCCGACTGCTAATATTTAAGTATTTACTATTTGGATTCAGGAAGAACGCAGGAATTTTGTTAAGCTCGCGTCAACGCCGACAATAATACATACAAACAACCAAACGGGTTAACGTACAAATCCGTTCAACGCATAAAAATAGATAACTTATTTTTACCCTCCGTCTGACGGGTTCTTTATTTTTAAGCTCGAGTGAAATAAATTCGACGATATCGCTCAACAGCAGTAGTACTAACTGCGATCAAGAGATTAATATTTCGAGATGTTAAACCCATCTAACACGCATCAAGAACATCAAACGCAATACAGGGTGTCCAAGACCACCCATCCAGAGTTGTTAACTTCCTAGATTAGCATATTCGGTAAAAATGTTTGGAATAAAAGTTGCAGGGATTAATGAAGGATATATGTGCATGACCTTGTAATTGACCTTCGGAACCATTTTCACGGTTATTTGGAGGTCAGTACGTATTTTTAAATACTGGCATCAAGATTGGACGAAGCTTCTGATTCATAAACTTGTCTTGAAAGGTCGATTTACGTTATACTCGGCCTCTATGCTTGACCTCGAGTTGCGATAACCCAGATCACGAATGACCTTGACCCATAGGTCATTGTACGCGTCATAAAAGGCTCTACCCGATAGTACATAAAAAAATATACCATTCCATTTAAAAAAATGAAGGTGACCTTCATATGTCCACCTACAAAAAAGCTGCTAACATCAGATTAATGACCTATCGAAACCAAGCAAGTTCTATCTGATGCATTTCTTCCTAACACCAATAGCAGCCGAGTTATTCAGGTGGCCTGTTTCTGGCGCCTCACCCTGAATGTCCTCCATTAATCCCTGCAATTTTTATTCCAAACATTTTTAACGAATATGCTTATCTAGGAAGTTAACATCCCTGGACGGGTGGTCTTAGACACCCTGTATATGTAGACACATATTTATTTGCTTCTCACATTCTTCATTATACTCAACTATCAATGTTCAAGCGACTATGGAATGAATTCTTAGACTTGTTAATATTTAATTAATACATCGAGACTTTTCCTACTCAATTTCTCATACTAAACACTCCTTACTACTTATGTAGCGAATATACAGAGTGTTCCAAAAATATTGTATTTCCTGAAATAGCATAATTCTTAAGGTCATTTGAAATAGCTTTTTCCTGTACGAAAATGTTTTCCGCGGCTTCGTTAAGGAGTTAGTAGCAAAAAAAACGGCCTAATCGGAGCGCGGCTACAGCGGAGGGATCCGTCTTGGCCAATACCAACGCATCGCCACGCTCGGCGGGCCCTGTAGCCGCGCACTGATTGGTCCACGTTTTTCGTTAATAACTCTTTAACAAAGCCACGGAGAACATTTTTGCAAAGGAGAAAGTTACTCTAAATAATCTCAGGAATCATCCCTTCGAAGAAAGTACATTTTCGGGACACCCATACAGGATATACAACCTGTCAAATCAAAAGAAATATTTCAAATAGTGAACGGACGTAATTATTTTGAATTAATCAATACAACACAATTTAGGAACTAATACTACAGTTATTTGGTAGTTTCACAGTAAAAGCTCCTTTTATGCCGCTCCGCAGGGCGGCGACGATTAATGTCGGCTCGGGTACATCGGTGTGAACACCACAACATTGACCGGAGTGAATCGAATACTCAAACTTCTTAATTTCCATTATTCGTTTATGGGACTTTCACTAGCTTATTTCTGGCATTTCTCTGATTAAAATGACACCAAACACGATATAATTTCAACTTTATTTAGTGGTTTAATCGACGATGAAAGTTTCAAAGGCAACGAAGAACAGCGTATGGGACATTCTTCGGACTGTGCCGGCGACGGCGACACACTTCGGTCACGCGATCCGTATTTCATTTTGTTCTTCTCTATGTTCGGCCCTCTACTGAAGTCTCGCTCGCGCGGTCGGCGCCATATGTAGACGCAGTCATAAATCAAAAATAGTGTCCGGGCGCGATCATTGTCCGTTCAAACCCCCGGCCTTTGGACAACGAAGGAGCTTTTACTGTACCTGGAAAATTTTCCGGTTGTTTCAAAAATGTGTAATTTTATAGATTTCGATGTGCTCTTTCCGAATTTCAACTTTGCCACCTCGTATCTTTGCCGCTCGCGCCGCCATATTGGAAAAATGGCACCTAATGGCAGTTTTTTTGACAATATCTGCTTTCCAACTCATTTGCGATAGAAAAATTTATATACAAAATTAAACTAGAGAACATTTCCTACAATTTATGTAATAACAATTTTAGGTGGCTGGAGAGGGGTTAATGGGGGGGGGAGAAAGATATACACACTGGGTTATGCGGACGATTTGGCAACGTTAGCGGAGGATGAAATGAGGGGAATGATAGGAGTATTAAGAAGATATTTAGAAAAGAAAAAATTACAATTGAACGCGAAAAAATCAAAAGTGATGAGATGCAGGAGGGGAGGTGGGAGATGGAAGAAGGTGACGTGGAGATGGAACGATAAGGTGATAGAGGAGGTTAGGGAATATAAATATCTGAGGTATACGATAATGAGAGATGTGGGCAGAAGGCTCATGTCGAGGAAAGAATAAGGAAGGGGCGGCGATAATGGAACAGGTGTGGGGGATAGGGAAAAGAAAGTTTGGAAAGGACTGGGGTAGAAGGGCGTGGTTATTCGATAAGTTGGTCGGTCTGTAGTGAGCTATGGTGTAGAGATGTGGGAGTGGAAAGAGAGGGGGAATAGAAAGTATGCAAGAGAGGTATCTGAAATGGGTATTAGGGGTGGGGAGATATACACCAGGATATATGGTTAGAGAGAAACTACAAAGGGAATTATTAAGGGGGAGGGCAGGGTTAAGAGCGTGGGGATACGAAAAGAAGTTAAGTGAAGGAAAAGGAGGGGAACTAGCACGATTATGTTGGGAGGAAATTAGAAGGAAAGATAGGAAGGGGGGATAAGGGACGGGTGGGAAAGGGAGAGAGAGGAATTCTTTGAGGAAAGAGGGTGGGTAAGGGAAGAATGGGTTGATATGATAAAGGAGAAGAAAGGGCCTGTAAGTGAAGAAATAGTGAAAAGAGAAAAGAAAATGCAAAGAGACGAAAGATGGGAGAAAATAGGTAACTCAAAATATAATAAATGGTACGGGATGGTGAAGAAAGAGAGTTACCCTGGGTTGGTCGACAACTCATTTGACGGACACTGTTTTTATCAACGATTGGACCGACAGTAACTTTCGTCGACACTATGTTTTCATCTACACGGTCAAATCGTCGACAAAAGTCGCCATCGACACGGTTTGGCCGACACTAACACGGTCAAATCGTCAATGAAAACAGTGTCGGTCAATTGAGTTGTCGACCAACCCAGGTAATCCGAAGAGAGAAGGCTATCGGGATATCTAAAGAAAGGATGGGGGGAGAGTAGATGGCTGAGGGTAGCTAGATTTAGGTTGGGAAATGAGAGGGGAGGGGAGATATTGGGTCAATGAGGGAGAGAAAATGTAGGATGTGTGAATGGGAGAGTGAAACTTGGGAGCATGTATGGGAGGTATGTATGAGAATGGATGATGATAAAGGATGGAAAGAGAGAATGTGGGAAGTTCTGGATGCTGAGGGAGGAGGGGAGGAATTGATGAGGAAAATAGAATGGAGAGAAAGGGAAAATGGATGGGAGAGAAAGAAGGAAAGAATATAAAGATGATGGAGATAGATAAGAAAAGAAAACAGGAAGGGAAGTCCGAAAATAGGGAAGGGGGAGAGGATGGAAGAATGTAGATATGAGAATGGGTGTATGGAATGAGTGAAGATCTCTCTCCCTCGATCTCTAGAAAAATGTAAATAATTGTAAATAATTCTAAATAAATATTGTAAATATAGTGATAAGAAGTAGATGTAAGTAGCTGTAAGGTAGTATTTAAGCGGTAGTATTTAAGGAAGCTAAAGTAAGGAGCAGAGTAAGGAGAAATGTAATCTGGATTTGTAACCCCGAGGGGATCCAATATATGATTCATTTATTCATGTAATAACAATTTTTTTGTAAAATCAATAGTTTTGGCGTACGAGCGCCGCAAACTATTATTCATCTACACCAGGCATGCACAGATGGACGGTTTGGTAGCCGGAGCCCTGGACCCGGCTCATGAGCCGGGTCGGAGCCGTGACCTAGCTCAGACGTATGGAAGGGGAACCAACTAACTGTAAGCGTGACTTGTAAACAGAGCACGAGAGAAAACGAGTGGGAGGGGCGTGGGCAAATGGAAAATGCGCCTGAATGGTCAGACTACAATAACGTAGACGCCCCCACTCTCACACGCTTTCGTGGACCCAAAGCGCTATTTGACTATTTTGAGAGAAGTACATTATAGTACGTTTGTAGCAATACCTGTTCCTACTCCTATAAACGGCGGGAGCCACGCGTGAGTCGAAAAGTGTGCGAGTGTCATCCGCGAGACTAGGGAGCGTAGACTCGTATTCGGTGTAAAGGAGCCCTCGGAAAGGGGCAACTGAATTAAATATATTTGTTCACAGTAAATCACAGTAAAACTAGAGGGCTATTGTTGCTCGCTTGCTTCGCTCGCTCGCGAGTAGGGTTGTTTTTGCTCGCTCGCTTCGCGAGCTCGCGGGTAGGACTGCTCTTGCGAGAGGGTTAGTGATATGCATGGCTAGTAGGGCCTACTGCTATTAATATTTTTTATTTGGTGTGTGACTCTCCAAGAGTCACACAAAGAATTTCCCGATTCGTTACTCCTTCGCTAACATCGCTAACATCGTTTTTTTTTGTACTTTCATCGATATTCTCCCAAAATGTATTCTTGGGAGTAGAGATGATTAACCCACTCTTGCATTGGAATAACTTTCGATTATTCCAAGCGGTAACATTAGCATCAGTTAAAAAAGAAAAATTTTTTTTAAATCTAACAAAAAAAAATGTTAAGAAAAAAATTGTTTATGAAATTGCGTTTGGTTCTTTGGTGGAAAATTTTCGTCCTCCCTTATAAATTGCATTGTAGAATCAACTCTTTTCGAAAAAAACTAAAAATCTAAAAAACTACTTGACCAATGTGGACCAAAATCTAATCAGCTCTACGTTACGACGGGGCACATCGATTGCATCATCCATCATTCTGATCGCGTTGTTACTTTTTCAGAAAACGTTAACGAAAAATTTGATACCATAGAAACAGACATACGCACACACACACACACACACACACACACACACACACACACACACACACACACACACACACACGAACATTTTGATAAAAATAGTCTAAAATGACTCCAATGACCATGAAACGCGAAGATCTGCTAAAAAATCGATTTTCGATTTTCGGGGTAATCACAATAACTTCCCTATAAAATCGGGAAGTTAATAATTAAATTGCACATGGAAACATTTTTAAAAAATGTTAATTTCTCATTTTAACATAATAAAACATTTTAACATACATAATAAAAAATAAAAACAAAATAAAAAAAAAATTTGATTTTCGCTTTTTTTAGCAAAGCGAAGAAGATTGCGCTAAATTTTGGAATTGTGCATTGCATGTGGATTAGGCTTACTGGGGACACCACGATAAAAAAACGCGCCGCTTACTTTAACTCAAGGTGGTAAAATGAAAAGAGTTTTTTAGCCAAAACGCATGTTGAAGTACAATTTGCAGCGCTCATACGCCAAAACTATTGATTTCACAAAAAAATTGTTATTACATAAATTGTAGGAAATTTTCTCTAGTTTAATTTTGTATATAAATGTTTTTATCGTAAAATGACTCGGAAAGGAAATATTGTCAAAAAACTGCTATTAGGCGCCATTTTTCCAATATGGCGGCGCGAGCGGCAGAGATACGATGTAGCAAAGTTGAAATTCGGAAAGAGCACATCGAATTCTATAAAATTACCCATTTTCAAAACTCTCGGAAAACGTTCCAGATAACCTTTTTTTTCGAACCAAATGACTGTACTATAATGAAAATACTGAATATTTTGTTTTTGCAATTACGACTAACATTTTATTCAGCCTTGGTTAGAAGCGTATACGTCAACGGGTTAATTTAACCGATGAATTTAGTATTTCAATTTCGCCGTTTTGTCGAATAATTACGAGTATGTTGTTATGCTTGCAGTTTGAACAGGTTCTTTATGCCTTCTACGTTACGTTGACGATAAAAAAGTCAAAGTTATTTTGGTTGAAACACTTCAGAACGTTGCACGGGAGTATTTAAATTTGACTCGAATACCACGTGAGATTTGTAAGTCGTATACGTGACGAACTACAGAAAAGTATATGTATACATATAGATACGCAAGCATTCGTGGCACTCTGCCATACCAACATACCAAAAATCACGATACCATATCTTCAAGATTAGAATTTATAATACCATCTGTTCGACACTATGTTGAATTACTTTGTTGTTTACTATTATTACGACGCAATACTCGCGACCTTCGTACAGAAACTATTACTTAATTCTGAAAACGTTCGATTCTATTTTCGAAGTTGTATTGGCAAAATTACCACCATCGCCTTATCTTCAACCGATTCTTGAAAGTGTGAATCATTTTAATAACATAGTATGTCTTATATCATATATCTTATATTATATATTGTTTTAAACTGCATTTTGTAATATTTACTAAATATATCTTTCACTATTGTATTAGCATATTTAAAATTTATATACAAGAAAAATATAACATATGTAGACATGATGTTTTTAAAGATGCAATAAATGTTTGTTAAGTAATGAAACCCTTTAAGGAACTACCTGTGCCAAGCCAATAATAACAATAATATCATATATTGTTTTAAACTACATTTTGCAATATTTACTAAATACAGGCTGAGGCGCCAGAAACAGGCTACCTGAATAATTCCGCAACTATTGGTGTTAGGAAAAAATGCATGACATGGAACTTGCTTGGTTTCGAGGGGGTATTAATCAGATGTTAGTAACTTTTTCGTAGGTGGACGCGTAAAGGACATATGAAGATCAACTTCATGTTTTTAAATGGAATGTGGTATTTTTTAATACATCAATCGATGCAGCTGGACATTCGTTATAAAAAAGTACTAAGCTATGTATGTCGAAAAGTTAATAGGTCAGGAGATATTTCAATTTAAATAACTCTAAAATACCATTACTGTCGTACTAATAAGACGTTAGTGTTTACTTACTTGTGTAACGTCTTAGTATGGCAGTAATGGTATTTTTTCTTCCTTATACTAATATCAGCCGAGTTATTCAAGTGGCCTGTGTCTGGCGCCTCACCCTGTATATCTTTCACTATTGAAAGTCATCGTATAGCAGGTCGTTGAATTCGTTTCGACGTCGCCTACAATATTATGAAGTTAAAAATACCCAATTCCATTAAAAGATATGACAGCGACCTTGATTTTTTGTTGAAAATCGATTTTTTTTTAAATTTAACATATTGCAGTTTCTTGTCGGTGAAATAGTGGTTAACTTTGGTAAGAAACATTTTTCTGTCCGACCAGGGATCAAAAACCTAACCCGAATCGGATTCGGTTCTCAATAACCCGCTGTAACCTGTAACCCGCGTAGCTTCGGTAACCGGTTACTAGATGGCCAACTGTAACCCGGTTAACCGCGTAAGAGCGAATCGGTTTCGGTTCTTGGTAACCCATGAAACACTGTAACCCACACTAAGAGCGGGTTTTGAGTACGAAGTTTGAACTTCTTTTCTTATTTATAATTATGCTTTGGAGCCAATTAGATTGAATTTATCTACAAATCGATTTGAAATCATATGAGGACAACTTATTATTGATAAAGAAATTTGGTATAGAAACTTGTATTTTAGGTAATTATGAAGAGTATGAATATGTTGTGTGTGTCTGAAAGAACGTATATATTGTATAATAAGACAATAATGAGCCAAGAATACCTGGTATTGTGATATCGTTGTTGGAGTGTCGATATTGGCAATTGTTTGACGCGGAACAAAAAAAAAGCGAAACGGAGAAAAGATTGATTAACTGTTTCTCGATTTTCTATTGTTATGGGTTGCCCACCCATTCCCATTCTTATTTCACACGTTGTGTTGAAAACATTTATAGTTCAGATTGTGTTCAGTGTCGATTAGCGATATATTATAGGCTTTCAAAAGATTCTTATTAATTTTTATTCGTTTATAAAGTTAAGAGAATAAAGCAAGTGATATTTTACTTTCTTTAATAATTCAATTAGTTGCTTAATAGTTTGATAGTTGTAAAAGAAACTAGAAAGTATAAACCAAATTAAAATTGATCTTAAACATCTTGTGCGTCAATATGTTTGTTATGATTCAGGTTATATTCCGTGAATCTCTATTTAATAGTAACCCGCTCTCTCTAAGATTTGAGAACCGTTCCCTCGAGGATAGTATGGGTTACAGCGGGTTACAGTAACCTTCCTTGGTTAACCGGGTTTAGGTTAGGGTTAGACGTCGGGTTTGCGCAGCCCTCCTCTTCTGGGAAGAGAGGGGGGTCGGCGGGGTCGAGGAGTGCGGCGCGGGGGACGTCCCCCCGTGTCGCGGTGGTCCCCCAGGGTGGGGGTCGGTGATTGGTGGGAGGGCGCGGGGAGTGTTCACCTCCTCGCGCCAACTAATGCCCCGCCCCTCCCGGGGGGGGGGGCGGGGCTTCCCTTGGCGATGCGGCGGGTTCGCCGCTTGAGCCGTCGTGTGCCACCGCCCCGGGGGGCGGAGGATGGAGGGGCCGGGGGGTGAGCTGACCCCGGCCTTAGGGGGGGAATGTACCCCCGGGGTGGCACGGCACCCCGAGACTTTCGTCTTTGTGGAGGGGTGTCGGCCACACCCCAGAGGCGTGCTCTGGGGTGGGCGCGTAGGGGGTGGGGTGGGGAGGGTCGGAGCGTTCGGATGCGCCTCCGACAACCCTTCCTTGCCGGTGTCGGCGCCTTCCTGCCCTGGCCGGGCGGGGGACCCGCGGGTCCCCTGCTCGAGCGGGGCAGGAGGGCTCCGGGAGCTGTGGGTGGACCCAGCTGGGGCTCGGGAAGCCCAATCCGAAGGCTCCAGGGATGGGGACACCGGCGGGTCCCTCCGCCCGGGGTCCGGTCAGTGTAGGTATGGGGGGAGCTAACCCCTCCCATTGGGATGAATGTAAAGCTGGGAACTGACCTGTTGTATACTCGCCTGATCCAGACTCTTTCCCTGTAGCTCAGAAGGGCGTGTGTTTTTAGTGCGGTAGGCCTCGGGAGGGGATCGAGTCGCTTGCGAGTCGACCCTTACCCGAGGAGAGTCCCACATAACCTCGGTTATCCCCAGGATGCCGAGTAATGCGTAAAGCATTTTCACACGAAAAAAAAGGGTTAGGCGTCGGGTTAGAATCCCTGTGTCCGACTATCCGAAGGGGCTGAAAAATCGTGGGGACTAATTTGCGCCGCACCCTGTATATTTGGTTCTTCTCTTTTATTTATTTAAGTCGTATTTTTTAGTTGAAAACAAATACAAGTTCCACAAATATAAATTACAATAAAGTTTGAGAGCCGTGTTCAATATAATTAGTAAACAAAATTGTTTAAAATAAGTAACAGTCAAGGAACTGTCCATTGAAATAAAATGAAATACTTGAAATAGTAGCGAGTGGTTGGCAACAAAAATAAAAAATAATTCGGAGTGCAAAGGGTTAAAATCATTAGAGGAAGAGAAATAACATTGAATTCAGTTTCAATTTCTCGCAATCGATTTAGACAATTTTGATTAACACGCTTATATTAACTTGCCGTGTCGTTGTTGTTGTATGCATAAAATCGTGTAATCGAATTTTAAACCTATTCCCATAGTCCAATCTTGCTGAAATTTTGTACACCCACTTGCTTCCGATGATGACAATAAAAGTAAAAAATACAATATATAAAAAAAACTTTTTACAAACCACGCTTATATTAAAATGCACTAAAAAGGAGAAAATAATTTTTTTCCTGGTTCTCCATAAAATACCGAATCCAGTTAAATGATTGATAATATTTTTCCCCAAAACTGTAAGCTCTTAGTTCAAAATTTCTTCTGTTATAAAATTAATGTCGGAATAGATAGAAAAATTTAATATTTTAAATAAAATCATGACATTGACTAATCGCTTAAAATTTTGTGGAAAATATTATAAATCATTTAACTGGATTCCGTATTTTATGGAAAGCCAGGAAAAAAAATTATATTCTCCTTTTACTAAAAATGCACTAGCATTTTAATACGGGTGTCCCACGCAACTAATCCCACGTACCTCCTAAACGGACGGGAATAGAGGAGAGAGTTACAAGAAAAAGTTGAATGGCATCAGACGGTGCACACTACGCAACTAATTTTATGCACTTTTGTACATCGGTACATCAGAAAAATGCAACTGCACTTTTTTTTAAAATGGAAACCTACATTTTTGACTGCACCAATCGATGCAGTTTGTTGTGCTCTACATAAAAGTACTAACATACTTATGCCCAAAACTTATTCGTTAGGAAGTTATTGAAGCTAAAAGTTCACTGAATCATTTCGGTCTCGGCAAGTGTTTCGGAGTTCGGAGTACCTACGTTATGTTCCATTATAAATCAGAGAACTTTCAGCTTCGATAACTTTCTAACGAATAAGTTTAGGGCATTAGTATGTTAGTACTTTTATGTAGAGCACAACAAAATGCATCGATTGGTGCAGTCAAAAATGTAGGTTTCCATTTATAAAAAAAAGTGCAGTTGCATTTTTCTGCTGCACCGATGCACCAAAGTGCATGAAATTAATTGCGTAGTATGCACTGTCTGATACCATTCAACTTTTTCTTATAACATTTTCCTCTATTCCCGACCGTTTAGGAGATACAGCCTGTTCCAGTTGCGTGGGCCACCCTACATAAGCGTGGTTTTTAAATATTTTCTTTTTAATATGTTTTATTATTTTGCATAAAGATCCGGGGTCTAGTAATAAATTTCGCACTACTCGTCAAAGTCGGTACAACGGTAGCCTTCCTTGAAGTGTTAACGTAAGTTGCGACGATGAAGAACTTCAACGTAATTCGAAGTGTGGGTCGTCGAGCATTGTGTAGTAGAATCAAACGTTTACGTACCTTGGCGCTTTGTCAAGCAGTAAATTACACTTCTTATCATTCTCGCAGACGACCAGGTTGATTTCAGCCTGATTGATGATGAAGGCACAAGCATCAGGGCCCAGCGTGTCGTATAGGGGAACGATCACGAGGGAGTACGTGTAGCAAGCTTGCTCGGTGAGGATCCATTCGGGGCAGTTTTGACTGTAGAGGCCTACGAGGGTGTGAGAACCGGGTGCAAGACCAAGAGTCACCAGCCCCGAGCCGAAGTTCTTCGCCCTGAGCAGAGTTTCGTTGTAGTGGATCCACTGGTACGGTTTGTTGAGTCCATCTCGCCAGCCGAGGCAACGTCCGTTGTCTGCGCATCGAGAACACCAATTACATTGATCAGTTACAATTTACAGCGAGCCACCAAAGTATTCGAACGCCATTTAGGGGTGACGGTTTGAATTTGACCTTGGTCGAGCGAGAGTGTGATGGCACACTCACGCACCGCTAGACACTGTATACTAGGGTGGACCTAAGCTATACTTGGCGAAAAATTTTTATAGAGATACAAAGCACGACGCCCCCAGAATGGTTTTCTTTGGTGAGAAAAGAATTTGTGCAAAGTTTGAGATCGATCGGAAAAAAGGATCACGTGGCGCATTTAAATTGAAAATTTTGAAAATTTTGAAATTCATCGTAACTATGAAGTATTATATATCGTTGGATTTGTAATTTTTTTCTAAATAAGAATATGGAAAAATTATATGACCTTAATTAGAAAAAAGATAACGATGACCTTGAAATTTCGAAAATTTGATTTAAAAAAAAAATTTTTTTTTCCATTATATTTACCATATTGAACAGTGCAACTTTTTCCTCTGACATTTTTTCGTATAACCACAAATAACAGATATTTAAACATTTCCACTTATTACCTGAGAGAGAGAGAGTACGATCTGGCGGCGTCTGCCGCAGTCATCTTTTTGCTTCCCATCGTCACACTTTTTTTGGGGGAAATTGTCGCGAAATTGACGCGAGCAGTCATCGAAAGGTAGTTGTTTGGGAGTCATGGGTTAAGCTCATTAACAGTAAGCCCAGATTGTAGCTGCTCAGTAACGTCATCAACCAGGTAGTTACTAACCGAACCCTGCGTATTTTCACATTTTTTGACCGGCAATTCATGGGCTTCAACGACCGAATATAATTTATTACGTTACCTCCAGATGTGCCCGTGGACCTTAAGTCTACTTTTTTACAATTTTACCTATCTGGAATCTCGTAAGCGCACACCCGGAAAACAGATGTAAACCCTCGTTATAAAATTTATAACCACCCGTACTTACACTTCTAATCCTACTCCTACCCTTACAAGTTTTTCCACCAATAACTTTCAACTGCATCAACCAATCATCACGCTTTTTCAAAAAAACGACACCCACACCGAAGTAAGAGTTAGATGTATCAGAGAACCACCGATTAGATCTGTCTGAGCTAACGAACTGTAATCATCAGTATCGAGTAAGCGAACATACAACCTCAAGTGTTCTCTTTGATCAACTATCACCTCAACCTACATAATCGGACTCGCGATCATCGTCGTTCAATCCAGAGTCGGCAGACGCGAGCCGTTACAATAGTCATACAGGAAGACTACTCAATTTCTATATAAATTGTGAAGCCCAATGGAGAGTAGAAGTCGCGAAAAACTGTTCTTATTAGAACATGATGAAAATCAGATAATTGGCGCTAAGTTGCCATCGAAACGACAAGTTTTAAGAGTGCTATTTTATAAATGTTTTTTATAATTTGCTATTTTATAATTTGCGGAAAGTGAAATTGAACCTTCGGTCTAGTGTACACCTTGTTGTTAAAGAAGTGGAAGTGTGGGAAAAGGCCAGAATTCGAGTTCAGTTAAACAGTCGCTGCGTCGAGAAATTGGAGTCATTATACCACAAGTGGAAGGTCTTACAAAAGAGTTGTAAACGACGATCCCAGATACGAGATCAACGGGAACAAGAGTGTCTTGATCAATTAGTGATCTTTTAGTAGTGGCGATTATTATAAAAATTTTGTCATTTTACCAACTAATGTGACCGATCACATGCAAAAGGACATTTCAGATTTCATATCGGACGAAAGTCGAAAATGTTTTAGTAGATTTAATATATCGACAGAATTTTTAAATAAAGATCCAGTTTGGCAAGATGAAGATTCTTACAAACTAGGTTTAGATATAGTTAAGGCTTTACCTGTGGTCAATGATTCGGTAGAAAGAGCCGTTAAGCTAATACAGGATTACAATCAAATTTTATCTCGCAATGAGGAAGAAAAGCAGTTGGTACTGCAAATGGTAAAATATTACCGCCAGCAATATCCTGACGCAACGAAAACTACAATAGCGAAGAACGTGTAAACATAAAATAGAGTTCTTTAGCACAGCGGGACCACACAGCTACCTCCCTTTCAGGAAGAACCCAGAGGGGTAGCGTCATAAAATACGCTGGCAGCGCGGGTCCTTACAGCCACTTCGGGCCTCAGGACCCACTCTTCCCGTGATCGCGAATGGTGCAACATCGCTCTTCCACTGACTGTGGTCAAGTTTGGATTCTATCTCTAACTTTTGTATTGTTTGTCTGTTCATTTAATAAAACGCATTCTTGGCGAGCGGCTTCACCGTCGATCGGCGTATGATTTGGTGACCCGCTCTGTCCTTCCCATCCTAAAGGCGGATAGTCTTACATTAGAATATAACAAATAGTTTATTAATAGTATATATTATATATTATTAATAGTATATATTATTAATAGTATAACAAATACAAAATTAAATATCTCTGTTATTTGTGGTTATACGAAAAAATGTTAGAGGAGAAAGTTGCACTGTTCAATATGGTAAATATAATGGAAAAAAAATTTTTTTTTTAAATCAAATTTTCGAAATTTCAAGGTCATCGTTATCTTTTTTCTAATTAAGGTCATATAATTTTTCCATATTCTTATTTAGAAAAAAATTACAAATCCAACGATATATAATACTTCATAGTTACGATGAATTTCAAAATTTTCAAAATTTTCAATTTAAATGCGCCACGTGATCCTTTTATCCGATCGATCTCAAACTTTGCACAAATTTTTTTCTCACCAAAGAGAACCATTTTGGGGGGCGTCGTGAAAAAAATTCGTTGGTCAAAAAATAAGGTCCACCCTACTGTATACGTACACGAGGTTGCAAGGGTTCCGTACTTTTCGAACCACGTCTCGCTAACGCACATTTGGGGCCCCTACGCAGTCACAATCGCTAGATAAAAGACCCACCAATTGCGCATGGTGTCTAAAATGGCCTACTTTTGCGTTTTCGAAGCGTAATTTTCATTATGTAGCAGCATGTAGCGGAGTTCGAGAAGCATTGAGCGGCGCGACAGTGCTGCTACTGTCAAGACACATACATTTTCTTAAATATCGAGAGATTTAGGGTTCTTATAGAAAAAGCATACACCATGCGCATATTCAGAAACACATACAATGTCAATGCAACCTTTATTATGTTAAACTATACGTGTTTAAAGACACAGTTTGAAAAGTACGAAGTATACACCTAAACAGAGGGTTTCGGCACAAGTATCAGTTCCATGGCATTTTTAGCTAGGAGCGCTAGTGTCTGTTTCTGAATTTTCAGTTACTGTATTACCGATACAGTGACTGAATCGGTAAAACACCGATTACGGAACCCTTGCAACCTCGTGTACGTATACAGTATCTAGCGGTGTGTGAGGGCGCCACCACACTCTCGCTCGACCAAGGTCAACTAAGCACCCACATCCTGAAAACAGAATAACCTTTTTTATATTTGTACCAAACGGATCACACTGCCGAAGCGTATCGGTGTGAACGAATACTACTAATCGAATGTACAAAAACTTCTTTATTTTTAATTACTTTTTAATGGTACTTTTACCAACTTCTTTCTGGCATTTTTCTGATCAAAATGACACCAAACACGTTGTTTTTTCAACTGTAACGCGACTGTCCGCGTCTCTTTCTTTCCCATACGCTGACCATTCTTGCGTCCGAATCGCTAAATACAGTTAAAATTACATCGTGTTTGATATCATTTAATTAGAAAAATGTCAGAAAAAGTTGGCGAAAGTCTCATCAAAATATAATGTGTCACGTCCGGTGGTTCAGCAATCGCTAGTATAATTAATCATGTATAACATATACCTTTTGAATTTCTTTTTATGCTAGCTCTAATAATGTTGTACGAGGAATTAAATATTAAATACTATTGTTGATAATCAATGTCGAACTATCGTATATTACACCACATTGCGTGCGATAGAATTAGGAAACCTCATTTTGAATTTGAATCTTTATTGAACGAAATAAATACGTAGCGAAATTTATTTCTTAAATGATTGAGTCATTTCCAAATATAAATCGTAAGCGAATATCCCTTGAAGCCTGTCCGTCACTGAAAACTGCGGAGATTATTCAGAAGAATCGATGAGCAAGGAATTGTTCCTCGATCTATGAGATGCACAGAGTAATACGATCCAGCCAAGAGGAGGATAAAAAATGATTAAGAAGTGATTAAGAAGAAATCGATTAAGGGGAATGGGCGATGATGTAACCACCTTATGAAAATTAAGCTAAGAACAAAGGATTGATCGATCTATAAAAGGGATGACTCCTCAGTAGGAGCTCAGTCCACAAAATACAGCCAACAAGTCAACAAGTTCGGTCTACATTAAAATTTTATCAACAGTCAAAGTTATTTATCGAATCGGTCAGTTTGCTTTTTGTGTGTGTGTTATACTGCTGGATTATAATTTCGATAGTGTAGTTAAAGTAAAAAATTGTTAATCACTAGAAGATATTTTTGTTACAACATCAACAAACCACAACATCATCCAAATACAGCGCAGAAGCGACTGTTCTAATCAAAGGCGAAATCTACCTAGCGGTAATTACTAACAATTTATAATAAGATTTCGGAAAACATTATGTATCCGAAATTTGGCGCTTAAAATATACTTTTGTTTATTTCTATTCGAATTAAAATATCATATTATTTTCAAAGAAATTACCCAACTTCAATTTCTACGTTCCAATTCCAAGATCAAAGCCATAGATTTCAAGAAATCCTCAATTATCCGAACCGAAGCCGGTGAATGCAGATAGTTTCAAAACTGCGTTCTATCTCAATTCTAATCTTTCAAATTAAACTTCAATTAAACTATCAAATCTTTAATACGTCCACCTTAGGACGTAACAAATGAAAAATGAAGAAGTATTGTAATTGGATTAGTAGTGGATAAATTCTATTCTATTCTCATAGTCCAGTCAATGAACGCTCGTAAGGGGGGCGTAGAGGGAAATGAAAGGAACACAAATTTTAACTTTGGGACTTTGTTTGGACTAGTTAGGAAGTAAGCATACTAAAAGTCCCTAGTCCCTACTCCTAGGAGGTGAGCGGTGTACAGGGGGGCACGTAGAAGGTCCCATTTTTCGGTTTTCCGCTTATATCTCGGAAACTATGTGTCCCAGCGATAAGACCATTCTATACAAAATTAAAGCTGATAAAATGTGCCACCAGATTGATTAGATTCTGTTTTTCGCTATATCGCATAGTTTCCAAGATATCCGCGCTCAAAGTTCACTAATTGTAATAAAGAAATTTTTGCCTCACGTTTTTTGCCTTATTTCACTAGCTATCTCTTCAGCACAATTACTGAAGTTTGAGCGCGGATATCTCGGAAACTATGCGAGATAGCAAAAAACTGAATACAGTCAATCTTATGGCACATTTTGTCACCTTTAATTTTGTATAGAATGGTCTTATCGCTAGGATGCATAATTTCCGAGATATAAGCGGAAAACCGAAAAGGGGAACCGTCTACGTGCATTTGAAGTTGAAATTGAAAAATTGAAGTTGACTTTGAGAAATTGATGTTGAAACTGAAAAATTGAAGTTGGAATTGAGAAATTGATGTTGAAATTGAAAAATTAAAGGTCAAAATGGAAAAATTAAAGTTGAAATTGAAATTAAAGTTGAAAAAGAAGTTTTGAAATTGAAGATAAAATCGAAAAATTGAGGTTGAAGTGGGAAAATTGAAGTTGAATTTGAAAAGTTGAAGTTGAAATTGAGAAAGTGATGTTGAAACTGAAAAATTGAAGATGAAATCGAAAAATTGATGTTGAAATTCAAGCTGAAATTGAGAAATTGATGTTAAAACTGAAAAATGGAAGTGGAAATTGAAAAAGTGAAGTTGAAATTGAAAAATTGATGTTGGAATTGAAGTTGAAATTGAGAAATTGATGTTGAAACTGAAAAATGGGAGAGGAAATTGAAAAAGTGAAGTTGAAATTGAAAGTGAAGTTGAAATTGAAGTGTTGAAATTGAAATTGAAGCAAAAACCCTAACTCGAACAAATAATACCAACTTTGAGCGCGGATATCGCGGAAACTATGCGAGATAGCGAAAAACTGAATACAATCAATCTTGTGGCACATTTTGTCAGCTTTAATTCTGTATAGAATGGTCTTATCGCTAGGACGCATAGTTTCCGAGATATAAGCTGAAAACCGAAAAAGGGGACCTTCTCCGTGCCCCCTTGTACACCGCTCACCACCTAGGAGTGGGGACTTTTAATATGTTTACCTCCTAAATAGTCTAAACAAAGAACCAAAGTTAAAAATTGTGATCCTTCCATTTCCCTCTACAACTTTTCGTTGACTGGACTATCAGGATAAATTCTGGGTGGAAGATCGCGGAAAAAATATCGCGACTTTACTGTATAAATGGTGTCTGCAATCGATGCAACTACCGATCGAACTTTCGACGAATCCGGGTTAAAATAATATCGGTGTCTCGAATGTGGAAGAGGACCCAATGATTTTCGGGCGAAACGAATGCGTGCTCACAGGTCACGATTCGCGGGAGTCCATGAATGTTAATTGTCAACATCCACGCGACCTACCAACTGGCGGCCGAAGATGACACAGGAAATCGACCGACGCAACGCGCAACTCACTAAAAATTTTACACGGGTCTCGGAATCGTCGGGACGTTATAGAAGAGCGTGGCACAAGGAATCAGCGGGGTATATGATATTTATGATCGTGACGGACGTAATCGTTTGATGATTAAAGGCATCGCCGACCTGGTAAGCCTTCTTGTCAAGTCTGTTAACGTCTTCTTTAGAAATGTTAATCGCTCGTTCCCTGTAAGTGACAGTTTTTTTGAAATTGTAATTTATGCTGTTTTCCCCAAACACTGGTTAGAGCCTGGTGACCTAATTTTATGCGGTCTTGAGTTTTGAACTTTATTAATGCGCCCGGAAAGTTATAGCTTCGGGCTTCCGGAGGGTTCTGATCTTCGTTTTCGAACAGTGTTGATTAATCGGTGACATTGCCGTATCGTGGAAGGGGCCTCGTTATTTTAGAGATCGGAACTAGCCGATGTTTGTTGGCATTATACAGTGGACGAAATAATGATAGGATCAGTTCAATTTGTTGGCATAATGTTGTGTTTAATGCAGTATTTTTTATTTTACTTATTATTATTTATTCATTCTAATAAAATTAACAAAATACACAGCTCAATTGAATAATACAATGTTAATTAATGTCAATTACAAATTTTATACTGCAACACTTGAATTTTAGTTGCGAAATAAACATAGGTTCATAATGTATATTTACATAAAAAATTTTAAAAAATACAAATAATTCAGTACTTAGTTGAACCTCCTTTGTGCTTTATAACTTCAAATATTCTGCGTGGAATTCATTAAATTAATTTTTGTAATGTTTATAATTTAATTTCAGACCACGCCTCTCTAACCCCATTTCTTATTTCTGAAACAGTGCTGTACTATTTTCCATTGTCGTATACCTTTCGGGCAAATATTCCTCAAAGATTTTCAATCGGATTTAAGTCTGGACTCCTTGATGGCCAGGGTAAAACTTCAACTTTTACCCTCTCAAAGCAGTTTTTAATTGTTTTTGCACGATGTATTGCTGCATTATCGTGTTGGAATATTAAATTAGGTCCACCAATCTTGTCGCCATATTCATTCAGTACGTATTCCAATAGTTCCTGATATTTTTCGGCATTGGTTTTTGGAGGGAACCACATTATCGGAGCCAAAACCATTACACATCTTCCTCCATGGACTCTTGTCATTTTTACACTTTTTCATCATGCAGATCGTGCCAGTAATGTTAATACCCATCTGGGCCATCAAAATTAAATCTTTTTTCAACAGAAAAAATCACCGTCTTCTACTTTTCGGTCCATGACATATGATAGTTTGCAAACTTTACTTTTTTGAACTCCCATTCGATCTCACAACATGTTGTACACGTCGAACACTAACTGGCAAATCTAATTTCATTTTTATTTTAGGGGCATTAAGCATATTTTGTCGTGCTTCTTGTAAAATTTTATCTTTGTCCCTATGTGTTAATTTTTTTGGATGACCTGTAGACTTTTTACTGCCGCATTTTTCATGTAATTTAAAAAAATTGTTTATGACATTTAATGACCTTTCCAATCTTCTTACAATTTCTCTGTTAGAGAGACTCATATTGTGGAAAGCAATCATTTGGCCCTTTTCGTTATCATTTAACGATTTCCCCGTGTCATTGTGCTTTAATAATATTAAACGAACATAAAATATTTGTTATAATTCTTAAAATGTATAGATCTGTGTACTTACCATAGAAAAACGTTCAAAAAATTGCTCTATCAATAGTAATTTTTAAATATTTCTCCGTGAACCTAAGATTATTTCGTATCACGTACTCGATAATTTTCAAAGAATTTTTGAAACAGGTACATCTTGAGACTAATACTGTTGATAGTCGACTGACTGCTTACATAATGTGTAGAACACATTCTTGCGAAATAAAAAGAAATGCCACAGTTCCGAAAACGAAAATAACAGTAGAAGCAGTAAACCAGCCAACGCGGCTAGTGAACCTATCATTTGTTACGAGCCAGGGGGGCGAGCAGCACGAGTGGCCGGCGAAGGGTTGTTATCCTAGGAATATGGTATCAATTTGTTAGTTAAGGTACGCGGACGAATCCAATGCGAAATTGGGTAGCCGATAGGATTATAGACAGCGAGGACGAACCTGACGTGAAGTCAGGGAGCCTCTAGGAATGGAGTCAAACGCAGACGAACCTGATGTGAAATCAGGGTGCTGTTAGGAAGGTGAAACTTCGTGAACGAACCCAATGCGAAATTGGGGAGTCACTAGGAACGACGCGCAGACGAACCCGATGCGAAACCGGGGAGCTGCTAGGAGGTTGCATAACGACGCGGGCGAGCCCAATGCGAAATTGGGGAGCCGCTGGGAGGTTGGATAAGAGCACAGACGAACCTGATCCGAAATCAGGGAGCTGTTAGGATGCGGACGAACCCAATGCGAAACTGGGGAGCCACTAGGTTCGATGAATCTCTGTTTGGACAATAGGAATGTCGCGAACCAACCTGATGCGAAATCAGGGAGTTTGGCAATGCGGGGGTCTCGGAGCAACCTTATCACTGCCTAATAGATTTTACACCGAACTCGCGGAATCTATACGGATAAACTTGATTCGAAGGGAACTTTAGCCCGATCTCACTGGTAGTTGATTTCCGAGATGCAGCACCACGCGACACGATTCGTGATTACGGCAGTACTAACCCACGAGAGTAGAAATGCAAGGGCTTATATATCCTTGCAATGACGGGTGGTACTAGCCAGTACCCTTCAAGTGAACATTTGTATTTTGTCAACGACCAGTTGGTCGTGCGTATGTTTGGGCCCTAAACTAAACTAAACAGCTATGTAGTGTGACGTGGCAAGTTTGCCGACGTCCTCCGGTACCGAGTATCGGAAGACCCTCTGGCAGTGAAATATGCGAGATGGACAGTGGCGAGCGCTCGCCCTGGGCACGAGCGAGACCCATGGGCGAGTACTCATACTTTTGAGCGTCGTGCCAATTTGCGTGACGCGTTTCTGCAGGACCGTAATCGGGCCCCAAGGGGGGACCCGGAGCACCTCCCCCGCTGAAAACAAGGAGAATAATCGGCGCCGGCGAAACTCCCGCACCGAGGAAGCGAGGGATTAACGCGGCTCAGGAGAGACAACCTGGAGGCGCCGACAAGGGCAAGCGGTGCCAAGCCAGGAATCTCAGCTGCCTTGCCGTCGCCTCGTCTGGAGAGAAACCTGGCCAGTTGCCGGATTGGCTTGCGTCGATCACCTCAGCGTGGAGCGACGAATCACCAAGCATCGCTGTCGGAGAACCGACGAATCGCCGGACACCAGGGCCCCGTCCGAAAATCGACTAGAGATAGGTCGCATTCTACGCGGGGGGAAGAGAGCGGAAAGGGGGGGACGCCTTCGCTTCCGCGTTCCCGAGCCATCGCGTGGGGCACTTCTTCGTTGGCTCGAATACCGAATAGTCGATGTAACTGATTAACGATTGCTTAAGATCCAAGTCTGATTTTGATGAGAGTACAGCTGCCGGAACAGAGGGACGTGAACGTCAAACCTCAAGTGTTGCCCTGGGTAAGCCACTGTCGAATTTCATTTCGTTAAAGTGATCGTTCTCGCGTTGGCTCGGTAGGCGTTGTGTCCGCGATCGCGTCGCCGAAACACCGACGCGACTTCGATGCTGCCGGTATTCGCGGAAAAATAGATTCGCGGACGGTAAGAACCCGTCGGTCAACGATCGCGCGGGGAAGAATATTTTGCGGGTGCTAGACTCCATTTTTCATTGGCGAGGATCCGCGCGTCGTTGTAGATTTCGCTCGAAACTCCACTCGTTACACGGTGCGGCGCCGCCACATGCTCTCGTCGTATTTCCGCCACTTGTTTCGCTGACGAGAAGTAATTTGTAACGCGTTTTCCATCGGAATTCGGGCGTCGAACACGTGTGTCGCGTACCCCAACGTTTATATCGCGTTGCTGCCGGATTCGACGCGTCTCGAGACGGCCCCGTGAAGGGCAAATCGCGCGTACGACGATCCTTCGTCGCCGACCATCTGTCACGCGCCGGTTAACCTCAAAACGCTGCCGGTCGCTGCTGGTCGCGTGAATGTAACGTCGGTCGAATACATTATTGTTAACCGAAAGTTCGAGAGCTTTATTGAAGTGAGAAACCTTCCCGCCGTGGGGAACGTCTCGTGTCCGCCCCGCCTAGTCCCCTGTGCCCGTTCGCGGAAAATCTCGGTCGATTCTCGATTGTCGCAGGCTCGTACGATCGTTTCTCGGAGTGTTCGTAGTCGCGAAGCTTAGCGTGGCACCTTCCGTGCCTGGCGCCCGAACATCATATTAAAGATCTGGAGAAACGACGATTTTGCGTACAATTTTTGTCCCGGGTGGACCGCGATTCGTGCGGCCGAGCGCGGCGCGGCTTCACCACCTGTAAATACCCGGTGTCTCTCGGATTTTCGCCCCTCTGACGACAGTCAAATCCGAGACGACGTGACAGTAAATTTATGTAGGGTGGCTCTATTCGTTTATCTAGGACGGTTCCAGCCAGAGATGATATTGAACACCTGTTCGTCATCCGTAACATATTAGTCCGGCCACTGCATGTACAGTTTTGTAATTAATTGATCAATTTTTCAACAATACTCGAGTACAATATTTATAAAATGGTGGGTTGTTTTTTAAAACTGAACTTATAAATCACATTTTTCAAATAATTTTATTTTTGTGACTATTAGTTAACAAGGTACCAAAAAAAAAAAAAAGTACAAATGAGAACATTAAACAACCATTTATAGTGCATTCACAGTAAGATTCACGGTGTGGAAGGGGGCCTCGTTATTTTAGAGATCAGGCCTAGCCAATATGTGTTGGAAATGTTTTTTTATACTGATCTTATACATCCAATTGTTCAAATAATTTCATTTTTGTGAGTATTAGTTATCAAAATACAAAAAAAGATCATATAAAAAAGAATATGTTTTGCATCGATAGCGGGAAGCAAAAAAAAATTAAAAAATTGACTTCTCTCCTTAACAAGTTTGTTACATTAAAAGCAACATTACAACAATCTGGAATTTTTTAATCTTTTACTGTTTTACATTTCACCTAACCAATTTCTTCATAAATGCATAAAGATCAAGTGCATAAAGAACAGATTCCACACACTTTAAATCAGAACAACTTTTTTATGAATGGACCAAACGACTTCAATTTCTCTGTAAGGCTAGAAGTATTAGTTGGGGTTAGGATTAGTTACGCTGATTTCAAATCTGGTCTCAAAATTTGTCTACGATCTAAGGATTTTGCAAGAAATCGATTTTTGTGAATAAAACTAATGTAATAATTTTTTCGTTGAACAGATTTGAAATCAGCGTGGAAAAATCTACGGGAAATGATATATAACATGTTAAAAAAATAATTTTTCCGAGCGTGATACTGGAGAAACCACATTTTCTTAAAATTCTACATGTTTAACGAACTTTCTCGACGTTAAAAAACGTTCGTACCATAATCTCCCTATTTTTCCCATATTCTGCAAAGTTTCAGCTTTAATTTAAAAAAAAATTCATCGCTCTACGTCATTTATATCGAAAGTTCCTTGATTTTGAATCGCGTTTGGTCCAAATTTTCCACTGTGCGCCGCACAGTGGGTCAGTTTGACGCGCTAGCTGTTCATGTCTGTTTCACCATTATTTCAAAACATAAAGACCACATTAAATAGGTCGTTGGATTCGTCTTGGCGTCAGCTATAACATTATTGAATAAAAAATGTATAGTTATCATTGAAATCATTGAAATTTTTTGTATTGAGATTTGTAGAAGACCGAGTACTGATTATATTTTTTAGGAAACATTTTTTTGTATTACCACCGGAAATGTCTGAAAACTCGTGTGAATAATAAATAATATTTGAAAACTGGCTGTTCACCACTATTTCAAAACATAAAGACCATATTAAATATATCGTTGGATTTGCCTTGATGTCGGTTATAATATTATTGAATAAAAAATATATAGTTATAAATAAATAATCAAGGTGAACACAATTTTTTATTAAAAAAAATTGTTTTTTTAATTTTTTGTACTGAGATTTGTAAAAGACTGTGTACTGATTACTTTTTGTAGGAAACATTTGTTTGACACACCACCGGAGATGTCTGAAAAATCGTGTGAATAATAAATAATAATTGAAAACTGGCTATTTAGGCATTCAAACAAGAGTAATCCATAATTTTTGAATGGATGAAGTTTATTACATTTAATGAAATAACAAAAATGTGTTATTACTGTCTTATTTAAAGAATTACAAAAATTCAAACAAAATTAAGTATCATATTTTACAAAGTTACTGACTATATTCAGTGGATCGGATCGGAATACGGATTTTCTGCTTATAACTCTATTTATCTATGAATAAACAAAAATCTATACTATAATTCCACTTAACAAAGGTAAAATACAGGTCTTCAATATGGAAAAACTGCTGTGATGCTATACTACGATGCTGTTACTATAGTTTCTCAAGTACAAATGATTCAACTAAGCTAGCAAGAAGTTCGAATGTTTATCAATGGTCGTATAATCTAAAAAATTCATAAGATAGGTCTGGGTTAGGTCTTTACACTCTTAAGAGCCGCTGAGTGGTCGTTAAAGGTCGTCGCCCACTAGGACGCGCGTCAGCCAGACCGTACCGTCACGCGGTCGTCAAATCGAAGCCGCGCTGGTAGTTTTGCCGCCGACTAGAACGCACGTCAGCCGGACCGCACCGCGCCGGCACTTTCAGTGGCGCTCACCACTAGCGCGGTCGTTCGCCGCGCCGTAACCCGTCAAACAACCTAACCCAGACCGTTCTATGTAGTAGTGAGCGCCACTGGCGACAACTCATGTCGGGCGAAGATATTTTGCTTTCTGGCTCGAAAAAATCGTCGACATTACAAACTTCATAGGGTGGTTTCTCAAGATAAAAGTCTGCTCTATCGCGTGATGTAGTTTGATTTTACACTGGACCCTTCTTTTTTAACATAAACTGAAAAATATCCTCAAAAATTGGCGCAAAAGTGTTGTCTCTCCATCTTTAACGATTGTTTAAACATGTTTAAACATTCATAATGTATTGATATTGAATATCACTGTATTCAGGAAAGTCTATAGAATCTTTTCCTCTAAAGAATCATTCAATATATTCAATATCTTTTTTTTTAATGACATCACAATATTTGTTTAAAGTTGACAAATATTTTTTTTTTCGAAATCATGTTTCTCAATGCGCGTCTCGGTGGAAAATTAAGGGCAGATTCAGAATCAGCGCAAAAATCTTTATAAGAATCACCCAACAATAATTGTGGAACATGAAAAAAGATTGATTGTGTTGGACAGAGTAATTACTGTCATATTTTGTGGTCTGGAAACCGTGTTTCTGAACGCTCGAATATGTCGTGCTTTAGACTTAATCTTCAGATATTTTTATTTAAAGTTGACGCATCTTGTAGCCCAGATCATAGCAGCTATAGGTGCCAAGACACCTCTGTAGGTTCGACGGTAGGGCACCAGTTTACTATACGCAGGTAGACGGTCCGGGTGCGAGTCCGACGATGGTAATAATGTTGGGGCGTACGGTCGAGTTTTTATTGCTTTATGACTCGGTGACATCGTGGACTTTTTCGGAGTTTTCTGGCGATAGTCAATGTATTCTAAAGACACGCTGAAATAATTTGGTTATTGCGGATTACCGAGGTTTGGGCGCAGTTACTTTTGAGTGGCGAGCATTAGCACTTAGCACTGCCTACACAATCGCTTCTTATTTTACTGTAACGACTACGATTTTATTAGAGGGACGAAAGGAAAATTATCGTAGCTTGCGCGAGTCCTTTCTTTTGTTTTCCACATCAATGTGCTATTTCGGATATATCCACGAACATGATTTTGACTTGGATCTATTCTGACTCTCGCATAATTAGTAGCCCAATCAAATTTCTGTCCTCGACAATGGTTACTACTACTAATAGCCAAAAATGATTTCCACCATTGATAACGGTTCCTTATGACCAAAAAGAATTGTTGTCATTTATAATGGTTGTTTACCAGTCAGATATAATGTCTATCATCGATAATGATTATTTGTAACTATTGGGTTGTGTAATAAATTCTCGCGTTTTTCGTATCTTATTTTTTTCCCCGCAATTTTCCATCGACAGAAGGAACATTCTCGGCAAGAATGTTTTGCCGGTTGCTGGATGTGCTGTTCCTACGGTATACGTGAGACGATCTTAACGATTCGTAAAAACGATTAAAATGAAGATCCCAAACACAAGAATTGGTTCGTATTGATTTCGAATTGATTTCGTATATTTGTCAGTTACTGACGATTTTAGTTATACTAATTTTCAAATTTTAAATACTTATAAAAGAAATTGTATTCACATAACTTAAAATATACTGCCAATTTTGCGATAATTGTTATTCAGACACCATAAACAATAGTCTTTATTAATTTAATAAAAAAAAATCATTTGTAAAAAGTTCATATTTTATCACAAGGAATGCAGTAATCGTTGACTTTCATAGAAATTATTCGGGAAATCTAGTTTATTAAAAATATTAATTTGCATATGTTCTACTTGCAAATAATCATTATCGATGATAGACTATCTTTGACTGATAAATATCCATTATAAATGAAAACAATTCTTTTTGGTCATAAGGAACCGTTATCGATGATGGAAATAATTTTTGGCTATTAGTATTAGTAACCGCATTGTCGAGTACAAAAATTTATTTGTGCTACTAACCATGCGAGAGTCAGATTAGGTCTAACTCAAATTATCATCGATAAGGTCTAATTCAGATTATCATCGATAATGATTATTTGTAACTATAACATATGCAAATTAATATTTTCAATAAACTAGATTTCCCAAATATTTCTAATGAAAGTCAACGATTACTGCATTCCTTGTGGTAAAATATGAACTTCTTACAAATGATATTTTTTATTAAATTAAAAAAAGGCTATTGTTTATGGTGCCTGGATAACAATTATCACAAAATTGACAGTATGCTTAAGTTATTTCATCACAAGTGAGCATTGCTAACGCGATGTATCATATACATCCGATGATCTGACAAAAATGTTTCCAACAAAAGTTGATCAGTATTCACTTTTGTACAAATCTCGATATCAAAAATTAAAAGTAAATTTTTTTATAAAAAACTGAAGGTTACTTCAATTTTTTAAATATTAACATATGTTTTTTATTTCATAATATTCTAACTGGTATCGAGACGAATTCAACGACCTATAACAATACAACATTATAAACCTTGAAATAACGTTGCAATAGAAAGTTTTCTTGGCCACAGAAAGTGCCGGCACGCAAAACATTCTCGCCGAGAATGTTTCTTCTGACGAGGAGTTGACGAGTCGGCGCTGTGCTGTGCTGTTGCAGGTATAATGAGCGCACTCCCATTGAAATACACAGAAGAAAGCCAAAACGGCGAGGTGCCGCGGCGCGGTCCGGCTGACGTGCGGTCTAGTGGGCGCACATTTTACGGGTCGACACCGAGTCTCGCTCATGCTGTGCTGTTGCAGGTATAGTGGGCGCACTCCCATTGAAATACACAGAAGAAAGCCTAAACTGACGTGCCGGCGCGGTGCGGTCCGGCCAACGTGCGTCCTAGTGGGCAACGACCCTAATGCGACTCGTGCAATGCGACGCGACTCGCCGCGGAATTGTGTGTCACGCGACGCTTTGAACCATCACAATTTTCACGGTAGGCCCAGGGGGGCCGCGAGCTTTGCAGGATCTTTTAAGGGGGTAGTCTACCCGATGGTTACAACTAGAATCTTACTAGAATCTTACTAGAAAACATGGGTTTGCGCGCTTCGGTTGTTTGACCTTATTTGACCAAATTTTGGGCTGGGTGAGGGCTCATTCTAAAGAGGAAGGTTCATCACACTGCGCTCTGGTCATGAGGTCAACGAGATTATGTTTAATATGTATAATATAAGGGCCCAAAGTAGAGAAAAAATACTTAGTCAACCAAGGAATACCGTCAAAGTTTTTCACCTTTGACAAGGGATAAGTTAAAAGTGTTATATAGTGTCGTGCTCTAACAAAGTGAAACATTTTCAGCAACGTCTTCTCTAAAAGTTCCTGCAAATTTCACATCCAAATCGATCCAAACTTGGAAATTATGATGGTTTAAAGCGTCGCGTGTCACGCAATTCCGCAGCGAATCGCGTTGCGCGAGACGCATTGACGACCACTCAGCAGCTCTTAAGAGTGTAAAGACCTAACCCAGACCTATCTTATGAAGTTTTTAGATTATACGACCATTGATAAACATTCGAACTTATTACTAGCTCACAGTTGAATCATTTGTATTTGAGAAACTATAGTAACAGCATCGTAGTATAGCATCACAGCAGTTTTTCCATATTGAAGACCTGTATTTTACCTTTGTTAAGTGGAATTATAGTATAGATTTTTGTTTATTCATAGATAAACAGAGTTATAAGCAGAAAATCCGTATGATCAATCGAATATAGTCAAGAACTTTGTAAAATATAATACTTAATCTTGTTTGAATTTTTGTAATTTTTTAAATAAGACAGTAATAACACATTTTTGTTATTTCATTAAATATAATAGACTTCATTCATTCAATAATTATGAATTACTCTTGTTTGAATGCCTGAATAGCCAGTTTTCAAATATTATTCATTATTCACACGAGTTTACAGACATTTCCGGTGATGTAACAAAACAATGTTTCCTACAAAAAGTAATCAGTACTCAGTCTTCTACAAATCTCAATACAAAAAATTTCAATAATTTCTTTTTTTTAATAAAAAATGGTGTTTACCTTCATTATTTATTTATAACTATATATTTTTTATTCAATAATATTATAGCTGATGCCGAGACGAATCCGACGATATATTTAATGTGGTCTTTATGTTTTGAAATAATGGTGAAATATGCGTGAACAGATAGCGCGCCGATCTGGCCCACTGTGCGGCGCGGCGGTAGCGTATTCAGAGATGTCGGCAGCCGCTGTACGTGGCGCGCTAATTTCTGCGAATCACTAACTTCAAACACAGCTGCCGTAGGTAAAAAATTGACGCTGCGAGTTCATGGGGTACTCAATCGAATGGACAGAATCTCTGTTTGAATCTAACGTTCGGATCACGGTACATATTACGATCATTTCTCGCCGAGATACAGCGAGTTAAAGGAAAAATGGAAATTTTGCATTTTTTAAGCATATGTTCAGAAACACCTGGTATATTGGAATGTTAATGAAATTGAAAAAACAAAAGAAGTACCTTAAAGAGAAAGAAACTGTCTTTCTATTGCTTTTTTGCATAAGATTCTACGATAATCTTTTAGCTTTCTGGAGCTAGTTAATGTTAAAAAGGTAACATGTACTTCAATGTTGAATAACTCGAATAAGGAAAATCGCACAATAATCAACAACCACACATTTTACACAGGAAAGATAGCCCTTCCAAATGATATTAACGCGATTTACCAAAAAAATTTGTTTCTCCCCGTGTGATGTTCCAAAGGTGCACAACATTTTTGTTAACCGTCAAGGTTGTCTTCATCTCGCTATAACTTTGTAAAAAACCAACATAGCAGCAATTTGAAACAGAGCGTCTGAAACTAGATGTTTCAGGCTTTCAAACCATTGTTTAACGATATCGATACGGCAACTTTTTACGGAGTTATGATCACGTAACGTGGGACCAATTTTTCGGGTTCGCACAAGTGATCCCTTAATTCTTTTGAGGACTGTATTATACTCTGTTGGTTCGTGTTTTTCGTTAATAACTCCTAAACACGGCCGCGGAGAACATTTTCGTAAAGGGAAAAGTTACTTCAAATGACCCAAGGAATCGTTTCTTACAGGGAAGTAGGGTAAATTTGACTTTACCGGACTCAACATTTGTGCCTTTCTCCTATAAATTATGATGTATTTATTTGGTATGTAATCCAGTAGATTTGTACCTGGAGCGGCTGCAGATCGAAGTTTCGATCTTGTAGGATCAATGGTTCAGGAGTTACGCTTGCTTAAAGTTGTGCAATCTGCAGTGATTTTGACTGGTAAGGGCGTCGCCATATTGGGTTGTAGTGACGATCGCGAGCCACTTACCGAGCAGTAATTAGAGCAAACTCAATAAGCGACTCGCGGTCGTCACTACAAACCAATATGGCGGCCCACTTACCACTTAATACATGTTTCTGATTAAAAACCTGTTCGAAATAGAATTCGTTTTTTGATTTCTCTTTCGACACAGAACGTGAGAAATCATTTAATTGAGTAGATTATTTAAAAAGTGTAAAAGCGTGGAAACCTATATAGAATATTGTATTCAAGAGAATATTGTTCTACATATTTGATTGCACTACGATACTGTATTCAACAATTTGTTCTACATAGTTGACTGCAACACTGTTTGTAACATCCAATGCAATTTAAGTACACCTCGTAAGAAATTCCAGTGGGCACTAAAGTCTCGACAAAAATAGAGGAGAAATTTTGCGAATAGAATTTAATCGCACGAGCTTTTATTTACCGGAAAATCGACGACGAAATTACGTGCGATCTATTTCCCTACTATTTGTTGGGAGTTTATTATCGCGTTAGTCCATTATTTACCGCTTACACTAGTCTCTGTTGGTGGTTTATTGTTATTACTTGTTCTTGTCAATTTTACTACTTTCTGTCCATCAATCCGAAGCAAGATGTTGTTTAGAATGGGCCCAGTGACAACGCTTTCGACTTTGCATTGGTACACCATGTAATTTAATCTTGATTTCTTACAATTGATTCGGAACAGTTTTATTTTGCATAAAGCTCGGCAGGCTAATGATAAGAATGAATAAATATGTGTATTAATACACAGGGTGTTTCGACTAAAACAGGACACCTAAATATCTCTTCAGGTTATTGTGATGCTAAAAATATTTGTTACGTAATGTGCATGGTGTCAATGGACCAAATATCTGGCAAGAATGTTTCCTTCCAGTGTTCACTTTTTTCCGAGTTATCAAGGTCATCGATGTTTTTTGGTACATAACTACATTTTTATTTTATTGCATCGGGTAACTGATCGAAAAATAAATTCAGATATGTATAATAACATGACCTTGAGCTTGATCTGAAGGTAAAACTTTAATTTCAGAAGGCGAAGGTCATTTCAAGGTCATGTTTTTATAAATATCTGTATGTATTTTTCGATCAGTTACCCGATGCAATAAAATAAAAATGTAGTTATGTATAAAAAAACATCGATGACCTTGATAACTCCGAAAAAAATGACCTTTCGAAATAAATATTCTTGCCAGATATTTGGTCCACTGATAATATACACATAACGTACCAAATATTTTTTGCATCACAATAACCTCAAGAGATATTTAGGTGTCCTGTTTAAGACGAAACACCCTGTACATGTAATATACATAAATCAATTTTTATGTTATTCCTGCTTCTCTCGATCGATACAAAACATTTTTATTTTGCTTAAAGATCCGCTGTTCAGTAGGGTAAAGTGCCCAAATATGAACCACTTTTTGTTGTTGTCATTTTTGGATTATTTTAGAATGCTCTTTTCCGACCAAAAAATTACCAGTTGTAGATGCATTTCGTCCCTATAAGATTCTGGGGTAAAATTTGTTCAAAAATTAATACAGCTAGGGAAAACTATCTTTTTTGTAGTGTGTCATTTGCAGGTTCCGGCGAAAGAGGTTCTTAATATGGTATACCTGAGTCCCTAATATGACACCTAGTGGTCATATTCGGCAGCCACACCAAGAATGTCAATAGCTATACCCATATTAGGGAACCCTTGGTAGTGCCATATTGGTATCTCCACGTGGGCTGATAATACTAGCTACTGACAACGAGAAAATTAATTTCAGCTCAAATCAACAGTTGGCAAACATTGATATAAATAAACTGAAATTAAAGATATGTGCAAACATTTCAAAATCACTTAGTTTCCTCGAAAAAGATATAATCGAAAATCTGACCACAAAAATATTCAACACGTGGAGACACAACTGACGGAAGATCGATATTAAAATCTACAGAATGGTGCGATTGCACTACACACTGTTGAGTAAACATGGTAAACTATTGTTTGAGGATTTTCTCACTAGAGCGCGACTTCTCCTTTACAAGATATAAGGTAGTGCCATAATAGGCGACTACAGGGTGTCCCATGGAACAGGCTGGACCTCCTAAACGGTCAGGAATAGAGGAAAATGTTATCACAAAAAGTTGAATGGTATCAGACGGTGCATACTACGCAACTAATTTTATGAACTTTTGTGACGGTGCATCAGAAAAATGCAACTGCACTTTTTTTAAAAATGGAAACCTACATTTTTTTACTGCACCAATCGATGCAGTTTGTTGTGCTCTACATAAAAGTACTGACATACTTATGCCCTAAGCTTATTCGTTAGGAAGTTATCGAAGCTAAAAGTTCACTGAATCATTTCGGTCTCGGCAAGTGTTTCGGAGTTCGAAGTACCTACGTTATGTTCCATTATAAATCAGAGAACTTTCAGCTTCGATAACTTTCTAACGAATAAGTTTAGGGCATAAGTATTTATATAGAGCACAACAAACTGTAGGTTTCCATTTAAAAAAAAAGTGCAGTTGCATTTTTCTGATGCATCGATGCACAAAAGTGCATAAAATTAATTGCGTAGTATGCACCGTCTGATACCATTCAACTTTTTCTTATAACATTTTCCTCTATTCCCGACCGTTTAGGAGGTACAGCCTGTTCCAGTTGCGTGGGACACCCTGTATAAGTATTTTGAAAAATAGAAATAGTACTCCCAAGTATCCTCGAACCTATGCCAGATAGTTCCGCACGTTTTGAAAGTACTTTCGTAAACGGAAGTAGTACTTGCAAGTATATTCGAATCTTGGTCGAACAGATTCGAAACTTTTGTGAATATCGTACCAGAAATTCTCTAATCTTTAAAAATCAATTATACCGTCGTTTAATGCATATTTAATTCAACATGTATAACTATAACTTCATAATTGATCTATGTATTTATTTCATGCACAACATGCGGATAGTTCACAGACAAAATAGCAAATTATCAATTTGGTCATCCTTTGACGATGAAGTAGCAATTACAAATAATACGATACCTCGCTCATCGATTGCTGTGTTAGAAGTGGAAAACTATCTAAACACACGACATTTGAATCCCAAAGGAGACCCGTTTATTAGAATTGATTTGGAATGAAAATTCAACGAAGTACCCCGTTTTGTCAAAAATTGCACGTGAATATCTTTGTATAATGACCACTTCTGCACCTTCAAAGAGAGAGAGAGAGAGAGAGAGAGAGAAAGAGAGAGAGAGAGAGAGAGAGAGAGAGAGAGATAGCGAGCGGGCGAGCGTTTTCAAAAGCAGGAAATATATCATGGATAAAAAAATAAATAGGCTAACAACCAAGTATTGTAAATGAAATACTATTCTTGAATAGTTACGAATTTAATAAATAAAGTGCTTCAAACCCAGTGTGCCCAGTTCTGATTTCCAAGATTCGGGTACTACTTGCCCAGAAAGCACAAAGACGTTGTTAAGACGTCTGCAGTTGGACATTCAGACGTCTTAAAGATGTCCCAAATGTCCTCCGAACGTCTCTTGAACGGCTTGGGTAGAAAACGGTACGTCTTAAAGACGTCTTTAAGACTTCTGTTTGACGTCTAAGAGGCGTTCAGGAGACGTTCGTAGGACATTCGGGAGGTCTTCAAGATGTCCCAAAAAAGCCTTAAATGTTAATTAAAATAAAAGAAGGTAAGAGTAAAAATAGATTTCGAGCAAAACGAATTTAAACTTTAAAGTTAAACCAATATGTAAATAGCTTTATTAGAACGAATGTGGAATTAACATAAAAAGTATAATAAGAATAACAATTGCAATTAAAACCACAATAACAATAATAGACGTTAAAATTACAATTACAATTAAAATCACAATATTTGTATACATTGTAATGCGCGTCTCTCTCTCTCTCTCTCTCTTTCTCTCTCTCTCTCTCTCTCTCTCTCTCTCTCTCTCTCTCTCTCTCTCTCTCTCTCTCTCTCTCTCTCTCTCTTAGGTTAAGGATAGATGTAAGTTAGTTTTTTAAGTTAATTATGAAGTTAAGCTTGTATGAGCGGCGAAGTCAGGACAAGATTTTGTATCATTTGTAACCCCAAGGGGATCAAAATAAAAAGTATATACTCATATAATTAAAATCACAATAAAAATTGAAATTAAAATTGGAATTGGAATTGAGATTGAAATTGAAATTAGAATTGGAATTGAAACTGGAATTGAAATTGAAAATTGAAAATTGAAAATTAAAAATTAATAAATTGAAAATTGAAAATTGAAAATTGAAAATTGAAAATTGAAAATTGAAAATTGAAAATTGAAAATTGAAAATTGAAAATTGCAAATTGAAAATTGAAAATTGAAAATTGAAAATTGAAAATTGCAAATTGAAAATTGAAAATTGAAAATTGAAAATTGAAAATTGATAATTGAAAGTTGAAAATTGAAAATTGAAAATTGGAAATTGAAATTGAAATTGTAATTGAAGTAAAAACACTATAACTCGAACAAATAATACCAATGCTAATGGGTAAACCACACTGTTTATGGTGTTAAAGACGTCTTTTTAGGACGTAAGACCTTCAGACCAAAAATAGATGTAAAATGGACATCTTTAAGACGTCGTGTGCTATCTGGATAAGTATAGTAATCGAAACCCATGAAATGAAACTTGGTTATTGAAATTGACTCGGATTCGTGAGTATGTGTTTGTATAGTCACCAGCGCAGCGTTTGTCATGTGAACGCGACCGTGGCAGCCACTTGCCAAACGGTCCATTGCACGGCCGTGCGCATGGCGGGACCCGAGGTTCTGCACGTTTATTTAAAACGTTATTCGGCACGCTATGAAACTCGACGACGAAACGGCTCGAACTTACTAGACTCTTTGGCGCCCCTGCGGAAGCCATCGTAGAGGGTCCTCGTGTCCTCGTGAATGTAGCTGATGAACTTCCCCTCCTTGCTGTCCTTGTAAAACCTCGAGACTCTGATCAGGTCGGTGCCCTGCAAAACGTTTTGCACACGTGAGATCCGCTGAATTCTCTGCTTACGTAACGGAATGCCAAGTGCAGGTCTAAGTATAGAGAGCGCGTGGAGCGGGATAGGTCGCAATAGGGGATCATAGCGTTGTCCCGCGGGGGACCGTCTTCGGGGTATATAGGGGACCGATCGCTTCCCAGTTCCTCAGCTACTCCCATCGACGACGACGTTTCAATCTCCTCGCCGATGCCAAATCGCTTGTGCAACAAGTCTAGCCACCCACACACCTTCGCACGAGCCCACTGATCGGCCGTAGGATTTCATCAGAACGGTCCGATACGAAACTTGCACCCTTTATTTTCACTATATTGTCGGAAACTGAGCGCGGAGAACATCGGCTAAGAGATACGTCGTCGACGATTATCGTTAACGATCAACTCGAGGAGGTTGGAGGATGGTGAACCATGGACACTCCACCTTGACGGTATCAGACTGCTCGCTGAGGTCGATCGGTGGTCGAATGGGATCGGGAGCGAAGCAACTCGACGACATAATCTCGGGCCGACCGGTCCACGGGCTGACTAATCCCTTTTCACCTAGACGAATTCTGCTTGTCCACGGGACACGATCACTCAACGAACGAGACGGGCTCGCACGCCCGGCGAGGTTTCACTACTAAACGCGAGACTTTGCCTTCGGATTACTTTGCCTGACAGCAGTGCTACTAATGGTACTGCTAGTGCTGCTGAGGCTGCTGCTGCTGCTGCTCCACCGAGAGGAGCGGCTGCTATCAGTAGCTCGCGCATAAGACTAGCTGGTCGTCCATCCTCTACGACGATCTTCGACTATATTTAAATATGGTGGACCGAGCTGGTGGTGCGAGCGTCGTCCTCGACAGCTACCGAACTCGTTGGATCATCGCCAGACGCAAAAAAAATCGATCAACATCGGACTTTCTCATCGGCCGGGCTACACGATCGAGCTGGTTAAGGGTCTCTTTATATTCGCCGGAACAAGCCATCGGACAGAACCTTACTACCCTAGTTTTGTATACAGTATTTTCCAAATTTCATCAATTTTCCAATACTTCTTTTCAAGACTGTCGGTCCATCTAGCTCGAGCGTGTTGACGGTTCCCTGCTGTGCGTAGCACAAAAATATATTTTTAAAAAACACCACGTTTTTCGTTTTAAATCTTACAAATATTATCATAGCTATTACAAATCCACAATCGCAAATTTTCAGGACTATCTGTACGGGGTTAGGAATCTGTATGGGGCTAAAAAAAATTATTTTATACTTTTTAGTCCGTTTTTTAAACGTGGCGTTTTTTAAAAATTTACTTTATACTTTTTAGTTCGTTTTAAAAACGTGGTATTTTTTAAAAATTTATTTTTATTTAAATAATGATTTTCTGCTTTTTAGTCTTGTATGTGTGAAATTTCACAATCAATTTTGAACATTTTGATGAGATTATGACAGAGACATGTAGTAAATTTCAGACGGTATTGCGACGCGTCATATCGAAACGCCGTTCTATCTGGGGATGAGTCAGAGTGGGAACGCGTAGTGAAGTAGGGAGCGCTGTCGCGCGGAGTGGGGATCGTTGAAAGCGACAGGCAAGTACTACTGAGCGTCGCGCGGGGAGGTGTAACGGTTAAATTTACTAGTTTATATCTCTTAAACGCATAGGCTTTTTTAAAATTTAAAAATTTTATTTGTAAATATTGCATTGTCATCCAGCTCTGAGCTATATTTAAAATTTCAAGTCTCTAGCTCATCTAGCTCATAGGAAGTTAGTTTGAAATCAATTGCAAAATTTGTACCGAACAAACAGACAGACAGACAGACAAGAAAGCGAGCTAATAAAAACGTAGTAAAAAAGGTGTTGCGCCAGACGTCTGGCTAATATAAAGAGTCCTTAAGTCTGCACCTCGATGGATGGTAACAGTCGTTCTCATTAAGCTGGCCTGTCCAATGAATCAACAATAAACACTTTTTCTACCGGAAGCCTACTAATTGGGTTCTCAATAATTGTGGAGTATTTCTTCTCTTAACACTAACCGTACCACGACCGGTCAAATGACCGGGTTCACATTTTTTATTTTCAACTTCCCGATTTTATAGGGAAGTTATTGTAATTTAATTATTGAAATTATGAAGACGCTTCCATCAGAAATTGTTTAATAAATTTCTTTATTTAATCACGTATTGTTATAAAAATTGTGAACAATCTAAATGAGTTCAGTCTTGTCATTTTTATAAAACAATGTATATCCGACACAGTTTATATAGGTAGTGTTAAACAATAATCCCAAACGAAATTATTGGATCACGTTTTTGACGGTGAGTGGTTGGTTTATGGATTCTGTTGCTGTTCAAGGATTTATTAAAAGGTCCTCAGCCACGGGTCATTGTCTTCCAAAAGTTGTGTCAACACACTGTGTCAACATGAAGAAGGCATCATAAATGTTGCTTTTAATACGAACTATGTTCAGTCACTGGGAGGTGTTCATTCACTGGATTGGTCACCCCACCAGAGGAGCCAGATGAGAGGAGGAAGTACGACTTGAGGGGAGAAAGTTACCCTCAGAGGTGGGCATTATTTGGCGAAAAAAATATTTGAAATACTATTTAATATTTTAGATTTTATTTTGCTTAAAAAAAATAGTATTTTATTTGAACAATCTGAACCTCAAAATAAAATACTTCTATTTTAACAATTTTATCCACAAAATAAAATATTTCTATGTTAATAATCTGAAACACAAAGTAACTTTTATTTAATATTAATTACTTATTTAATATTTCTTATTTTAGCAATAATTTAAAGAAGAAATGGTACTTAATACAAGGAACTATATCATTTGCCACATTTTCGATTTATTTTTTTGTTTGATTGCTGCTATTACTGCGTATATTCACTTCAGTTCACAGCATGTGCCTACTGAAGTTTCTTGATAAACATACAGTGTTCTTATCACCAGGAAACTATTTATATTCAGAAATCTATTGAATGCGAACCATTATTTTGAGCAATAATACTTAAAATTGAAATTGAAAATAAAGACAAATTCCAAATATTTTCAATATTCTTAAAATAAAATACTATTTTCAAATACTATCTTCAAAAATTACTGCAACAAATAAAAAATTTTATTTGCAAAAATGACTGCATCAAATAAAATATTTTATTTTCAAAAATTACTGCATCAAATAAAATATTTTATTTTCAAAGTTGTACAGACACTGTAAAATAAAAGGTATTATTTACTATTTACTATTTAAAAAACTATTTTCCCCAGCTCTGGTTACCCTCTCCTATATAATATAATAGCGCCGTAGAAGGGGAAGGTAGAGTGGGGACACAAGTCTTAATCTGACGACTCTGGCTATACATATCCAGTAGGGTGGACCTTAGTTATACTTGGTGAAAATTATTTTGTCGAATTTTTTTGACGCAAAAATAATGTGTGCAAAATTTGAAATCGATCGGATAACGGGAAGTGCTGCCGCATCGACTTTGAAAATTTTTTAATATTGTAACTCGATTTCCTCCACTGTAGTATATCATTAGTATATATTTTTATATATCGTTGAATTTGTCTTTTTACGCACTATAATAATGTAGAAACAAAATGTAGCATTAATTTAAAAAAAGAATTCGTGACCTTGAAATCTCAAAAATTGACTTTTCAAAAAAATTTTTTTTTTGCATTATATTTAACTTAATAAACAATACAACTTTTGTCTAAGAAATTTTTTTATATTTTTATAAATATCGAAAATATTTAGACATTATACATATGCTTATACATAATACATTATTAATATATATACAATATACATTATACATATATTACAGTACATTATACAAAAAACTAAAATTATTTTAGAAAATTTCGTTGAAATAATTTATTTATCTCGTAATGACTTTTTTGATACATCTGATACTTCGGAAATAATTTGTAAAATATATTGTTTCTCCTCTTCATTTTTTGATAATAACTGCTTATAGTCTTGAATAAGCTTAATACCGCGCTCAGCAGTGTCATTAACAACTTTTAAGTTTTGTACAATGTTCAGTCCAAATTTGAAATCCTCGTCATCTTCCCATGAATCGGGATCTTTATTAAAAAATTCTATAGGAATTGAAAATCTTTCAAAAAATCGTAGTGTTTTGTGGGAAATAAAATGTTTAATTCCTTTACCAGCATAGTTTTTTAAGTTTTTTAGTTTTAAGTTATATAGTTTTTGCTTCATGAGTTATTTCATATTTCTTACATGATTCGTCGGTTTCAATGTTATCAGATTCGTCGACTTCAGTGGTAAGTGCCTCCACCATTCGTAATTTTGTATTCTTCTCCATGGTTTTATCAAAAAATGCTAAGGCTACCGCTTCTGTTGATAAATATCATAAATGGTTACAAAATTTTTTTAATGCTATAGAACTTATTTTTTCGTCAGTAGAACGGTATACATACAGTTTCTGTCAAAATTCCAAATCTTGACGTGGAGCTTCCGCTACTATTGGAGCTCGAATCCACGCTTTTATGTAAATATTAGCGAGAAAGACGCAAATGTCGCGAATTCCATTTTCTTCGTCGGCGCTTAATACAAACTGATTTTTAAATAAATATATTTTTAAACAATATAAAGCTTTCGCCATCCAACGAGCATGGTGGAAAGCTCCTGAGGCCCGAAATCTTACATTTCTTGGTGGAGTGCCACCCAGGAAAATAATTATTAGCTCCAAAAATTCTTTGTAATCTTCTCTTGGCTGCTGTTCTTTTTGTAATACATCGATAGAAAATTTAAGGATTTCATGAATCACATTATCTGTAATAGTTTGGCGGACATATTCGGTTTCGATTCCGGGTACGAAATTCAATTTGTTTATTGTTCTCCAAGCATCCTGAAATTTTTTAAGGAGTTAAACATTTGGACCTGAAGATTTTAACATTTTTTTGTGAAATATACTATGTAAAATGATTTCATATATATGGTGTCTGCAAGGCAAATATAAAATGTCCCTTTCCAATTTTTGTTCGAGGAGAACACAGGCTCCTCGGTATCGTCCAGAATTTATGGATGTGGTATCGAAGCAAAGTGCTTCTACTTTTCTTATATTTTTTAATTAAGCTTACCCAGGCCCCAAAATGGGGTCTATACAGCTGAACCGGAATCACATTATTTTACATAGTTTGAGTTACAGAATTTAAGAGTTAACATTTTTTCAGAGTTTTACAGTTTGTGTGTCAGTTAGAAGACTGTTTATCATATCTGGTTATATGCGCAGGTTGCATTCTTTCAAGAACGCAAAGATACGCAAACACGCCCGGATGTTGGGTTTGATAATGAACATATCGGCTTTGAGGGGCAGAAAGGACCCCATCCTGCGTAGATCATCAGTTAGTCTAGTTCTGTGTGCGTCAAATAGGCAACATTGCCATATGACGTGGTCTAGGTCCTCCATTTCGTAGCCACACTTACAGTTGGTATAGTTAACAATGCCCACCCGGAACAGTGAGGCAGCCAAGTTGTAGTGATTGGCCCTGATGCGATTAACGGTGGTAACAAAATCCCTCTTAAGACTCTCAAAGTTTTTATTGGCAAACCAAGGGGTTCGATTAGAAATAAAAAAGCGCTCAAAGAAGATTTTGCCCTTGGATAAACCCTGAACAGTAATTGTAGTATTGGTTCGGTGGTATGCCTCTATTTTGGACAGGTATGATGTATCGGAAAAGGGAACATACTGTACGTCAATGGATTCGGAAGCAGTGGCAGATTTGGCGAGATTGTCAGCATCCTCGTTTCCTCGCAACCCTATGTGAGCGGGAATCCACAAGAATTTAATAAAGCGGGAATTGTTTTGATTGAATTGTAAGAATTTTTCCTTGATGTCGAAGATATACGGGTTGGTTTTCACTTGGAGGCTAACCGATTCCAAACATTGGAGGGCACTTAAGGAATCGGAAAAGATAATAAAATTGCGGTTTTTATGACATGTGGCGATGTCCATAGCAATATTTAGGGCCAAACATTCGGCTGTAAAAACCGACGCACTGATATCAATGCTTTTCTTAATACGCAGGTTGAGATCATAGCATATACACGCTGATCCAGCACACGCTGAGTCCGACATTTTGCTGCCATCGGTGTAAATTGCAGAGGCAATGTAGTCTGTCAAAAGTTTGTCAATTAGAGTATTTGGGTCTTTGGCCTCGCGAAGTAACTGGTCAAAACTAGTGTCAATTGGTATAGACGCAGTTATGGTTTCAAACTCGTGACGGTACAAGCAGAAGTTGGGTTTTGGCTCAATCTTGAAATTATCACCGTAGAAGGACTCTATACACAGGTTAAGAGTTGTTCGATTGCGTCTAGCTGGTCTCCTTTGAAGAAGGTGGAAGTATTTACTGATGGTGTGAAACATGAGTGAGCTGTTGTTTGACAAGGCTTTAGCGAGGTAACGTTCACATAGGTAAGTTACCCTGTCCGATAGAAGCATCAGCTTTGATTCAGCCACCATCACGTTCAGCGGAGTACTCTTGCGGTAGCCTAGAGCTGTTCGGATTGCTAAGTTTTGGATTCTTTCAAGTTTGGTTCTAAGGGTGATAGTGCGCGGCCAAAACACAAAGCAACCGTAGTCAATTATAGAATGGATGTAACTTTTATAAAGTAATAGGAGGGTACACGGGCCAGAGCCCCACCAAGTGCCGCACAGGAATTTTATAATGTTAATAGCTTTCAGACATCTGTTACATATTTGTTCAACCTGCGGGGCAAACGACAGTTTAGAATCGAAAATAACGCCCAGGAACCGAACGGTTTCTCTAGGCTTTATGATGAAATTGTCGAAGGTGATTTCCAATTGTCCTGGTGGAATTTTTTTCCTTTTATTACTAAAAAGAAGGAGAGAACTCTTAGCAGGAGTAAGGTTGAGTCCGATATCGAAAAGATTTTTGCTAAGGACAGAAATTGCTCTCTAGAGAATGTTTTTGGCTCTTTTTAAAGACGAGAATTTTATGAAGAAGGCGATATCGTCTGCAAACTGTGATGTGTTGATTGATTTGGGTAAGTTGTCTGTTATATGCGAAACATGTAAGTTGAATAGGAGGGGGCTAAGGACCGCTCCTTGTGGAACACCCTTATAGACCATTCTAGGTTCATTTAGAGATATTTCGGAGTATATAGTCCTTTCTCGAGTAATAAACTGAATAAATTTTACGGTGTTAGTAGGGCAGCCGACATGGGCAAGTTTATGTAGTAAGATTTTGGTGTCAACATTATCGAAGGCGCTATGAACATCCAGGAAGGCGGCCAGCACTTCTTTTCGTTCGACAAAGGCCTCTTCGACCTTAAGAGATAGGTAAACTAGATTGTCAGCGCAAGACCTGCCTTTCCTAAAGCCATGTTGGCTGCTAGGTAGAAGGTTGTTAACTTCAGCCCAGAACTGCAGGCGATTTTTGATGATGGTTTCAAAAAGTTTACAGGAGCACGAACTAAGGGATATGGGACGAAGACTTTTGCCATCTGCTTTTTTTATAAAATGAACAAACGAAACAGTCCAACTGGAGGGAAAATTGTTTGAGGAAAACATAGAGTTGAAGATGTCTAGTAAGAGGAGCTTGTATTTAATGTGCAATCTCTTTAGGATTTCAAAGTCAATGCCATCCATACCAGGGGCTGATTTAATATTCTTCGACTCAAGGGCTGTGTTGAACTCTATGAGATTGAAAGGAGAGTCAAGAAAGTTGTTAGAAGGACAGATAGGAAATTCGCTGGGGTCGGAAGGAACCCACGCAGGACTAATTTTGTTAAGAGCCGAGCGAATTAGACTATTGGATTGCAAGTTATTTGATGTATGAGAGGGAGAGACTTTGGACCACTTGTTTTTAAAAATTTTGCACTTATTCCAGACATAATTCGGGTCTGATCGGAAGCAGATACTTTCAGCGAAGGTTTTAAAGTTTTCTCTTTTCTTGTTTTTGAAAGTCTTAGTGGCAAGGGCCGCGGTTCTCTTATACGCTATTAGATCGGCAATATCTCCTGTATGCGTCCATTTTTTGTAGGATGCTCTACGCAGTCTTTTGATTTTATCACACTCAGAATCCCACCAGGGAACTGGATTTTTATGGGGAGTGTTTGCGTTTCTTCTTTTAGGGGTACTGAATCGTATGGCTTCTGTAATAATACTCGTAAAGAAATCGTATTTGGCGCTGGGAGAAAGAAGATCGTAATTGCTTGTAAAGAATTCTGCGTAACTGTTTTCAAGAAAGTCCAAAAACTTACTCCAATCTGTGCGAACTGGTTTGATCTTAAATGATTTCTTACTGTAAAAATTTTTGCTAGTATTAATATTGATGTAAATTGGGAAGTGATCTGAACCCCAGGTCTCATCCGACACGTTAGTTTCAATTATGTCACTAAGGTTCATGGTAGAGAGTATCAGATCAATATTAGATTTGGAATTGTTGTGTAGATTAATGTGGGTGTATGTATTGCTGTTATGCAAAAAGAGGTCAGCGGAATCAATGGCATTATAGAATCTTTTGTCATTACAGTCCGTTGAATTGCAGTTCCACATCGTGTGGTGAGCATTGAAGTCACCAACAAGAATGCAGTGACGATCATTGTCAATGTTACCAACAATTTGGTCCCATTGAGCCTGGGAAAGAGAGAGACCAGGGGCTCTATAACAAACATAAAGATCTATTACAGGATTAACCTTGTTGAAACGAATGCCACACAACTCAACGGTTTCATCTGGAGAGGTAACATTTTCAATCTCAAGAAATGCAATATTTTTTCGAATTAGAACCAGGATACCTCCCCCTCGTGAGAGCACTCTGTCTTTTCTGAATGATATGAAGCCTGAAAAACTGATGTTGTCGTTGGAGGTTAGCCACGTTTCAACAAAGATAAGGATATCTAATTTAGTTAAAATAGCTTGGATTTCTGGTGTCCTTGGTCGAAGACTTCTGGCGTTCCAGTAGAAGATGCGGAGTGGTGACGGCTGAGAGGCCATGAAGAATATTGGATTATGATGTGTTCCCAAGATCGTCGCGAAAGCTTGACTTTGCGTGTGAATTAGTCAGTTTCCAGGGTTGAGTCGTCGAGAAGGCTTCCGCTGGATTCCTCTTCTGTATTGAGGGTAGAGGTCCTCAAGCGTTTTATCATTCTGGTGATGCGACTTTTGAGGGATCGTTCCTTGAGGAGTTCTCTTATATTCCTTAGCATGTCAATAAGAGCCTCGGTATTTTCGGTGTATTTCGCGGCAGTAGATGGTATGTTAGGGTTGTCATAAGTTTCAAGTAGAAATTTGGCGGTTTTTTCAAAGTCTAACGGGAGTTTTTGTGCGTTGTCTTTTATGAATTCTGCGGCTGGGAATAATTTGTTGCAGACTTCTTCGAAGGAAGTGTCCGTTTTTTAAGTTTTCTTGATTTTTTAACCTTTCTCTCCGAAACCTTTTCATGCGCGGTGTCAGTCACGGTCATATCCGGGTTTTGATCAGCAGAGCTTATAATAGATGATAGGGAGATTTTTGAGCGTGTCCTCTTTACATTGGATGGTGGGGGCAGTGTGAGAAGGGTATAGTTAGGATCGTAAGGTTTTTCTATTTCATTTAGGTGGGATGCGTTCACGATTGGTAGCGAGGGGGTTTGGTTCTGCCTTTTAGTGGCTGTTGCGTCTTCTTGGCGATCCAATATAGGAGGTGTTCTATTATCTTGTGGGAGAGCGTCCGAGTTTTTACAATGTTTTGCAAGGTGTCCTTCCTCCTTGCACAGGAAGCAGGAAATCTTGCCTGTAGAGATATAGATCCAGTAGTTGGTATCGTCATATGTTACCTGTATATTTCCCGGTATTTTTGAGATGTCGTCAGGAGAAATGTATACCTGTCTTCGGAAACTTAGGACGTGACTGAAATTGGGATCATTTATGCCCAGTCTGATAAAAGTAATTTGCGACGATAATTGGATATTTAATTCGTGTAATTTTTCTTCAATAACGTAATGAGGAATTACGGGATACACGTTAGATAGAATGATTCGTTTGGCTTTAGTGATTAGCGGTCGGATTCCTAGAACGTGGTGTCCGATGTTTACCTTCATGTTGTTGTCGGTAAGCTTGTCAGCTGCCTCCTTGGTACCCATATACACCCGACCGTGAGAGATACGTGAGGCAAATCGAACATTTTGGGGATTTGTTAGTTTTCCAACCGCTTTAGTATATTCCTCTACAGGAATTCCGTCGATTGAGTCCAGCACTATCGCATGTTCCTTAGTGGGGAAGATGGATTGGTGGGCCATTTGTGCATATGTCATTCCTTTGGTAGTTTTCTGTGTGGTGGGTAACATGATTACAGATTCTTTTTTAGCAGGAACGCCCTGTAGTCAGAGACGCCTACCTAGGCCTTGGAGGCAGGAGACTTGTTATATGCTTCTTTCCTTCTTGAGAGCACAATTCACGTCACTTTCTTCGCACAAGCACTGTATAAGAATTAATAATCAAACTCGCGAGCACGAGACAATAAACACGTCCTGTCCTCGTGACGGTTCGCTCTCGACTCAAATGTGCTTCTACTTTCTCGGATAATCCCCATTCTTCTAATAAATCGTAAACCGCAGAAGCTTGATCGGCTCCACTGTTAGACGAAATTATTGGAATTCCCAATAACCTCTCCACACCTCTGAAAGTAATTAATGCTGCTAATCTCACTATTTTGCCTGTGTCTTGTAAAGATGGTAATAGTTTTCCGTCCCAGTGCACTGTAACTGCATCGAGCTCGTAGTCATTAAATGACTCACGCAATTTTTTTACAATTTCTGGGCGCAATTTAGTTCGTTGGATGCGAATTGAGGTTCGATTCAATTCTATACGATAGAAGGACGTGTAAATGGGAATGTCTAAATATTTTCGTTATTTATAAAAATATTAAAAAATTTCTTAGACAAACGTTGTATTGTTTATTAACTCAAATATAATGCAAAAAAAAATTTTTTGGAAAGTCAATTTTTGAGATTTCAAGGTCACGAATTTTTTTTTTAAAATTAATGCTACATTTTGTTTCTACATTATTATAGTGCGTAAAAAGACAAATTCAACGATATATAAAAATATATACTAATGATATACTACAGTGGAGGAAATCGAGTTACAATATTAAAAAATTTTCAAAGTCGATGCGGCAGTACTTCCCGTTATCCGATCGATTTCAAATTTTGCACACATTATTTTTGCGTCAAGTGTCACAATTCTAGGGGGTGTCCCGAAAAAATTCGAAAGTCGAAAAATAAGGTCCACCCTAATATCCAGCGGATTTTATGCATCTATGACAAAAATGAGTAGATATCATTTGAAACTGTAAAAATCATTAGAAGAATTTTGAAATACTGTTATGTTATTTACAACCTATTAAGCATATTAAGGAGGAAAATAAACGTTTATTTCACTCCCGTTTTATTTTGCATAAAAATCCGCTGTCTACATATTACATCTACTGACTTCTTTAAAAACGAATATTGAATTTGATAAAAAGTAATGGATTACTAAAAAATTTTGACTATCCCCAGACATCTGTAAGACGCCTGCCGCAAGACGTCTTTCAGGCGTCCGAACGGCTCCCGAAAGTCTCCTGAATGTCTTGTATTACAAAACGATACATCTTAGAGACGTCTCCAGACGTCTTTTAGACGTAGTTTAGGCGCCTTTTTAGACGACATCTCCGAAAAGACGTCTCTAAGACGTCTTACTTCAGACGTAAAAATTCCAAATAGACGTCTTTTGGGGACGTAAGACGTCTATGAAACGTCGGCTGCTATCTGGGTAAGTACTGTATAAAAATTCCATATATTTATGCTAAAATAATGTGCAATCATAATGATTTAATTTTTTAGTTGCATTTTAGTGTATCTATTTAAAAAAGTCACGTGTTCTCATGGTACATTATGCAGTGCGAGTCAAACGTAGGTGTAACATTTGCTATGTACAGTGGCCGAAATAATGATAGGTTCACTTCAATTTGTTGACATAATGCAGTATTTTTGATTTTACTTATTATTATTTATTCAATCTAATAAAATTAACAAAATACACAGTTCAATTGAATAACACAATGTTAATTAATGTCAATTACAAATTTTATACTACAACACTTGAATTTTAGTTGCGAAATAAACATAGGTTCATTATGTACTTTCACATAAAAAATTAAAAAAAGGGAAAGATAAAAATAATTTAGTACTTAGTTGAACCACCTTTGTGCTTTATAACTTCAAATATTCTGCGTGGAATTGATTAAATTAATTTTTCTAATGTTTCTAATTTAATTTCAGACCACGCCTCTCTAATCCCATTTTTTAATTCTGTAACAGTGCTATACTGTTTTCCATTGTCGTATACCTTTCGTGCTAATATTCTCCAAAGATTTTCAATCGGATTTAAGTCCGGACTCTTTGATGCCCAGGGTAAAACTTCGATTTGTACCCTCTTAAAGCAGTTTCTAATTGTTTTTCCACGATGTATTGCTGCATTATCGTGTTGGAATATTAAATTAGGTCCACTAATCTTGTCGCCATATTCACCCAGTACGTATTCCAATAGACTTACCGTTTCAGCCGAATGCAGCCCAAACCATTACACATCCTCCTCCATGCACTCTTGTCATTTTTACACTTTTTCATCATGCAGATCATGCCAGTAATATTAATACCCATCTGGGCCGTCCAAATTAAATCTTTTTCCATTAGAAAAAATCACCGTCTTCCACTTTTTTGTCCATGACATATGATATTCTTGCTAACTTTAATTTCTCCACCTTGTGGTATTTAGTATTTAGTATTTTTTGCTTGTTAGAATATTTAAGTGTCCCACTCGATCTCACAACTTGCTGTACACGTCGAATACCAACTGGCAAGTATAATTTCATTTTTATTTTAGAGACATTGAGCATATTTTGCCGTGATTTTTGAAAAATTTTACCTTTGTCTCTGTTGTTAATTTTTTTTGGATGGCCTGTAGATTTTTTACTGCCGTATTTTTCTTTTAATTTTAAAAATTTGTTTACGACATTTAATGAGCTTTCCGATCTTCTTGCAATTTCTGTGTTAGAGAGAGTCATATTGTGGAAAGCAATCATTTGGCCCTTTTCGTTATCATTTAACGATTTCCCCGTGTCATTGTGCTTTAATAATATTAAACGAACATAAAATATTTGTTATAATTCTTAAAATTTATAAATCTGTGTACTTACCATAGAAAAACGTTCAAAAAATTGCTCTATCAATAGTAATTTTTAAATATTTCTCCGTGAACCTAAGATTATTTTGTATCACGTACTCGATAATTTTCAAAGAATTTTTGAAACAGGTACATCTTGAGACTAATACTGTTGATAGTTGACTGACTGCTTACATAATGTGTAGAACACATTCTTGCGAAATAAAAAGAAATGCCACAGTTCCGAAAACGAAAATAACAGTAGAAGCAGTAAACCAGCCGATGCGGCTAGTGAACCTATCATTATTTCGGCCACTATAAATAGACAGCGGATTTTATGCATTTGCAACAAAAATTAATAGGTGCAATTTAATACAGTATAAATATTAGATGAATTTAAATGTACTATTATATCATTCTCAACCTATTCGATATATTAAGGAAGATAATTAATTTTTATTTCACTCCACTTTGTTGCAGTTCAGGTATAATATTTTTATTTCGCATAAAGACCCGTTGTATAATTATAAATACAGTGGGTGTACAAAGTATTCGTACACCTTTTAAAATGAAGCATTAGTTTACAAACTGATATGCAAAAAAGATTTTCCAAAAATTACAATTTACAAGGTTGCAGGTAAAAATAAAAAAGGCATTTTGTAAAACTTTTTTATTTGGGCCCTTAATGAAAATTTAAAACATATGTTTTCTAGATGAATGTTCTTTATACACATGTTGGAAATTTCATCGAAATCGATTGACGCAGGAAAAAACAACAGGCGTCGAAATATGTACGATTCTGTGGATTTTAAGCAGAAACTGATCAAAAGTCGTGGAAAACTACGATTTTCACTATTTTTAACCGCTTGTAGCTGATGTGTATGTTAATCGATTTCAATGAAATTTTCAACATATGTGTATGACTAAAATAGATCTGCAAAACATACATTTTAAATTTTCATTAAGGATCCAAATAAAAAACTTTTAAAAAATGCCTTTTTAACTTCCCGATTTTATAGGGAAGTTATTGTAATTACCCCGAAAATCGAAAATCGATTTTTTAGCAGATCTTCACGTTTCATGGTCATTGCAGTCATTTTAGACTATTTTCAGCAAAATGTTCGTATGTGTGTGTGTGTGTGTGTGCGCGTATGGCCGTTTCTATGTAATCAAATTTTTCGTTAACGTTTTCTGAAAAAGTAACAACGCGATCAGAATGATGAATGATGCAATCGATGTGCCCCGCTGTAACTTAGAGCTGATTAGATTTTGGTCCATTTTGGTCAAGTAGTTATTTAGTTTTTTTCGAAAGGAGTTGATTAAACATTGCAATTTATACGAAAGGCGTATCCACCGAATAAGTAAACGTAACTATATATATATATATATATATATACATTTAGACATTTAAAAAAAATTTTTTTTTATAAAATAAAAAAAATTTTTTTATAAAATTAAAAAAAAAATTTTTTCTTGTTTTTTTTTAATTAAAAAAATTTTTTTTCCAATTATGCAACTAATGCTAGTGTAACCGCTTACAATAATCGAAAATTATTCCAATGCAAGAGTGAGTTAATCATCGCCGAGAATATACTTTCAAAGAATATCGATGAAAGTACAAAAACATTTATATTACAATCTTTAAATAAACAATTAGTTCAAAACGAATTGTGAACTGAGATTAAATTGAAAATTAATATAAAATATATGATAATTAATAACATTGATGTTGAAGACGGATTGGTTAATGCAGCATGCGGAATATTAAAATTTATTACTTTTCAAGAAAATACTAAAATTCCGTCTATATTGTGGTTAGATTTTCAATTGGCCAGAGTAGGAGTGAAAGTAAGAACTCGTTATCGTGATTATATGAAAAATGCAAATATAAATCAAAATTTAACACCAATAATAAAAAAATATCGAATCAAGTAAATATTTCGAGTGAAGAAAAATAAGAAATCACACGTAGTCAATTTCCAGTGGTTCCTGCTGAAGCGATTACGATTCATAAAAGTCAGGGACAAACATACGAGAAAGTATGTATGGATTTTAAAACATCAGAAATACGAACTTTACAAATGTTTATGTAGCACTGAGCAGAGTTTCAAAATTGAGCGGTTTATATATTTTGAGAAAATTTAAATTAATAGTATCGAAGAAAACCAAGATCGATACTGCAAACCCGGGTAATGATGAGTTCTATCGTTTGCGAAAAACTAATTAAGACAATTTGTTTTGCAACATTAGTATGCTATAACAAGGAACCAAGCGAGCAACGAGCATACGATGTTGGTTTAATGCGACGCCAAATAGCAAACATTTTGATAAGTAGAAAACTATTGAATTTCCCTGAAAACGTATAATCTTCTTAAAACGTACACTTAATAAATAATAATAATAATATACAGCAACTAACGAATCGGGAAGTTCTTTGTGTGGCTCGTGGAGAGTCACACACAAAAAGGAAGACATTAATAGCTGTGGGCCCTACTAGCCATGCGTACCACTAACATTCTCGCAAGAGCAGTCCTACCCGCGAGCTCGCGAAGCGAGCGAGCAAAAACAACCCTACTCGCGAGCGAGCGAAGCGAGCGAGCAACAATAGCTCTCTAGTTTATTTTTGCATTTAACCTTGTAAATTATAATTTTTGGAAAATCTTTTTTGCATATCATTTCGTAAACCAATGCTTCTAATTGATTATAAAAAATCAGGTTGTTTGGTACAATTATAAAAATGTTGTTAGGTTTTAAAAAGTGTACGAATACTTTGTACACCCACTGTAAGTATTCAAGACAGAGCGACGAGTAAAAATATTAATATTTTATGAAAAAACGACATAGCCATTATTTTCATCGAAATTAGTGATTATCATTTGGAAATTGATGCAAAATTTGTCAGTATGTGGAAAGTTTCCAAATCGTAGTCCCTGAAGGTCCAATTCTTACATTGAAAAATAATGAGCCTGCCATTTTCGAAATAAAGTTCAACTATTTTTACTTCTTACTGCTTCGTCTAACTACATAGTAATCTTTCCAAGACCCAGTTATAATATGCACCTGCAGCACAGAAAATTGCACTGTTAATAAAAAAGTGATTTACATAACGAATCATCCTGCATTGAATGTTGGCCCACCCTGTATGTATTTATACAGGGTGTTAGAAAAGTCTGGAACGGTCAAATATCTCAAAAATAAAGCATTTTACAGAAAAATGCTTCAGCCATGTATTTTATGGTTTCGCAACGGCTATAATATGGTATCATTAGTTTGACCTTGAAGAGTCATTTGAAGGTCACGTTAAGGTTACCTCAATTCTTTTAAATTTCACCCCCTCTTTTTTATTACATAGTCTTGTAGCTGATCTCGAGAGCTTTCCATAACACTATAAGCAAATGTTTTTTCATCGATTACTTTTTGAGTTATAAGGCTTCAAATGTACAATACTGCCGGCTTTAGCGTTAACTGACAATGAGATGTACCACACTATGCAGTAATAGTGCGTCAGTATTTGGCTAAAACTTTCCCAAACCTATGAATAGGAAGACGTGGAGAAATAGAGTGGCCCTCTAGATCACCAGATCTTTCTCTTGGACTACTTTTTAGGGGGGTATGTTAAAAACAATGTATACGTAACAAAACCTGCTAATTTGGCAGACCTTAGGGAACGCATACTGCACCAAGTAAATCTTATCTCACCAGAAATGAGACGAAACGTATTAAATGAATTTTATCTACGATTAGGTCATTGTCAAGCAGCAGAAGGAAAACAATTTGAACATTTAATTCAGTAAAAACCCGTTTACAAACGCCCGCACGCACGCACGCACACACACACACATACGCACACACAAGAGATGTAAATCCGACCGTGCAACCTACACGTGGTACATCTCGGTTAACGCTAATGGCGGCGGTATTGTACCTTTGAAACCTTATAACTCGAAAAGTAATTAATGAGAAAACATTTTATGATAGTGTTTTGGAAAGCTCTCGAGATCAGATATAAGAATATGTAATAAAAAATAGGGGGTGCCATTTAAAAAAAATGAGGTAATCTTCACGTGACCTTCAAATGACTCTTCAAGGTCAAACCAATGACACACCGTCTTATAGCCCTTGCGGAACCACAAAATACATGTCTAAACCATTTTTCTCTAAAATGCTTTATTTTTGAGATATTCGACCGTTTCCAGACTTTTCTAACACCCTGTATGTATATGTACACTTCTTACAATTTAATGAATTAAATTATGTGTTTGGCTCGTTAGGAATTAGATACGTGAGCCTGATATCAAAGAATAACTGCTGAATATTTTACGATGTTAAAGTAAATGTTATATGAATAAAGTATCGAAATGAATGTTTTATAAAAGTACCAAATTTTTCCATGTGTTTCTTGTTTCCTCTAAAAATTTTACGTTGGCAGAATTCTGTTGAAATTAAAAAAAAACAACCTACTTAAATAGACTCTACAATTGTCCAGAAATTCGAACACCTTTTTTTTACAACCACTGCAACAACTTCCACATTACTTTAGCAAACTTATCTAACAATAAGAATTCAAATAACCTACGTGAGCCCAGATAGCATACGACGTCTTAAAAAGGTCCATTTTACGTCTATTTCAAGTCTGAAAGTTTTGCGTCCTAAGAAGACTCTTTAACGTTTACGTCTTTAAGACCATAAACAGTGTGGTTTTTATATACCCATAATCTGGCAGTATTGGCATTGGCATTATTTGTTTGAGTTAGTGTTTTTGCTTCAATTTCAATTTTTCAAATTTCAATTTCAACATCAATTTCAAGTTCAATTTCTACTCTTCTATTTCAACTTCAACTCTTCAATTTCAACTTCGACTTCAACTTCAATTTTTCAAATTTCAACTTCCATTTCCATTTCAACGTCAATTTCAACTTCGATTTCAATGTCAAATTCAATTTTTCAAATTTCAATTTCAACTATTGAATTTTTCAAATTTTAACTTCAATTCGAACTTCAATTTTCGTTTTAACTTCTTCGATTTCAACTTCAATTTTTCAATTTCATCTTCGACTTCAATTTCCATTTTAGCTCTTCAATTTCAACTTCAACTCGTCAATTTCAACTTCAATTTTTATTATTTTTGTAGTGATTTAATTGCAATTGTTATTTTTATTACACTTTTTATGTCAATTCCACAGCTAGGTTTAACTTTAAACTCGTTTTTGTCGAAATCTATTTTTACTCTTCCCTTCTTTCAATTTAATCAACATTTATGAACCTTTAAGCCTTCTTAGGAACGTCTTGAAGACCTCCGAATGTCGTACGATCGTCTAATGAACGTCTTCTAGACGTCAAACAGACGTCTTAGAGACATACCGTTTTCTAACACAAGACGTTCAGGAGACGTTCGGAAGACGTTCGTAGGACATTCGGGGCATCTTTAAGACGTCTGAATGTCCAACTGCAGACGTCTTTAAAACGACTTTAAGACGTCTTTGTACTATCTGGGAGTAAACTTTAGTTATTAATTGTAGATGGAAGTGAATTAGACTCTGTTAGTAAATAAAATAGGTAGAAGCTCGTCTCGTTCTTCCCATGTGCCTGGAATAAGGGATTCACATATTTCCTCATGAAGCTCGATAAACGCTAAGCCATAATTAACGTCGCAAGAGTTAGGGTGTTCGCTCACCGGAAGTAACACGGACTGAGCATCGAGAGGCCACAGTGGTTTCTCTGGTTTTGGTCTGGATGCGAAGTAAGCCGCAATTCCGGTCACTACGAGAACACCTGCAGCGCCGCTCAGGTAAGGCAGGTAGTCTTCGAACTGCGACTGAAACACTTTATACGTGCCATATATTAGTTTATTAGTAGGTTGTGGACCTTTATGCAAATCATTACCATTTTCTTACTTAATTTTAACGCTTTGCACTCCTTAGCAGAGTGTGACTCGACATCGGAGAAAGAAAAAAGTAAATAAAACGGGTTTTATATGTATTTCGTTCTTCCTTGAATTATTTAATTGTCTTATTTTTTAGTTGAAAACAAACACAGTTTTTGCACTCCAAATTTACTCTTCTACAAATCAATTTCACGCTTTTTCAAATCCAATTTCAATCTTTTACAAATAAATTATTTTTTCATTTAAAGTAAGTTTTCATTTAAAATATCAAAGCAGATGTAAATTAATTTGTTCAGAAATTGGAAATTCTATTTAACTTTTGTAATGTATGAGAACTGTGTACATGTATACAGTAGCGGACAAAAGTTTAAGACCGCTCTAAAGAAGATGATAACTTTTTTAATATTGTACTGTACGATTTGAACTTTTTTGGGAAGCTAGAGCAATTAGTTTACTAAAGGATGTGAAAAGTAATTTTTTGAAAAATTGGAATTGATCGGAATTGTTGAAAAAATACTAAAAGTTGATTTTTTAACTTTTTTATGTGGGCCTATACGTATACATATTCAAAATTTAGAAAAATACGTTTTGTAGATCTGTATCATTTAAACACATTCTGAAAATTTTGTCAAAATCGGTCGATGTTGCAATGAGCTACAAACGTTTAAAGATGGTAAAAATTGCAGATTTTCAAGAGTTTCGGCAATAAATAGATATGTATATTTATTGAAGCCATTTTCTGATTAATAAATTTTTAAAATGAAGGTACATATGTATTTATTGAAGCATATTGAGTATTGAGTCTTATGTCTCCCTCGCAGTAATCACACCGTTCACGTGTGTCTAAATAAATATACAGGGTGTCCAAGATCGCCCGTCCATGGGTGTTAACTTCATAGATAAGCATATTCGGTAAAAGTGTTTCGAATAAAAGTTGCAGGGATTAATGGAGGACATACGTCTATGACCTTGTAATTGACCTTCGGATCCATTTTCAAGGTTATTTGGAGGTCAGTACGTCTTTTTTAGATGGGAACCCCTACTTTTGACTACGGATTCTGAAAGAGCTCGAAACTTCACGTTCAGATATGTACATATGTCCTAGATTAAAATGCCTGCTAGAGGCCATTTAGAGGTCAAATTATTGTTTGGTGGCAAAGAAAAGATGACAGTAAATACTGGCATCGAGATTGGACAAAGCTTTTGATTCATAAAATTGTCTCCGACGTTAAGCTTGTTCTCCGTTTCCAAGGTCATTGAAAGGTCGATTAGTGGAACACAACTGCCTGGTGGACGAACATTTACGAACGTTATTGTTCGGGTCTAGTATTCTATCGCAACTCGAGGTCAAGCATAGAGGCCGAGTATAACGTAAATCGACCATTCAAGACAAGTTTATGAATCAGAAGCTTCGTCCAATCTTGATGCCAGTATTTACCGTCATCTTTTATTTACCACCAAACAGTGATTTGACCTCTGAATGGCCTCTAGCAGTCATTTTCATCTAGGACATAAGTACATATCTGAACGTGGAATTTCGAGCTCTTTCAGAATCCGTAGTCAAAAGTAGGGGTTCCCATTTAAAAAATACGTACTGACCTCCAAATAATCTTGAAAATGGATCCGAAGGTCAATTACAAGGTCATGGACATATGTCCTCCATTAATCCCTGCAACTTTTATTCCAAACATTTTTACCGAATATGCTTATCTAGGAAGTTAACACCTCTGGGCGTGTGGTCTTCTACACCGTGTATAATTTAATTCAAATAAATAAATAATTAATTTCAAATATTCTTAATGGGTGAAATTGATTTGCAAAAGGATGAGATTTATTTACAAAAAGGAGAAATCGATTTACGAAAAGGTGAAATTAATTTTCACAACGTTGAATTTACCACAAATATGAATTACAACAAAGCTCGAGAGCTATGTTTAATATAATTAGTAGACAAAATTGTTTGAAATAGGTAGCAGTCACGGAACTGTCCTCTGAAATAAATTTGAAATAAAACACTTAAAATAGTCGGGAGTTGTTAGCAACAAAATTGAAAAATAATTCGGAGTGCAAAGGGTTGAAGAATATTTATTTCGAAAGGTCATTTTTTTCGGAGTTATCAAGGTCATCGATGTTTTTTGATACATAACTACATTTTTATTTTATTGCATCGGGTAACTGATCGAAAAATACATTCAGATATGTGTAATAACATGACCTTGAAATGACCTTCGCCTTCGAAAATTAAAGTTTTACCTTCAGATCAAGCTCAAGGTCATGTTATTATAGATATATGAATGTATTTTTCGATGAGTTACCCGATGCAATAAAATAAAAATGTAGTTATGTATCAAAAAACATCGATGACCTTGATAACTCCGAAAAAAATGACCTTTCGAAATAAATATTCTTACCAGATTTGGTCCACTGATAATATACACATAACGTAACAAATATTCTTTGCATCACAATAGACTAAAGAGTTATTTCGGTGTCCTGTTTTAGACGAAACACCCTGTATGATTAATTTAAATCGAAATAAAATTTCATTTTGTTGCACTTTTTTGGAACCCTTGTAGAATACGGTAAGCATGAACACGATCTTCGTACGTTATGCTTTTTGAAGAATAACTCCTTCGAAGGTCATTTGAAGGTCAACATGTTATACACGAATAAAAATACGTCGTTTCATTTAAAAAACATTTTCTACCTAAAACATTTTCTCGTATTACTAAAAACAACGGAGATATTTTCGGTGTAAGTCTTAGGTTCCTCACTCTGTATAATAATTCACCTACATTTCGAACAATGTACCAACTATAATAATAATAGTAATGTGTACATTATATTATTTTATGGCAAACATTACGAGAGAACAATTATAATGCAAAATTGAATTCAACTTGTCGAATTGTGAATAATGTAGAAGTGCATTCAATTCCACGAAAATAGGTTTATACGGTATTGTATTAGACATAATTATTTTAAGCAATACTAATGTAATATGGATATTGTGTATCTACTATTATGTAGACATAACTACTGCCTTATATGTACATAGATATGATGTACATAGATTGACATCCAAACGGAAAACTAAATCGATCGAATATTAATTATTCATATTAATGAAGCCTGCTGGGAGTTTTGTTATTAAATTAGGTTGGCCTAATTTACTATTCAATTTCACGAATACATTCGCTCATAAAAGTACTCATACATAACGATGAAGTTTATTTGTTTTAATTGCGTGTTTAGTTCTTCAACAATTGAATTTTGTTGCCTAAGAACTTTCGGTATTAATAAAAAATTTAATTTAATCTTCATCCGCGTGTTCACCCATTTCTGTGGGACACTTTATGTATTTTATTATGTATACGATTCGTATACATTGAGAAAAATGTTATTTGAATAAGATTCACGAGACATTTCATTCAAAACATGATTCAACCCAGTGCAATAAAAAATACGTATTTTTTTATTCCTATTCTACTTTTTTGAGAATACAATCTGCTTTTCGATATAATAAAAGTGTGTGGAATATAATACATAATTATAATAAAACAGCGTGCTCATGAATATAAATAATAGAGAACTATATATTAATTTTTAGCAATCCTAATATTAGCGATTATATCCCGGATAGCACAAAGACGTATTTAAGACGTTACAGTAGGACATTCGGACGTCTTAAAGATGTACCGAATGTCCTACGAACGTCTTCCAAACGTTTCCTGAACGTCTTGTGTTAGGAAACGGTACGTCTTGAAGACGTCTGTTTGACGTCTAAGATACATTCAGGAGACATTCAGGAGACGTTCTTAGGACATTCGGGGAGCCTTTAAGACGTCCTAAGAAGTTTTAAAGGTGCAAAAGAAGGGAAGAGTAGAAACAGATTTCGACAAAAACGAGTTTAAAGATAAACCAATAAGAAGAACAATTAGAAAGAACAATTAGGAAAAACAATTGTAAAGTACAATTAGAGACACAATTAGAAGAACGAGTGTGGAATTGATATAAAAAGTATAATAAAAATAACAATTGTAATTAAAATGACAATAAAAATAATATAAATTACAATCACAATAAAAATTGGAATCGAAATTGGAATCGTCATTTGAATTGAAATTGGAATCGGAATCGGAATCGGAATCGGAATCGGAATCGGTATCGAAATCGGAATCGGAATCGGAATCGGAATCGGAATCGGAATCGGAATCGGAATCGGAATCGGAATGGAAATTGGAATTGGGATTGAAATTGAAGCAAAAACACGAACTCGAACAAATAATACCAATGCTAATACTGTTAGATTATGGGTATCTAAAAACTATACTGTTTATGGTCTTAAGGACGTCTTTTTAGGACGTATCATTTGCAGACCTAAAAAAATAAATAAAATGTACATCTTTAAAACGTTGTGCGCTATCTGGGATGTAATTTTTCTTTATGTTTACTGTGTCCAAAGTTTCTTCACTTTGAGTAAATAGGAGGAAAGTTGCAAATGCCCTTGTCTATTCAGTATTATCGAGTAACTTTTCTTACCTTCAACCTAATTTTAGAAATAGCTTTAGGCGTTTCCCAAGTTTTGCACTTTATCTTTTCAACGAGATGATAAATATACATCGCTTACGTTACACGTGACAGTTATACCCTGTAGATTAATAATCATTAATAATCATGGAATTGTACTTGACGTATTTGCAAGTAGACTGTAGATTTTATTTCTAATTAAAATAGATAAGTGGAAAATAAAGTGCTGTGAGAACGTTAGAACATTATTTTCGATGTACTAAAATTATTAAACGGAGCCAGGAAGAATTCGAACAGTTTTTAAAATCCACGTACAGTAATTCTTCAATCGAAGTCCTGGGTCGCCTATCTAATCGAAGTCCAGTGCCTACTCACTCCACTGCCGGCCAACGCTGTGCCGCGCCGTAGGCGATATATCGGTGTGAACACCACAATATTGACTCGAGTGAATCGAATTCTCAAACTTCTTAATTTTCATTATTGTTTTATGGGACTTTTACTAGCTTATTCCTGGCATTTCTCTGATTAAAATGACACCAAACACAATATAATTTTAACTATATTGAGTGGTTTAATCGACGGTGAAAGTTTCGGGAGCAATGAAGGACAGTGACAACACGGGCCTTTGAACTGTGCCGGCGACGTCGACTGTCCGCGTCACTTTCTTTCCCATACGCTCTTCTTCGTTGTGTTCGAAACTTTCATCGTCGATTAAATCACTAAATACAGTTGAAATTATATCGTGTTTGGTATCACTTTGCATTAGAAAAATGACACGAATATGTTGGTGAAAGTTCCATTAAAAAATAATGGAAGATACAGCTTTGGTGATGACGCACGGCCCTTTAAACTGTGCCGGGTACGCACAGTGGACGAGAAACCGATATTTTTGGACAAAAATCTGCCGACAACTCAGTTTTTCATCGATTCAATTGGAATTTTTTTAAAAATGTTCGTGAAGGACTATACTTTGATGACGTGCTGCGCGAAAATCGTTAACTGTCACAAGAAATCAAGAATCCTTATCGACAAAACCCAATAACTCCAATACAAAATTTTAAACTGTAAATCTGGCCCTGAGAATTACCAATTGAATAGAATTACATTCGGCACTTATGAGATTCACCATTAATTTATTGATCCAAGAGCAGCGTTTTCGCTTTTTGAGAAAGAACTTCCTTGTACTTGCCATCCTTTATTTTTAGAGAGCTTATAAGTGGATCGGATGATAATAACATATGCCGTATAATATCTATATTTGTCTTTTTGCGGCAACACATTCGGGAGTTTTTAGCTCGTGATTTCCTGAAGACTTTATTATTTGTCTTTTGTGGCTCTTCTGAATACAAACAAATTGACAGATCAAATGTAGCAAGTACTTCACTTCCATGTTGCAGTACCTTATGAACTGATGAGGTAGTTCATACCATGGATAAATTTTAATAAAATTTGTTTTTTTAAAATCTTTTTTACAGTTTAAAATTGTGCGGTTTAGGGTTTAGGATTATGAAGTGTCGGCAACTCAGCTGGGACATGCAAATTTATGGTATGGGCTGATGAAGTATCGGAGTTATTGAGTTTTGTAGATAAGGATTCTTGATTTCTTGTGACAGCACGTCATCAAAGTATAGTCCTTCATGAAAATTTTTTAAAAATTCCAATTGAATCGATGAAAAACTGAGTTGTCGGCAGATTTTTGTCCAGAAGATCGGTTTCTCGCCCACTGTGCGACGGCGCGGCGCGGCGACACGCTTCGGCCACGCGATCCTATTTCATTCTGTCCTTCTCTATGTTCGGCTCGTCGATTGAAGTTTCGGCGTGGTCAGCGCGGTAGACGCAGTCACAAAAAAATAGCCTCTCTACGCTACTGAAGTCCGTTCAAAACACGGGTGTTGGGACTTCGATTGAAGAATTACTGTATTCTTTCTTACTTACAACATAAAACATTTCTACAAATTATCTATCAAAATCATTCTGATCATTTCAATTTAGGATGAATTTATCCAGATTTGTTAAAAAACTGACTAAAAACAGCATCAGACATGAAAGACCCATCTTTGCAGTTCGACTTGGGCAATTTTTATTTCCCACGGAGATCCGCAGTAGATAAATTAATAAAGGACTCGAGCGATGTTGGTACATATATTGTTCTGCACTTATTAAAATTATCAGAAGAGGAAATGCATGTTCACCTAACTTCTGTTTCTTAACAGCGTTACACAACAAAAGGGGGCACCGGAAAGAATTCGAACCTACTTACAACACGACACATTTCAACAAATTACAACTGTCCTACAAATTTCAAATCTTTTTATGTTCCCTAATTACTGTTGGGTCCTTCTTATAGAGTTTTTTTTCGGTGATTTCGAATTAGTCCTTAATTTTTCTCCAATACGCACAGTTTTTGAGGAACATGGCTGTGAAAAAAAAACATATTCTTCAACTTTAAACGAATATTGCGATGTTATTATAAAAGATATTGAATTGTTCTTTGCAGCAAAAGATTCTGTAGACTTTCCCGAATACAGTGATATCCAGTATTAATACATTATGATTGTTTGAATATGTTTAAACAATGATTAAAGACGGAGAGACACCACTTTTGCACCAATTTTTGAGGATATATTTTTGCATTTATCTCAAAAAATAAGGGTCCAGCGGAAAATCGAACTATACCACGCGGTAGACCAGACTTTTATCTTGAGAAGCCATCCTTTGAAGTTTGCGATATCAACGTTTTTACCACGATTTTATTAGCTCGCTTTCTTGTCTGTTTGTTCGGTACAAATTTAGCATTTGATTTTAAACTAACTTTCCGATGAGCTAGAGACTTGAAATTTCAAACATAGCTCAGAACTGGATGACAATGCAATATTTAAAAAAAAAATTTTTTAATTTAAGGAAGCCTACACGTTTAAGAGATATAAACTATTAAAAATTTAACCGTTACACCTCCCCGCGCGACGATCGGTAGTACCCACTCGGTTCCCACTCTGACTCATCCCCACTCCACTGACCTGCTTCGCAGCGAAGGAGCTCAGTGTGTGTTCGAGCTCCGTGCGGCGTTTACAAAGTTACTACGTATTATTATACTATAATGTTTTTGTTGACCAAGCGAAAGAACAGTTACACCGAAATTCTCCGCCGAACCTTTATCTTTGACATTTTACCACGGCGTTTATTTTCGATATGACGCGTTGCAATACCGTCTGTTTACCACACGTCTGTTATAATCTCATCAAAATGTTTAAAATCGATTGTAAAATTTCACACATACAAGACTAAAAAGCAGAAAATAATTATTTAAATAAAAATAAATTTTTAAACCAGAGGGCTATTGTTGCTCGCTCGCTTCGTTCGCTCGCGAGTAGGGTTGTTTTTGCTCTCTCGCTTCGCGAGCTCGCGGGTAGGACTGCTCTAGCGAGAGGGTTAGTGATGCGCATGGCTAGTAGGGCCTACTGATATTAATGTTTTTTATTTGGTGTGTAACTCTCCAAGAGTCACACAAAGTACTTCCCGATTCGTTACTCCTTCGCCAACATCGCTACCATCGTTTTTTTTTGGTACTTTCATCGATACTCTCCCAAAATGTATTCTTGGGAGTAGAGATGATTAACCCACTCTTGCATTGGAATAACTTTGGATTATTCCAAGCGGTAACATTAGCATCAGTTAAAAAAAAAAAGAAATTTTTTAATCTAAAAAAGAAAAAATTAAGAAAAAAATTTTTTATGTAATTGCGTTTGGTTCTTTGGTGGAAAATTTTCGTCCTCCCTTATAAATTGCATTGTAGAATCAACTCTTTTCGAAAAAAAACTAAAAATCTAAAAAACTACTTGACCAAAATGGACCAAAATCTAATCAGCTCTAAGTTACAGCGGTGCACATCGATTGCATCATTCATCATCCTGATCGCGTTGTTACTTTTTCTGAAAACGTTAACGAAAAATTTGATACCATACAAACGGACATACGCACACACACACACACACACACACACACACACACACACACACACACACACACACACACACACACACATTTTGATAAAAATAGTCTAAAATGACTCCAATGACCATGAAACGTGAAGATCTGCTAAAAAATCGATTTTCGATTTTCGGAGTAATTACAGTAACTTCCCTATGAATGGGGAAGTTAAAAATACCACGTTTTTAAAACGGACTAGAAAGTATAAAATAAATTTTTAAAAAAGGCCACGTTTAAAAAACGGAATAAAAAGTATAAACTAATTTTTTCTAGCCTCATACAGATTCGTAACCCCTTACAGATAGTCCAGAAAATTTGTGATTGTGAATTTTGAATAACTATGAAAATACTTGTAAGATTTAAAACGAAAAACGTGGGGCTCAAGATAATACATAGTAAGGAGTTTAGAGAGTAATTGCCGCTGAGAAAACTCGCACAACAGTTCATATTATTTGCAGTACAATAAAATTGTTAGTGATTTAGGTGTTCATGCATCAATTATCTATTGCATGCGCCCCACGTTTTTCGTTTTAAATCTTACAAGTATTTTCATAGCTATAAAAAAATCACAAATTTTCAGGACTATCTGTACGGGGTAAGGAATCTGTATGGGGCTAGAAAAAATTATTTTATACTTTTTAGTCCGTTTTTTAAACGTGGGGTTTTTAAAAAATTTATTTTATATTTTTTAGACCGTTTTAAAAATGTGGTATTTTTAAAAAATTTATTTTTATTTAAATAATTCTTTCGAACCTGAAAACAAAATATCTTCGCTCTACATGAGTTGTCACCAGTGGCGCTCACCACCAGAACAGTCGTTCGCCGCTCCGTATCCCGTCGCGTCGATGCGCCGTATCCCGTTCCGAGCGCCACTGGCGGCAACTCATGTCGGGCGAAGATATTTTGTTTTCTGGTTCGAAAAAAACGTCGACGTTCCGAACTTGAACCAGTGGTTTCTCAAGATAAAAGTCTGCTGTATCGCGAGGTATAGTTCGATTTTCCGCTGGACCCTTATTTTTTGAGATAAATTCAAAAATATATCCTCAAAAATTGGTGCAAGATTGGTGTCCCTCCGCCTGTAATCATTGTTTAAACATGTTTAAACAATCACAATGTATTAATATTTGATATCACTGTATTCGGGAAAGTCTACAGAATCTTTTGCTGCAAAGAACAATTAAATATTTTTTATAACACCACAATATTTGTTTAAATTTGAAAAATATTTTTTTTTTTCAAAGCCATGTTCCTGAAAAACTGTGCTTATAGGAGAAAAATTAAGTACAGATTCGGAATCAGCGCAAAAAACTCTACAAAAAGGGCCCAACAGCAATTAGGGAACAAATTTGGTTCTGGACAGTGTTATTCTTCAAAATCATTGTGGTCATTTCAATGTTGGATGAATGTATCCAGATTTGTTAAAGAATAGACTTGGGCAATTGTTGTTTCCTAGAAAATCCGCAGTTGTGTAATTTTTCGCTCGCATAGTTTCGAGATACCATGGTTGAACCGCATAATTGATTCGGTTGCTAGCACATGCTAGATCCGCAGAGAGTTCGAATTTGACGAATCGATTAAAATCTCCCATTCCGTAGATCCAATAGCACGGAACAGATCGCGACGATGAGGAGGAATGAAGAGTCGAGGAGAGAACGAAATGAAAAAAGGAGTGACTCGTGAGGAGAGAAAACTTGTGCGAGTAGGTATGCGGAAAGGTCGGTCTGCGCAAATCATGCGTCAGACTGCTGCTGACCGCGGCGGGTTCTATCAAATTAAAGGCGCACGTGAAACCCGACTGTGCACGCGGTGTACGGCCGCGTCGTCGTACTTACTGTTAAACTAATTTGCACGGTGGCGTTCACACCCGCGAATATCCCTCTGGGCGGACTGCACAGCTGATTTTCGCCGATTCGCTTCCGATGGAAATCGAAAAAAAATCGTCGCCGCCGGCAAATGCCAGCGAGAAACTAGGGTCAGATCCGCGGCATGACAACGACGGTACCGGTAACACGCGCTGCGGCTTTTTACTGGCGTCGAGCAGCGCCGTGACGTAAGCTCCCGAATCGATGTCGCCCACTGCAACGACCCTTACTATACTAGCCACCCCGAGCTTTCCCTTGGCCACAGACACGCAGGCGTGATCGAAACGAACGAGCAGTGAAAGTGCAGCCACCACTCGATGCACACTCGCTTCACCGGGTGGGAGAAGCTCCCCGCCCGATCGTATCTTGCCGCGATTCATCGATCATACCAGCCTATCTAGGCTAGATCATCACCGGACTGTGGATGTTTGTGAATTTATGGCAAAGAAACTTATTTGCTAATTTTTAACCCGTAATACTCGACTGGTGACTCTAAAGCGGCTCCTAGACGTTCAATAATATTTTCAATACGTCCATCAATAATATTGATGAGACATGAAACGCATTGATCAGTATATTGAAGCATATTGATAGAAATTTTGATTGAAGCGCATTCACGGGAGCCATATTGACGCGGCATTGACGTTTAAGAGGTTTATTCTCAATATTTCGTCAATCTCACTAGACAATGATGCGATATGGTGCAAAATTTCTCGCGCATGTGCGGACGAAACAATTAAGGGAGTGGGTCCTTAGTTGACCTTGGTCGAGGAAGAGTGTGGTGGCACCCTGACACACCGCTAGACACAGTATACGTACACGAGGTTGCAAGGGTTCCGTAAATAACAAACTACGTCTCGCTAATGCACATTTGGGGCCCCTACGTAGTCACAATCGCTAGATAAGAGATCCGCCAATTGCACATGGTGTCTAAAATGGCCTACTTTTGCGTTTTCGAGGCGTAATTTTTATTATTCGGCAGCATGTAGCGGAGTTCGACAAATATTGGGCGGCGCGACAGTGCTGCCACTACCAAGACACATACATTTTCTTAAATATCCAGAGATTTAGGGTTGTTATAGAAAAAACATACACCAAGCGCATATTCTGGGACACATACGATGTCAAAGCAACCTTTATTATGTTAAACTATACGTGTTTAAACACACAGTTTGATATTTACGAAGTACACCCTTTTTTTAAGAGTGAGGGGGAAAATGCTATTATACACACCCCAGAAGGGGGTAGTGTGGGACCCGGACCGCGGATGATCGGCGTACCCATACCCACTAAAAACCTAACCTCACCCGGGACGGTCAAAGGACGTCATCATCTTTGATCGGGCTAGGGATTCGGGGACCTACTGTGCGTATTACGCCCGAATCCCTGTCTCGATCCCACAAACCACGCCTGTTCTTGTCCATTACGAAGTATACCCCTAAACGGAGGGTTTCGGCACAAGTATCAGTTCCATGGCATTTTTCGCTAAGAGCGCTAATGTCTGTTTCACAATTTTCAGTCACTGTTTTGGTCACACCTTAATTTGTGTGTTTCATTAATAACTCCTTAATAAAGCTGCGGAGAAAACATCTTTGCAAAGGTAAAAGTTTCTCCAAATGTACTGAGGAATTAATTAGTTCAAAACAATTTTTTGGCTGAAATGTTTGGTTGGGAAATAGGGTGGAAAATGATTATGCGTGCGAGGGATGAATGGTAAAAACTAAATCCATTTCATGGCCATACTCTTCTTGGTCAGAGAGTTGAAATATTGAGCATACTGTTTCTTTTTTAATGATCCATCGAATGGCTCAGCGGGTGGTTAACCCTTAAACCCCTCGAACCCGACGTTGGCACGCTGCACTATCCTATACTATACAGGGTGGCAATTATAAAGCGTTACAGACGAATACGTCTAAAAATATTGATTATACGCAAAAATGTTTCAGATGAAAGTTGTTCAATACCGAGGGGAACATCATGTGGTGGGGCTTTTATTTTTCCCGGTGGACACTCCAAGGTGAGGTGAAGGTCAACTTTTTTTCTTTAATGGAATGATATATTTTTTTATCTACCATCAAATAGTGCGTTTTAAGATGAGTTCGATGTCCTATGACACAAGGTCATTCGAAATCAAAACTTGCAGGGAAATGCAGAAAAGTTGTGATCGTTTTATTTGTACAGGGTATATAAAAAATAATGGTCATCCGTCCTAGGGGCGAATCTAAACCTCTGGATCGGTGGACATTTGTAAAGGAAACTTGCCGCAAAATTGTTTCTAACAAAGAAAATTGTTGTTAAGGTTTGTTTTTACATCAATACCTTCTACTCATCGAGAACACAACAAGTTTGAAAGGAGCCACATGTTGCAAACAAATAATTACTGAGATATAAGCTGTTAAAGTTTTTCCAAAATTTGATTATGTGGAGTTATACGTATAGACAAAGGTCTACTATTATAGTCCACATGACCGTGTCGATGAGACAGAAACGAAGTTTAAAGGGACATTCGTCGCTAGGTCCATACCAAGTGATCGTCTCCCTGCCCATTCGAATCATTGTGAAATAGCAATGTTGAAAAAAGGCAACAGTGATTTTACGTGTGGCAAGCCTGTCGTTTTGTAGGTTGGGACAGTGGCCAATCATCGGTCGCGCACGAGCCGTTGCAAATCAAATTGTCGTCGTTTGATTTAAACAACTCACTCACGATCAGACGCTCGATGTATATGGACATAGCCGTGACCACAAAATAAAAAGGAGGCTTATAGAAATAAATGTAAGCGAGATAGTATATTAAGTATATTTCCAATTAAAAGTGTTTTGTTATAAAAGTTGGTAAGATACAGTCATTTGAATATACAGGGTGTTCGAAAAGTCTGGAAACGGTCGAATATCTCAAAAATAAAGCATTTTACAAAAAAATGGTTCAGCCATGTATTTTATGGTTTCGCAAGGGCTATAAGATGGCGCATTGGTTTGACCTCGAAGAATCATTTGAAGCTCACGTGAAAGTTACCTCAATTTTTTTAAATGGCACCCCCTATTTTTTATTACATATTCTTGTAGCTGATCTCGAGAGTTTTCCAAAACACTATAATCAACTGTTTTTTCATCAATTACTTTTCGAGTTATAAGGTTTCAATGGTAATATACCGCCGGCATTAGCGTTAACCGAGATGTACCACGTGGAGGTTGCACGATCGGATTTACATCTCTCTTGTGTGTGTGTGTGTGTGTGTGTGTGTGTGTGTGTGTGTGTGTGTGTGCGTGCGTGCGTGCGTGCGTGTGTGTGTGTGTGTGTGCGCGCATGTGTGTAAACGGGTTTTTACTGAATTAAATGTTCAAATTGTTTTCCTTCTGCTGCTTGACAATGACCTAATCGTAGATAAAATTCATTTAATACGTTTCGTCTCATTTCTGGTGAGATAAGATTTACTTGGTGCAGTATGCGTTTCCTAAGGTCTGCCAAATTAGCAGGTTTCGTTACGTATACATTGTTTTTAACATATCCCCATAAAAAGTAGTCCAATGGAGAAAGATCTGGTGATCTAGAGGGCCACTCTATTTCTCCACGTCTTCCTATCCATCGGTTTGGGAAAGTATTAGTTAAATATTGCCGCACTATTACTGCATAGTGTGGCGGTGCACCATCTTGTTGAAACCAAATATTTTGTATATTTCCGTCAAACAAATTGTCAATAGCAGGAAGTATTTGATTTCGCAATAAATCTAAATAAATGTTTTAAAATACCACGTTTGCAAAAACCCGCCCACACGTTTAGTTTTTGGGGATACTGTGTCCACACACAGATCACGCATCCAGTGAGGATTCTCGTCACTCCAATAGCGGCAATTCTGACGATTTACTGTACCATTTAATTCGAAAGAAGCTTCGTCGGAAAAAATGATGTTATCAAGAAAAGTGTTATCATTATCGCATCGACGCATCATTTCATCGCAAAACTCAATTCTTCTATCGAAATCACATTCCGCTAGCTCCTGAATAAGTTTTATTTTGAAAGGATGCCATTTTTCTTTCATCATAATTTTATGAACGGAAGATGTACTAACTTCAGTCGCCTGTGCTACCTTCCACATCGAAGAATGAGGATTTTCTACAAATGATTGCATTACATCCATACTTCGATCAAAATTTGTAGCTGATTTTGGTCTACCAGTCCGCGAGCGGTCCGTGACAGATCCTGTTTCTTCAAATCGTCTGACAGTTTTTTGAACTGTAGACTTTGAAATGGGTTCACGATCTGGATAAGTATCGTTAAACAAAGTCGCTACTTGCTCGAAGGACCTAACGCGGTCATCATATCCTCGCATCATTAACAATGTAATTCTTTCCCTTTCAGTCAATACCATTTTGGCGACTACCGAAGGTCTTTCTTACTTTTGTTGAATGTAATAACGAGAAGTCTGTCGATAACGAAGAACAAAACGATTACCATCGACCGTGCAACCTCCACATGGTACATCTCGGTTAACGCTAATGCCGGCGGTATTGTACCTTTGAAGCCTTATAACTCGAAAAGTAATTCATGAAAAAACATTTGATTATAGTGTTTTGGAAAGCTCTCGAGATTAGCTACAAGAATATGAAATAAAAAATAGGGGGTGCCATTTTAAAAAATTGAGGCAACCTTCACGTGACCTTCAAATGATTCTTCAAGGTCAAACCAATGGGTATTGTATTGGTATTGTATTTGGTCGTTAATTACGTGATTCATGAGGGTAGTCCACTCGTCGCTTCGATGGGTCCGTCGCACGTGTGTCGATCTGTTTTTTTTGCTTGCTATAACGTCCTTTACAGGTATATCGCCTAAAGGACTGTTTAGTCTGGTCCGTCGCGGACAGTCGGACATTTTGGACCAGTTAGTTTGGACTGTGACGTCAGGCAATAATTCGTGAGGCTCGCACAAAGGCCAAGCGCCTGGGATCGTGTCTAACCCCAGGGGTTCGCCGGCGAACACTAGGGGTTCCCTGAATCTTTTACTCCCCTCTACACCCCCTGAGATGCCAATGCTAGAGCATGCCGGGCCGCCGGAAAAATTTCGGTCTCATCGACTACTACTTTTACCTCTTTCATGTTTTTCTAATAATTACTATTTGCAGGAGAAACGCTGGCCAGGAACAGTGTGAACACCCTGTAGATCCACACAACGTGCTCTTCAAATTTTCAATAACGGGCCACCCCAAAAAAATAGCGTAATACAACTGCTAGTATTTCCTCTGCATTTCCGACCAATTGCAATTTTCCAAAAATCTCTTTCCACGTCATGTAGTCAATTAATAATTGTACTAACTTTTCATAAAAGTAAAACTCTTTGTTATAACGTTTAAGTTCCTTAACAACGTATTCGCCACCTATTGACACGACAAACTCTGACAAGTTCTAGTTAACAGCTTTTTAAACTAGAGGGCTATTGTTGCTCGCTCGCTTCGCTCGCTCGCGAGTAGGGTTGTTATTGCTCGCTCGCTTCGCGAGCTCGCGGGTAGGACTGCTCTTGCGAGAGGGTTAGTGATACGCATGGCTACTGATATTAATGTTTTTTATTTGGTGTGTGACTCTCCAAGAGTCACACAAAGAACTTCCCGATTCGTTACTCCTTCGCCAACATCGCTAACATCGTTTTTTTTTTGTAATTTCATCGATATTCTCCCAAACATATTCTTGGGAGTAGAGATGATAAATTCACTGTTGCATTGGAATAACTTTCGATTATTCCAAGCGGTAACATTAGCATCAGTTAAAAAAAAAATTTTTTTTAATCTAAAAAAAATTAAGAAAAAAATTTTTTATGTAATTGCGTTTGGTTCTTTGGTGGAAAATTTTCGTCCTCCCTTATAAATTGCATTGAAGAATCAACTCTTTTCGAAAAAAAGTAAAAATCTAAAAAACTACTTGACCAATATGGACCAAAATCTAATCAGCTCTAAGTTACAGCGGGGCACATCGATTGCATCATTCATCATCCTGATCGCGTTGTTACTTTTTCTGAAAACGTTAACGAAAAATTTGATTACATAGAAACGGCCATACGCACACACACACACATACGAACATTTTGCTGAAAATAGTCTAAAATGACTGCAATGACCATGAAACGTGAAGATTTGCTAAAAAATCGATTTTCGATTTTCGGGGTAATTACAATAACTTCCCTATAAAATCGGGAAGTTAATAAATACAGCATGTTATATTCTGCCTATGCCAGCCTGGCGGACACTAGCATAGGCATCTCCTGGGGTTAGACACGATCCCGGGCGCTTGGTCTTTGTGCGAGCCTCACGAATTATTGCCGGTCGTCACAAATAAAACTGAATGGTCCAAAATGTCCGAGTGTCCGTGATGGAACAGACTAACCAGTCCTTAAACAGTCCTTAATAAACCGCCGCGCCGGAGGAACGCCACAGTGTGTCCAAACGTCGAAATCGTGGCCAAAACCTCGAAAATGAACTTTTCGGTGGGGATACGGTAAGTAGTACTTTAGATTCTTTAGTAATGTGCCTATGGAAAAACCGAGGTGCGAAGGTTTTATTACTTATACCTGCAAAATGGTGAGGGGTCGAAGTTTTCGTTCATTAGTTGTGCAATAATCATGATGTGAGGAACTGTGTGAAAGCGAAAAGTGAAAACTGCATAATTCGAAAACGGTTTATTTAATTTCAATTCTGTAAAATGCATGCTGTTCGTGGAAGTAAGTAGAATGTCTCCGACTACTAGTATATCTGAAATAGTTAATGGTTACGTTGTATAATTATAAACCTTATTACAAGACAGAACAGGGAAGTTTTAAGGACAAATTATGAACATGTAGAGTAAAAGTTGTATACACCACAAGATGCGGCTAAAATTTTTGTTGGAACTTGTAGTTGACACTACCAACTATCTCAATCTTTCAGTATTTGCAAAAATTGGCTGCCCCAAAGTGCCATTTTTTTGTAAGATCATTTTGCAAATTCAGAATGAAACAACGTCATGCGTGCTTTCTCGGGAAGTGTAGACGATATTTAAAAATTCTTCAAACAAATATTGTATAGTTTTGTATCAGTTTATTATTAACTTCAATATATTATTAAGGCACATAAATAATATTATTCAGATTGTTTTTTTACAATTAATCTTAGCTTTTTAGTGAAATATTTAATCTAACTATTATTATTTTTTTCTAAGAAGGTATTGAACTATTCGTTCGACAAACTTAGTAATTTAAAAGTGGGAATTATTGTTTCAGATTTTTCACGAAAGGACAATGAGAATTCAAAAGTATTGTGAAGACCCCGCTTCATACTATCAAATGTGCATGCCTATCCTTGTGTGTATTAAAACTTGTCTATCTACCGAGAAACATTCAAGAAACCGGAGATATTGAAAATGATGATAATTATTACAGTTCAGCTGATTCAACATAGTTTGTTATTCTTTATTTTCTTATATTTATTTCTTTTCAGCATATTTAATTTAAACATTTTTATTTATTTAATTTAAACATAAGGTCTCTTATAAGCGATATTTTTCTGTTTTGATTGAGGGTTGTGGCAAAATTTTACGCAACTTTCTATGTTTTTTTGTACTGTAATGTTAAATCTGATTATGTACTATAGGTTTCCACCCGTAAATAAGTAAACTCATGATTTGTAAGTTGTACATTGAAATAAATTTGAATTTTTAAATCTGAAAAATTGTTTAATTCTATATTGAAAAATAGATTCCAACTCGTAATTAGAGACCGAAGAGCATTACTGTACAAATTTTTTAGAAGAAAAAACAATTTTTTGCTATACATGTCCGCTATATTGGATCCGCCATTTTGTTTTTTAAAGTTTTAAGTTCCGATTCGTAATCAGCGACCCCAAAAACTTACATATACTGTAACGTTGCCCCTTTTCGCGCGGGTTTCTGGCCGGCGAAAACGGTCAACATCCGAGAATTTATAGCCTCTGAGGACGGGGCCGTGCGCGGCCGCGCGGACACGGTCCTCTCGGTACAAAGGTGACGGACGAGAAGATTCGAAGGAGAACACTAACAATTGTTCGGGCGCCAGGTACTCGAAAGTACCACACTAAAGAACACCAAAGTCTCGTGTTCGAGGAAGTCGAACACGAGCTTCGAATCTTCTCGCGCTCACTGACGGAATTCTACGACACGGACCGCCAGGGAGTAACGGGGACAGCCCTCGCGGCAGGACGGGTTTCGCAGGTCGGAAATAATATCGAGAATTTAGGGCTCGAATGAATTTATTCGTAGCCAAGAGATAAATTACATAGAGGCGGCCACGTGGCCGCGATGCGTGACCGTGGCTTGCGATAGCTCTTCGATCGCGGAACGCGTTAGTCGATATTTTCACGGCGATGAAAGATACGGTACGGCGGTACAATGCAAGTCTCACGAGAGACGAGAATTCGCGTGACGCAGATGGACGGCGCGGCGCAGTTTCGACGGACTGTCGCGAGATTGACGAGCGCGATCTACACCGATTTACCGGATTCGCTAATTCCGAAATTATCCTTTTCCGAAATTATCCTTTTAAGGAAGACTTCCGACTACAGTAAATCTTCAATCGGAGTCCTGGGTCGCCTATCTAACCGTAGTCCAGTGCCTACTCACTCCACTGCCGGCCAACACTGCGCCGCGCCGTAGGGCGGCGATGTTTGATCTCGGCTCGGGTATATCGGTGTGAACACCACACATTGACTCGACTGAATCGAAGTCTCAAACTTCTTAATTTTAATGATCGGTTTATGGGACTTTAACTAGCTTATTTCTGGCGTTTCGCTGATTAAAATGGTACCAAGAACGATATAATTGGGCCAATATTTAGTGGTTTAATCGAGACGATGAAAGTTTCGAATGCAACGAAGAAGAGCGTATTGAAGAGAAAGAGACGCGAACAGTAGCCGTCGCCGGCACAGTTCAAAGGCCCGCGTTGTCGCTGTTCCTTGTTGCGTTCGAAACTTTCATCGTCGATTAAACCACTAAATATTGGCCCAATTATATCGTTTTTGGTACCATTTTAATCAGCGAAACGCGAGGAATAAGCTAGTTAAAGTCCCATCATGATATCATAGAAAATAAAGAAGTTAAGATTTTGGTGTTTCATTGTGATGACGCACGGGCCTTTAAACTGTGCCGGCGACAGCGACACGCTTCGGCCACGCGATCCTATTTCATTCTGTCCTTCTCTATGTTCGGCTCGTCGTTTGAAGTCTCGGCGCGGTCGACGGAGTCATAAAAAAATAGCCTCTCTACGCTACTCAAGTCCGTTCAACACAGGGGTGTTGGGACTCCGATCGAAGAATTACTGTATTCGAAGGGGGAGACTGCTCTCACGGGCTCAAAGCGTTCTCGGAAAGAACGCGAGCACAAAGCACGAGGCCCAAATGCATCGGCTAACACCAATTGATCGAGGACGACACGCTCTCGTCTCGTCCTCGCACTAAATATCGAGCCAACACAAATTTACGAATCGAGGATCACTTAATCGATTTACCGTGGTCGGGGGTCGTTTGCCGGATTCCCTCGTCAAGGCCGGAATTGCCGCCTACGTCCTCGTACTTCGCACGCACGGATTCTAACGCGGAAGAACCACCCGCGACGCGTACAATGTTCGGTTCTACGGAACTCGGAATTTGCTATGGACAGCGGGACTCGGAAATGGCGACCTTCTGCTTAGACAACCAGCGCGACAGTGATCCGCGGATCCGCATCGACGGAACGTATCGATTCTCGGTCTCCCCACTCCTTTCGTCCTATCGAAATTCCCTATGGGCGCACCCGCAACGCAACTATCCCTAGTTGCAGGACCGAACCCTCGGAACAGGTTTTCGGGCCCCCGACCTTCCTAACACCAAGTCACGATCGACCATGACGACCGGGGAGGTTGATTCCTCCCAGGCGCTCCTCCGTACCACCCTTGCCGGGGTCAGATATAGGCGGGATGAGACGACGGGCGGGACCATCAAAATGCCCGATGTTCTGCAAGTGTGCCCCTTCGTCCCACATCGTCGCCTCCGAGTTTCCTCACTCATGTGCGGCGGTACCCTTTGCCACTTCTCCGGATCCGGAATGGTTTTGGTTACGGCCAATAATTTGTCGTCCTGTCTATCCTTTGTTGCGGGGCGCCTTTCCGGTAATTGTCGCTCCCTACGCACGTTCCTGAAAGTAGCCACTCTCGGCGCGTGCCACAGATGGCATTAGGAGCGATCTTCGATCTCAATATCTTCCTTAAGGAGTGCTGAAAATTGCGGGTGGTTCTCGCAATCGCTAACGGTCGGTCCGGTCCACTCCCGATACGGTTATTTGACCGTTTCTCAAACGGAGAGGTGACGTCGCAGACTTGCAACGTCACAGTACCAATTTTTGTTCAATTTTGGCCACATTGAAGTGCGTTTTGATGTTTTGACCACGATTTCGCCGTTTTGACACATTGTGGAACAGTGAGGTACGATAATATTTCATAATACAGGATAATATTCTTACAACTAGACTGCGGATCTTTATGCAAAATAAAGTTTTTATACATCGATTGTAAGCTATAGGAGCTAGATAAAAATTCATTTTCCTCATTAATGATTTTTATATGTTATAAATAGTATATTGGCATTGTTGAACTCTTTTAATTTTTTTCCTGTTGTAAATTACACCTACTCATTTTTGTCATAAATGCAGAAAATCAGCAATCTACTTATAACAACGGATATAACGTATTCTTTTATATTTTACAACTTCATAATCCGAATGGTCAGTAAATTTCGGTAAACTTCGTTTATCCCACACGCACACGATTATGTTCTGTCTCATCGACACGATCGTATATCTCGGTAACTATTTGTTTGCGAGATGTGGCTTCTTTCAAACTTTTTCTCTTCTGGATGATTGGAAGGTGTTGGTGTAAAAAACAACTTTTTACCAACAATTTACTTTGTTATGAATAATTTCGCGGCAAGTTTCTCTTACAAATGTCCACCGATCCAGAGGTGTAGATTCATCTCTAGAACAGATGACCATTATTTTTCGGATACCCTGTACTTTAGTTCATGCTTTCGAACTTTTACACCAAAACAATAACATGTGTTCAATATCACTATTACGGACTTAGGACTGTGAGTGGTGATTGCTTGTATTGTGTGTGTTGGTTGAAAGCGAATAATATAGATGGAAGTGTGAGCGCGCGTGCCGAGAGAGAAGCCGGAATGAGGAGAGGTTATATTCGTAGCACGTTGTTCGTAGCGCGATGCTTGTGAGATGTACGCCATGCGATTCAGAGTGCCAAAGAGATATGTTACTTATATGTTTAAATAAATATTATTAAATTCATGCTATATTATAAATCAAGGTTCCCACCCATTTATTCATAACAAGGACAACATCAAATCATTATCAATGAAATGAAAACAAGCGTATTTTACCACGTTTTTATTAGCTCGCTTTCTTGTCTGTCTGTTTGTTCGGTACAAATTTTGCAATTGATTTGAAACTAACTCCCCGATGAGCTAGAGACTTGAAATTTTAAACATAGCTCAAAGCTGGATAACAATGCAATATTAAAAAAAAAATTTTAAAAGCCTATGCGTTTAGGAGATATAAACTATTAAAAATTTAACCGTTACACCTCCACGCGCGACGATCGGTAGTACCCACTAGGTTCCCACTCTGACTCATCCCCACACCACTGACCCGCTTCGCACCGAAGGAGCTCAGTGTGCGTTCGAGCTTCGTGTTTACAAAGTTACTACGTATTATTATACTATAATGTTTTTGTTTATCAAGCGGAAGAACAGTTACACCGAAATTCTCTGTCGAATCTTTATCTGTGATATTTTACCACGGCGTTTGTTTTCCATATGACGCGTCGCAATACCGTCTGAAATTTACTACATGTCTGTTATAGAGTCCGTTCAGACACGGCGGAAACCGCGCGTTTTCGACCGCGCGATTTTTGTTTTTGATTGTTCGACCCCGCTGATTCGTGTGAGCGAATCCATATACGCTAATGTAAATAAGAGCCCGTTCAGACACGGCGAAACCGCGCGTTTTCGACCGCGCGATTTAAACCGCGCGGACCTATTTACATTGGCGTAAATAATAATTATGTAAATAAAAATAAATTTTTTAAAAATACCACGTTTTTAAAACGGACTAAAAAGTATAAAATAAATTTTTAAAAACACGTTTAAAAAACGGACTAAAAAGTATACAATAATTTTTTATAGCCCCATACAGATTCCTAAACCCGTACAGATAGTCCCGAAAATTTGTGATTGCGAATTTTGAATAGCTATGAACATACTTGTAAGATTTAAAACGAAAAACGTGGGGCGGAAGATAATACATAGTAAGGAGTGCAGAGAGTAGCTGCCGCTGAGAGAACTCGCACAACAGTTTATATCGTTTGCAGTACAATAAAATTGTTAGTGATTTAGGTGTTCATGCGTCAATTATCTATTGCATGCGCCCCACGTTTTTCGTTTTAAATCTCACAAGTATTTTCATAGCTATAAAAAAATCACAATCATATATTTTCAAGACTATCTGTACGGGGTTAGGAATCTGTATGGGGCTAGAAAAAATTATTTTATACTTTTTAGTCCGTTTTTTAAACGTGGGGTTTTTTAAAAATTTATTTTATACGTTTTAGTCCGTTTTAAAAACGTGGTATTTTTTAAAAATTGATTTTTATGTATTATTGTACTCTTCTGCAAGATAGAAACTTAGACATTTCTTTTCTTTCTTAATATGTTTAACAGGCTGAAAATAATATAACAGCTTTTTGGAATTCTTCGAATGTTTTTACTGTTTTAAATTACACCAACTCACTTTTTTCATAAATGCATAAAATCCGCTGTCTATTTATTATACTGGGTGTCCCACGTAACTGTCGCCATAATTTTTCGGGCATTTTCTGTTACCAGTTTAGTCGGCTACTAAATGCAATAGATAAAAATTCAAAAAAGAAATTTGTAACATTAACAGTAAAGCAGGCTTAAGTTGTTGGTGTTGGTCAAGATGTTGATCTCTCGAAAGAAATATGAACAACTCAAGCCTGTCTTACTGTTTAAGATCATGTTAAGGTTATATTATACTAGGCCGTTGAACTCGTCATGATATAAGCAATAATATTACTGTATACTAAAAAATATATAGTGACATTTTAAGAAACTACAAAATGCGATAAAAAAAAATTCAAAAAAGAAATTTGCTCATGAGGAATGATTACCTTCATATTTTTTAGTACACAATATTATTTCTTATGTCAAGACGACATAACGGCCTAGCATATACTATGACCGTGAGATGATCTTAACAGTGAGGCATGCTTGATTTGTTGATATTGGTCAGATATATTGATGTTTCTAAAGAAATATCAACAACTCAAACTTAATATGTGACCTCTTCATCAGTCACAATAAACTTTTTTAACTTTTTGTTTGCACAATTATACTTAAGTATAAACTGTAGTATTTAATTTCAATATATATAATATTCGATATAAATGAAACAGTATTTGTCTTTCTTAACATTTCCTTCGCCTCGAATAACATCTTAACGAACGTCTTCAAATTCGACATCTTCAGCTAAACGCAGTGTGAACATTAGGGTGGATCTTATTTTTCGACTATGAAATTTTGGACAGGACGCCCCCCAATATTGTTCCATTTCATGAAAAATGATATATCCAAAGTTTAAGATCAATCGGACGTCAGAAAGGTGTGGCGCATTAGGGTGGACCTTAGCTATACCGCGTGAAATTTTTTTTGCGAGATTTTTTTTACGACACCCCCTAAAATTGTGCCATTGGGTAAGAAAATAATTTCTGCAGAAGATGAAGTTGATCGGGTAAGGGGAAGACATGCCACATTGACGTTGAATGTGCGAAAAACATGAAATTCTACAGGGTATCCCAAAATTCTTTCAACAGCCGGAAATGGGAGGTTCCTGACATCATGTGGAACAACATTTTCCTTTGCAAAAATGTTATCCGCTGCTTTGTTTGAGAGTTATTAACAAAAAACACGGACCAATCAGAGCGCGACCTAGACGAGTTGGCACAGTCCGCCAATAGACTTGTTTCAAATGATCTCAGGAACCTCCCATTTCCGGCTGTTGAAGGAATTTTGGGACACCCTGTATAGGAATGCGAATATTTGTTGTTTTTCGCAACTTCAACGTAATTGTGGCACGTCTTCCCCTTATCCGATCAACTTCATCTTCTGCAGAAATTATTTTCTTACCCAATGGCACAATTATAGGGGGTATCGTAAAAAAAACTCGCAAAAAAAATTTCACATGGTATAGCTAAGGTCCACCCTAATGCGCCACATCTTCCCGACGCACAGTGGGGTATTTCGCTGAAAAACGGGAATAAAATATTGTAGCGTTATTTATGGGCTCAGGGTCATAAATAAGTAGGTCGTTGGATTCGTCTTGATGCCAGCTATAACATTATGAAATAAAAAATGTATTCTAACAATAAAAAAATGAAAATATTTTTTATTTTTTGTAGAAAAAAAATCTTTTTTCGGAATTTTAAATATAGAATTTTGTACATGTTTAAGTACTGTTCAACTTTTATTCGAAACATTTTGTCGTCAGATTATATCTTCGAAACTCTTGAAAAGTAGTGATAATGAAATGGTTTGAGTACGATGTACAGAGTTCAGGTAGGTGTACAGGGCACTCACAGATTTCATTGTGTTGTCATCTAAATTAATATTGTTATTAATATTTGAACATTACCAATCATTCTGTAAGCTTCTTTTCGATTTCGAATCGAAAGTCGCCACTTTCGACGCTCATTTCTACTTAAATTAGTTATAACTCTTCAATTCAGAACGATTCGGAACCAATTCATTTTGACTATGATCGTAAACCTTTATCAAATGTAATGGTACAAGAAAGAGTGCGGAATACAGCGGAATGGTTTACCAAAATCGTCAATGAAGTTTTGAAATCGAAAAAAAAACTTACAGAATGATTGGTAATGTTCGAATATTAATAATAATACTAATTTAGACGATAACAGAATGAAATCTGTGAAGAGTTTGTACACCTATTTCAACTCAGTACATACATCGTAATCAAAGCATTCAATTATCACTACTTTTCAAGAATTCGGATAATCTGACGACAAAATGTTTGAAATAAAAGTTGAACAGTATTTAGACATGAACAAAATTGTATATTTAAAATTTCGAAAAAAATCTTTTAATTTTTTACATTTTTTAAATGTTAAAGTACAATTTTTATTTCATAATCTTATAGTTAGAGTCAAGACGAATACAACGACCTACTTATTTATAAACCTGAGCTCATAAATAACGCTACAATATTTTATTCCTGTTTTACAGCGAAATACCCCACTGTGCGACGTCCGATTGATCTAATACTTTGGATATATCATTTTTTCAATAAATGGAACAATATTGGGGGGGGGGGGGCGTCGTGAAAAAGATCTCGCAAAAAAATTTCATCAGGTATAGCTAAGGTCCATCCTAGTGAACATCCACAAGACATTCTTATGTTTCACTTAATTAATTCTAGCGCCCCGAACACATCATTCCCATAACTTTGTAGTACCCTCTGCATGTTACACTCGCCCACAGAGAAATACAGTGAACAGAAAAAAAATCGCGGAGGAAGAAAAATGGGGTAGCTGGAAGTCGAGTGGTAGTCTGTCGACGATAAGAACATTGCGTGGCCAACATCGAATCGTTGCTCTCGATTGGCAGCTATTTAAACGCAGTCCTTCAACCTCGGCCTCTCAGCGAAGGATTCGTTTGCAGTTAGAAGCGGTATCCGGTCGACATCGGTTCAGAAATCATGGGATTTTCGATTGTTTCGGACTAGAGTCGGTCGTTGTAGACAGTGTTCTACGTGATGAGTTTTTCTCAATACTTGTTGCTATTTATCTTTGGATCTTTCTGCATGTACGGACTGTGGAGGACGAGCTCGCTGTCTTGGGAGACGTCTACTGTGCACGCGAAAGCGTCGATACAGTTCGACCTGTCAATTCCAGCTTCATCTCCCTCGGCGGTCCATCGGTTTTACAACAGGACCAGCCGGAAGCCTCGCGATAGGGTCCATAGAAGGTATCGGGGCGCGGTGTCCAAGTATATGCTCGAACTGTATCATCGTAAGTCGGACGTGGACATAGTTCGAGCTCTGCAGCCTGTCCACGTGACAGGTAATTATTTATATATTTTTTGTTTATTATTATAAGGTTTATTATACGTCGCATCAACATCTAGGCCATTAGCGATGAATTTTCACGATGACTTCAGATTTTGTGGAACCGGTTAATTTCTTTAAGGAATTCAATAGTATTTTATTGTCGCGTTTATATTAGCTTGCCGAGTTGTCGTTGTTGTCGTTGTATACGCCAAATCTTGTAATCGAATCTTAAACCACTTCCCGATGAGCTAGAGACTTGAAACTTTAAACATAGTTCAGAACTGGGTGACAATGCAATATTAAAAAACAAATTTTTTTAAAAAAACTGTGCGTCTAGGAGAAAAAAAATTTTAATATTAACCGTCACACCTCGCCACGCGACGCTCAGTAGTACGCATCGCGGCCTGCGATCCCCACTCCGAGCGCCAGCGCGTCAGCGTTCCCTACTCCACTACGTGTTCCCACTCCGACTCATCCCCACTCCACTGGCCCACTTCGCATCGAAGGAGCTCAGTTTACTTACTGACAAGGAGAGTGCAAGGCCTTCGGGTCACCGATTTAGTTGAGATTTCGTATACTTATAGATTACGCCCAAGTAGCACAGGGATATCCTATGTACGTTCAGAAAACGTCCGCTTCGGAGATTCCGGACGTTCGGAAAACGTCCAGGGAAAGTCAAAATCTTCTAGTGACGGCCTAGTAACGTTCTACGAAAGTCCCAGGAAGGTTCATGTTACGAAGTTGGACATCCTGTGAACGTCCAGTAGCGACGTTATTAGAACGTTTTTAGATTGTTTGAAAGTAACGTTGTCTGAACATTCCTAGAACGTTTTTAGAATGTTCGAAAGTAACGTTTTCTGGACATTCCTAGAACGTTTTAGGATGTTCGACAGTAACGTTCTCTGGACATTCCTAAAATGTTTTTAAAATGTTCGAAAGTAACGTTCTCTGGACATTTTGTGAACGTTTTCTGGACATTTTGTAAAGGTTTAAAGAAGTAACAACATTTATTTAAAATTTCATTTATTTTATAATTTTTTTTGCATTTGATATATGTAACAAACAAGATTTTACAAGATTCTACGGACATTAACGAACACAACAAGATTTTAAGGACATTTGCTTCTTATTTCCGACTGCCGCAACCTCTTGTCTCCGCTTTCTGCTGTCTTCTTTCAAACTCTCTGGGTCTGTTTAAAGTCAGCAATTCCACGCTGGAGGCAGTAACTAGAAATAAAATATGTTTTTATGAAAAACGATATACTATAACGGTATTTAGTTATTTCTAGATTATCGTAATTAATTATACCAAAGCTTATCTTCGTCAATAATTAACGATAATTATTGACCAAGATAAGATATAATCGGTTCGTGCCTCCAGGCACTGGAAACGGAGAGGTTTGGATTATCTGATAAATAAGTTGAGAACCAGTTAGGAGGTAAAAGTAGGGTATATTATGTCACTCCTTTTTATATACAGTTGTACCGTGCTCTGACGATCCGCCGATATTATTGAATCCCGATGTCAACACGACGGGACGTTTCACACTATTGTACCCGACAATATTTGACGTCGTAAATCACTACCGTGAGGAGACCCTACCTTTCCGAAATACCGTAATTCTCAGTACGTCCTTTGTAGCTAACTTAGTACAAAAACATGTACACCGTTCGAAGTCGGTTGCTACCGCGGAGATCAAAGAAAATTGCCCACCGGCAATAGATTACGTGAATAACCGAGAACTCCTCTTATGAATACAGCCGCCACATGCGATACTTTTAGAAAACTTGCACACAGGCAAGATATTAAATGTTTACCGAAAACGCCTCTATCAAATACGGTCGCCAAACGCGATACTTTCAGAAAACTTGCACACAGGCAAGATATTAAATGTTTTACCGAAAACGCCTCTAACAAATACGGTTGCCAAACGCGATACTTTCAGAAAACTTGCACACAGGCAAGATATTAAATGTTTTACCGAAAACGCCTCTAACAAATATTATATACGATACTTCAATTGTGACACGCAGCCCAATGCACCCTGAGAGACGCTATGTCTGGATTCGTTTCAACGATCGTAAGCGATCTGGATTTAGATGTTAAAGCGACTAACGTGTTCGACCGTTGTAACACAAGCGTACCCTGCCGATTGCTCGGAGAGGCATCACCCATGACAACACGTACGATATGTATTACCTTCTCCTCACCCAAAAGAGTACACCCTTCTGCACCATATGGTGATGTCGGATGCACTCCGGATCAGTGTCTAGCAATTCGTATCACATTGAATCGACCCGTCAGTTAATGGTTAATTTAAGACTTCCAGTGACCGTCGAAACATACAGATACTCTGCCGATTTCTCGGAGAAGTATACTATATGCCGACTCGTACTAGCGCCTTTCACTACGCTAAACCAAAAGAGTGTTGTCCTCTGCGCTATTAAGCGAGCCAGATTCCACTCCGGTTATAGAATAGTGAATTAACACTGTACATAATCACTTTTGCCATAAAACGCGTAAACCCTGACAGATGGCGACCGTCGTAGCACACATGTACTCTGCCGATTTCTCAGAGAAGCACATGTATGACGACACGTACAAAAGCTCCTTTTGCTAGGCTACACCAAAAGAGTGTCTTCTTCTGCGCTATTAAGCGAGCCCGATTTCACTCCGGTTTTAGATTCACAATAGGAACCGTACTAAATCTTTCTGTCATTTGCTTATAATCTTTAAATATAATCACACGACTCTATTCCGAAACTTCCTTTCAGAATGCCGTCTTCTCGTACGTAACTCTTACAATTGACTCTACGCCGACACGATCTTTACACACGTTAATAGATATTAATGTCGGCTGTGCCACTGTACGGTTTGTACCAGTGACTCCTCGGTTTGAGGCGCGTATGAGACGAAGGCAATCTAGGCGGTTTGACTAGAAATGCGAAATCGGTTTCACTTCTCGAACACGTACCGGTTTTCGACGAATTTGGTTCGCGCATCGACCTCCTTCGATCTGTATCGAGTGGGGATCGGTGCGCGCGCATCCTAATTAGCGGGGATGATCTGCGGTCCTTTACTTTAACAAGGATCGCAGATCTTCTCATGGCTCGCTATGGTAGGGATTCGCGATAGTCCCTCTCGCTCACTCTTGATATGTAACTGGTACGGTTACAATACTAATTACAGTAATAGGATGAGATGTACAGCTATGAATGTAATAATTTAATGTTCTATATGCATATCTACATACCAATGTTGGTTTTTGTCTCCAAACTTAGGGGAGTGGGTAAAGTTGTCTTTTCTGTCCCACACAATACGGTTTTCCTTCGTTTTGACTTCTTCGCCGCTTGCGTATGGTCACAGCTCGTCACAGACGAGTACACTCCTCATCTTGGATTTCCAGGATTCATCGTTTACTTTTTCTTCTTCGGCAATGACCACGTTTTCACTTTATAGGTTAGGGTGTCACGCAGTGTCGCGTGAATTATCCACTGCACAATACGGTATTGTCAGATATGGTGCAAGATTTCCCGCGCAATGGCGGCGGTTTCACTTGATTAAAGTGAGATTCTCTTATCTTTATGCAAAATTAACATTTATTATGTTTAGTAGGTTCAGAATTATATATTTTTGCTATTTTAAATTACACCTACTCATTTTTGTCATAAATACATAAAATCCGTAGTCTACTAATTAGGTAGAGGCTTCCTGACATAAAGATTTTTTAGCGCGCCTGTAATATTCGTTGTGTGCGTGCTGTACTACATGCTCACAATTTGCCGTAATATTTAACCAATTACAGCTAAACGGTGCGTTTACCGCATGTGTTGGAGCTCGGTGGTTAAATCAGTGAGTGTGTTTAACACTTTGTAAGACGACGTTAGATTTCACAATTAACTGTATTTTATTACTACGAATATTACATATAGAGAAAGGCACAATGGATACTTTTGGTTTCTTATCAGAGCACACGAACGGATCTTATCAATATGTATCGATCTTTCTAATGTACATCGATCTTCTCGGTTGATCGATCGCAAGTCGCGACATCTCTACTTTACAGTTTGTATCAGTATCGCGGGTGCTCGACGGTCATTGATTATACATTATCAACACCTCCCCTTCAATGCGGTCGGGCAACCCTTGTCTTTAACCGTTTATATTAATCCCTAGTCGATTCAAACAGTTTATGTGACGATGATGAGTCAGCCCTTTCGTCAGTACATCGGCCGGCATCTCGTCCGATGGTAGGTATTCTAATTTCAGAATCCCTTTTTCGAGATTCTCATGCACGAAAAAATGTCGTACATCCATATGTTTAGTCCTTGAATGGCGTGGGTTATTCTTTATCTGGTTCTGGGCACTTTGGGAATCGTTCCAAAGTGTGGTTGCCCTGCATGGTATCCCTATAGAGGTCAATAGACCCCGTAGGTACAAAACCTCCCTGGTAGCTTCCGATATCGCCATATATTCTGCTTCTGTCGTAGATAGAGCAACAGTCCTCTGCTTTCGCGTTTCCCAACTGATCGGACATGAGGAATACATGAAAGCGAACCCTGAAAACGAACGTCTATCTAAACGGTTGGAAGCCCAGTCCGCATCTGCTACTCCGTATAGCTCTTGTCCATTCTTTTTATAGGACAATTTATAATTTTTGGTCCCTTGGAGGTACCTTAAAACCCTCTTAGCTGCTTTCCAATGGCTGTAATCATAACAAGAATTAAACTGGCTCAAAAAATTAACTGAGAATAATATATCTGGACGTGTGGAGATGGCCAAATATAACAGCCCACCGATCAAATTTTGATAAGGTAGTTCCGCCATAACACTCACGTCAACCTTCTCTGGTCGTACTAAATCAGTGTGCGTCTCGATCGGGGTATTGATCGCCTTGCAATTACTCATACCGAATTTTTTGAGTAATTCCTCAATGTAGCCAGTCTGTGAAAGCTCAATGGAATGATTATTAGTGTCTTGGTAGAAATCAATACCAAGGCATTTCCTGATTTTGCCCAAATCCTTTATTTGGAAACTTCATGAAAGACTATCCTTAATTTCTTCTATCCATTTTGGCTGGTTCGAAGCGATTAGTATGTCATCAACGTAGATAGTTAAGTACAAGGTATCAACTTCGTTGTATTTGTAAAAAAGACATGGGTCGTGAGTTGATGGTTTTAATCCTGTTTTTGACAATTCATCTTTAAGTCGTTTGTACCATTGTACTCCCGATTGCTTTAAACCGTAGAGGGAGCGTCTCAATAAACATACGCTATCTGGGTTCCCCTTTAGCTTTTTCAGCCACTCTGAAGCTATGTCGGTGATCCTTCGATCTTTAATCATTTTATTAGCAACTCCTACTGGTTTATGCTCGGTTATTTTCTTTAGTATCTGTTCCAGTTGGATTGGTACCTCCATAAATATTTCTTCTTCTAACGTTCCATTTAGATAGGCCGTGACAATATCCATTTGGTGGATGGTAAGTCCTTTCTCCGCTGCCAACGCAGCGAGGAGGCGGATTGACGTCATCCTCACTACTGGGGAGTAAGTTTCTGAGTAGTCCACTCCTGGTAATTGCGTGCAGCCTTTTGCGACTAAACGGACCTTTTTCTTTTCGTTTACTCCATCATGTTTTATGGCGAGTACAAGACGATTTTTAATAGTTTTTCGATTTTTTGGGCGGTCGACTATATCCCATGTCTCGTTGTAGATCAATGATAGGAATTCATCCTCTAGTGCTTTAACCCACGATTCTGAGTCGAGTGAGTCCATCGCACTCTCCCATGTTTCTAGTTCTGGCTGGGCCAGATAGTTCACGAAGACATCATCCTCCGTTTCTTCCATGTCTTCGGAAGGTAATTCATTTACCTCAGAGCTAGTCGATACCGTATTATAAATTTTCCGGGGTCTTCCCCTGGACCCTGTGCGTACTATCCTTGGTCTGCCTCTGCAGCGACGATTATTATCAATTTGCTCCGTCCTGGCATCAGGTGGAGGTACGTTTTCTGTGGTAATAATCTCCACGTTTGATTGGTCTAATTGCTTGATTGCGGGCTCTTCAGGCCCAATCTCCTCTTCGGGTTGGAAATTTTCGAAATCCTTATTGTAGTACATGGAATCCATAAATTTTACATCTCGGCTGATTATTAATTTCTTCGCCTCTGGATCCCAGAGTCTATATGCTTTCGAAACTTTTGAATAGCCGACAAAGATACATGGTCTTCCTCGTGACGTTAATTTCCCCTTCGCCATTTTGTTGAGAGCGAATACTTTACATCCAAATGTTTTAAAATAGGCCAACGTTGGCTTCTTCTGTTTCCAAATCATATATGGTGTTTCCCCGTTGAGGGCCTTGCTGATACATCTATTTCGTATGTAGCATGCAGTATTGATGGCTTCTGCCCAAAATATCGGTGGCATTTGAGCTTGTCTTAAAAGGCAGCGGCCCATTTCTACCAGGGTCCGATTCATTCGTTCTGCCACGCCATTCTGCTGTGGCGTGTATGGAGCGGATAATCGCCGCTGAATGCCATGTTGAATTAAATAATCATTAAACTCGTTATTGTAGAATTCTCTTCCATTATCCGTCTGGAAGAATTTTAGTTTTCTTCCAGTTTCGGTTTCGACTCGAGTCTTGTACTTCTTAAAATTTTCGAACACTTCTGATTTTTGTTTTATAAATTCCACGGTACACCATCTAGACCTGTCGTCTACAAATACGATAAAGTACCGAGCTCCTGAGTGAGATGGGACCCTCATGGGCCCGCACACGTCAGCGTGCACGATCTCCAAGATTTCTTTGGTTCGATCGTTCTCTACCGGTCGGAATGGTTTCTGTATTAATTTCTCTTGAGCACATATTTCGCAGCTCTTCATATCCTCATCTGGATTAAAATTGAGCCCATAGACTTTCTCTTCTCGTCGCATTTTCTTCATGTCATGGACGTTTATATGGCCAAATCTACCGTGCCAAATCCCGATCAAATTCTCCGGTTCCACTTTTGAAGTCGCATCAGCCACGTAACATTCTTTGCTTTTCTCCTTTACATAATATAGGTCTCCTTTTCGATCAGCGGTCATTAAAATATTTCCAAATCGGTCTTTTACCATAGCACAATCCTTTTTAAATATGACGTCATAGCCTTGATCGGTAATTTTCGATACGGACATTAAATTGGTTCGTAGGTCTTCAACGTGGTATACTTTATTTAACTTTAGTTTTCGATCGTCAAAACCGTTATCAATTGTTAATTTTGCCTCCCCTACTCCGCATATCATCGTGGTGTCGTTATTGGCCAAATTTAGCGGTTTTTGAACTTCCGAGTAATTATACAAGGTTTCCTTGGTAGGAATCATATGTGAGGAGCACCCACTGTCGAGACACCACATTTTTGTTTTTTGGGTGAGGTGGTCCGTTTGAAAAAAGGCAATCTCTTCCACCAAATCGACTTGGCCTGCTGATTCTGATTTGTTTGTTCCGTTTACTGATCTGGCCGCCGCCCTAAAGTGTGGCTGTTCTGGATGCGACTTCGGGAACCTGGAAAAACAGTTACGTGTCAAGTGACCTAGCTTACCACATCTAAAACATTTAATCGGATTGGATGCACCTGATTTTTCTCTAATATATTGATGACGTTGTGTTTCTTCTCCTCTGTGATTCTGAGGTCCTCTCTGGTAATTCCATCTTTGCTGATAATTTGGTGGTCCCTTTTGGGGGTAAGAACGACCTCCTTTGGCAAACATTACATTGTGGTCATTCTCTTGGATAGTTAAACTCTTTCGTGAATCTGAGTCTTCAAGAATTTTAATCTTCATATCTTCTGGCTTGGGGACATCGTCCCTAGCCGTCATCGCTCGTTGGAACGCATCAAACGACACTGGACGACTACACAACATTAGTATTGACAACAATTCATCATTAATTTTTATATCAATTTCCTCAAGTTTATCAACAGTATCCATGAATTGATCCAAATGTTCGGCGAGATCTTCTCCCTCCTTCATTTTATGTGTGACAATCTTTTTCAATAGCATTATTTTACGAGCAGGACCTTTGGATTGAAAGTGCTTTTTTAGAGCTAACCAAGCTTCTCTTGAACTTGTGCACTTCTTAATGTGCTTCAGTTCCGACTTTTCAATACTTAAGATTAATTCAGAAAGTGCTTTCTCATCTTGCTTTACCCATGTATTAATCGCTTGTGTATCGCTACTTGGCTTTTGTTTCAAGCTATTCACATATTCCCATAAGTCGCATTTTATTAACGTGGCTTTCATCTGTAATTCCCAGGTATCGTAATTTTCTTTGTTTAACTTTTCAAATTTGGTTGTGGTACTCGTCATTTTTATTTTATTTATAATTTCAAAGTCTCAACGGTCTTCCCGTTCCTTTTTAATATTTCCGACACGTGGCGTTTTGAGGTTACGTTATCTTTTCTTATTGCTATACTTTATTGGTATAATTACCTGGGCCCATAACCTGTTGGAGCTCGGTGGTTAAATCAGTGAGTGTGTTTAACACTTTGTAAGACGACGTTAGATTTCACAATTAACTGTATTTTATTACTACGAATATTACATATAGAGAAAGGCACAATGGATACTTTTGGTTTCTTATCAGAGCACACGAACGGATCTTATCAATATGTATCGATCTTTCTAATGTACATCGATCTTCTCGGTTGATCGATCGCAAGTCGCGACATCTCTACTTTACAGTTTGTATCAGTATCGCGGGTGCTCGACGGTCATTGATTATACATTATCAACAGCATGGTTCCAGTTAGACTTTCTCTCCACTCATTGTGTAAAATATGTTGATATATTAAAAAATTTAACATATTTATATAAACAATTTTACGTTTTCTTTTTTTTACAAATGTCCACCGACGTAGAGGCGTAGATTCACCTCCAAAAGTAGAGGTCATAAATATAAATATAAGGATTATCGAATAAGCATATATATATGTTATATATCCTTCTTATTTTTTCAATATAATTCCTTAGAACGTCCAAAATTCACGTCCTAAGAACATTCGTAAAACCTAAGAAACGGACATTCCTAGAACGTCCAGAATTCAAGTCGTAGGGACATTCTTCGAATGTACAGAATGGACGTAGGACGTTTGGACGTAAACTGGCCATGAAACGTAAATTCTATGGACGTCCGTGGCTACTTGGGCGATCTCCCTTTTACTAATATATACCATCATAGGGGCAAACACTCAATAATTGTTGAGAAATTCATAAACATTAGTATAAATATGCTATTGTAGAGAAATTGTACAACGAATCGTTTCCTGGTGTAGTGGCAACGTACTAGACTTACAACCCGGTGGGCTACGGTTCGAATCCTGTCCGGAGAAAAATATTTGTTTACTTATTTATTTATATTATCTATCCGCTGTGTAACATTGACTTGTTCAGAAGAGATTACACATTTATTACAAATCAAAGAACAAAAGAAATAATAAATTATAAATAAATTAACCGAAATTAATAAAACATAAACAATTATGTGCACTAATTTTTCAATCTGTGCTGGAACATGCACGGTGTGTTGGCGGATTTACAGCAGAGAGATAAATTTTTAATTATGTATTATGTTTCGTATGCTTTTACGACAAGTACCACTGCTATAATTAAAAAATATGTAATTGTAAGTATAATATTATTAAATTTATCGCATACCATATTTTCTCTTCCTATATTTATTTTATTTCTTCTGTTTTCTTTGATTTGTAATAAATGTGTAATCTCTTCTGAGCAAGTCAATGTTACACAGCGGATAGATAATATAAATAAATAAGTAAACAAATATTTTTCTCCGGACAGGAATCGAACCCTAGCCCACCGGGTTGTAAGTCTAGCACGTTGCCACTACACCAGGAAATTATATATTCGTCGTACAATTGCTCTGCAATAGCATATTTATACTAATGTTTATGAAAAAACTTTGTTTATGAATATCTCAACAATTATTGAGTGTTTGCCCCTATAATAGTATATATTAGTAAAAGGGAGATCGTAATCTATAAGTATACGAAATCAACTAAATCGGTGACCCGAAGGCCTTGCACTCTCCTTGTCAGTAAGTACACTGAGCTCCTTCGATGCGAAGTGGGCCAGTGGAGTGGGGATGAGTCGGAGTGGGAACACGTAGTGGAGTAGGGAGCGCTGACGCGCTGGCTATAGTTATGAAAAATCTTTGTTTATGAATATCTCAACAAATATTGAGTGTTTGCCCCTATAATAGTATACATATATTCGTAAAAGAGAGATCGAGATCTATAAGTATACACAATCTCAACTAAATCGGTGACCCGACGGCCTTGCACTCTCCTTGTGAGTTGGTTAGGTCAGTGTTCCCAGACGGGTCACCTTTTTTCGCGTATGCGCGGCGTTATCAGCCTCAGTAAAGTACGATTCTCGAAAAAATGGAGCACCTTGAGCGCCCCGCAGAATTTTACAAAATTGATATGATTTGATTATGAAAAACGAATGTATGACAAGTGTACTTCTGTATATTTTGTAACTCGTAGGACACGTCCTGGAGTCTTTTTGTCCGGAACAGATTGTTTCGGTACATTCCCGCCGATATAGCGGCTCAGGGCTCTGCTACATCATCGACTCATCATAGACACGTTACTGTTTTGGACGCGCATGCGCGAGAAAAGGTGACTCGTCTGGGAACACTGGATTAGGTCGGGGTGGAGGGCGACAAGGACCGGCGATTCTAAGGTGGGATCTCCTTTGCGCGTTTTGCCGCAGCGTTTTGTTAGCCATACTCCATTCGTCGTAGCTCTTTTCTGTGCCTCTGGACGCACAAGTTTGCGTTGCTATGATTTGATTTGCTATGTCTTTCCCTGTTTTCCACTTGTGAAGAAAAATGAAGGAGCATTGCCCAAACTCGAACACGTGCGTCGATCGATTTACAATATGTGTTCAACGCACACGTTTGTGTTTGTTTTTTTGCTTCGAGACCTCTGAATGTAGCGCCAAAACCAAACGCACACGTTTTTTGACCTACTGCGTCCGATGCAGTCCAAACGCTCAGCCATGCGTTTTGTCGTCCCACTGCTTCAGAATACGATTATAATAAGCAGAACTAGCAAACCGAGAAAAATGAGTTTTTAGGAGCTTGTAGTGAAAACATAAGAGTATCCACTCAAAATGTTGTTATTTGAAAAAAATGTTTTTTACCATTTATTTTGCAATTGTTTTAAACAAATGCCGTGTTTTCACAGTGAGTCGCTTTTTCAAAAATAGAAAAAATGGGGATATAGCCCCAAGTGTCCCCTTTACGGACCTGTTTCTAAAAAACTGGACATTTGAAAATTGACGAAATTAAAATTACTTGAAGTGAACGCTGTATACAATCTCGGACGACCGAAGAACACAGTGGGCTGGATCGTGACAGTTTATAATAACTCTTGACATCGAGATGAAATTTCCACTACAATTCATTAAAAACTGATTTTTATGTTCTGATAATAACCGTAATAAATATATATTTTTTGTAATCATTTTTTTATTGATTGTTTCAATTTTGTTGTCTTAAAATAAAGTTTTAAATTGTTCATTTGTTACTTATTTAGTAGTTTTCCAGATAATTTGAATCACCGATGTCTTTGTATATTCTCCGTATTTCTTGACCTCTTTTCTTCATGCTATGAATTTTTCTTGAAATACAGAGATTTTTATAACCAAAGACATTGGTGATTTAAATTATCTGGAAAACTACTAAATAAGTAACAAATGAACAATTTAAAATTTTATTTTAAGACAACAAAATTGAAACAATTAATTAAAAAATGATTACAAAAAATATATATTTATTACGGTAATTATCAGAACATAAAAATCAGTTTTTAATGAATTTTAGTGGAAATTTCATCTTGATTTCAAGAGTTATTATAAAATGTCACGATCCAGCTCACTGTGTTCTTCGGTCGTCCAAGATTGTATATCGCGGTGCAGCGTTCACTTCAAATAATTTTAATTTCGTCAATTTTCAAATGTCCAGTTTTTTAGAAACAGGTCCGTGAAGGGGACACTTGGGGCTATATCCCCATTTTTTCAATTTTTTAAAAATAACCCACTGTGAAAACACGGCATTTGTTAAAACAATTGCAAAATAAATGGCGAAGAAAACATTTTTTAACCGACTTCAAAAAAGGAGGACGTAATAAACTTAATTAAAATAAAATATTAAATTAAATACCATATTAAATACTGGAAATTACGCAAATCCTTACATTCTTCTACGGCGGGAATATTCGAGCCCTCGTTAAACTTCGATCTACTCGAAACAAAACTCGAGTCGAACAGAACTCGATTGACAAAACACAATCGTGAAATATTCTAGAAATAATAGAATATTCTAGAATATTCCTCGGAAGGATAATGCGATATTGTTTCTTGCTATTTAACAAGCGTCGAACGATAGGAATCGATTTAGTTCTCAGCAAGCAAACATCGGATACAGACAAGCGTAATGTCTTGTAAATTCAGTGCGGAAGAAGACGAGAAGCAGTGGAGCAGATTTCAAAATCTCGTGTCCTGTACGACGCAAGTGAGAAAGAATATAAAAACTACATAGTGAAAGAAAATGCATGGAAGGACATATCTGATACGTTAGAAAAGCCAAGTAAGTATTTTTCAATCACATTTATTATCTTTTTACTTTATATTATTTTAAATATAATTTTCTTGCCATTGCAATGGACCTTCTGATGTATTAAAATAATGCAGAAATTTATTTCGAATTTCGAATCCTTCCATGTCGGCATAACCTCCTGTTCTACTCAAAGGAGACATATTATTATAATCACTGATATTATCAGTTATTAGATCACAGATATTATCAGACATTATTTGTCTGACAATTTTCGTGTTGAGATTTATTATTCAGATACTCCTCACGTAACATATTATGCAAACAACATGTTACCATGATAATCATGTCGGACGTTACCGGTAGTAATGCTATACCGGTATAAAATATTCGGAAAATCTGACATAATATCCCAAAAGCATTTTCAACCACTCTTCTGGCTCTACACAGTCGATAATTATAAATTGCTTTTGTTGAATCCTGCGTTGCCTGATTTTTGGGAAATGGTTTCATCATGTGCCTGGCGAGCCTGAAAGCTTCATCGCCTATAATAACGTGCGGAGCTACCGCGTCAGATCCTGGGAGTTCCTTCTCAGCGGAAAAAGGAAAGTTTCTCGAACGAATAGCACTACCCATAGCTGACTTTTCAAAAATCCCACTGTTTCCTTCTTTTCCGTATGAGCCAACATCAATAACGATAAATTTGGAGTTTGCATCAACTAGAGCCAATAGAACAATAGTAAAATGATTCTTATAATTAAAATATAGTGATCCACTATTTTTTGGACATAATATTCGAACGTGCTTTCCGTCTAGTGCACCTATGCAGTTAGGGAAATTCCAATTTGCCATAAAATCATTTGCAATTCTTTCAAAATCGGAAACATCTGGCCGAGGCAAAAATATTGAAATTAATTTATCACATAATTCCTTTAATACGTCTCATATAATCGTACTTATATATCCATATGATATTCTAAATGCAAATGCTAAGGATCTGAATGACTCCTCTGTAGCAAGAAACCTGCAAAAATAAAACTGTTATACCTTCTTTTAGTTGCTGACTGTAAAAGGCGTTGGCGGAACATACGGGATTGCTACTCCAAAATAAAACGCGGGCAAAAATTCGGGACGGGTCGGCAGCGAAACCGAAGTCGAAATGGCCGCTTCTGGACCAATTAAGTCTTTTAGAACATGTTAGTTCTGAGAGAAGGTAAGTGTCTTTTATATTAAAACAACCGTGCTAAATAATAGGAAAATAATGACATGATAAATGATAAGTAATAAAAATTTATTTCATAGCACGCATAGTTCCTTTACGTCAGTAATATCGCCGGAAACAGCTTCAACACCCCCGGAAGCTGCATCAACAACCCTGGAAGCTGCATCAACAACCCCGGAAGCATGCGAACTATCAAATGACGAGGTAGCAGAAATACCAGTAACCCGCCCGACGAAACGAAGAAGGGTTGAACAAAATCAATTACTAGATTTCATGGAAAGAAGGGCGTTACAGCGAGACGAGCTGTTGAAATCTATAAATTTATGTGCAACAACTGCTTCAGATCTGGCATTTTTAAAAATATGCAATCGACGGTTAGAAAAATGAACGAAAATATGATTTACGAGGCGAAGACACGAATATTTGCCATCGTCAGCGAATTAGAACTAAGAGCTTTGCAAGAACAAAGAGACTAACTGAAAATGCATAATTGGAAAATTTTATTAAATAATGTTCTAATATTAATCATTATTAATTAGAATTAGATAATAATTATTAATTAAGTTGCCTCGCAAATCATATTATCGGTCATTTTTCTGACGCGTTTGTCTCGTTATACGTAGATTTACGTAACAACGAAGACAAATTTTATAATTATTTGCGTATGTCTATCCGATCATAGATTCCTAGCGAGATCTGGAAGAGCCACAGGAGAGGATTAGGCCTGCGTGAATCTGGTCGCCAGATGTGTACCAGGACTGACCGGACCAGCGCAGCAGAGTTGAGCATTAATCGATTAAAATTTTAATCAAGATTGATTGATTAATGTGTACGATTAAAAAAGTAATCATTGAAAAATCGGAGACTGATTCAATCGATTGATGAAGTTAATCGCCATACGGTCTATCCATAAATTGTAATAAGGAGGGAGATAGAGACAGAGAGAGCGGAGGTGGAGAATTGACAGAAATATATCTCAACAAAAACTCAGTTTACATTTTTTTCAGTATTCATACAGATTTGATTCCGTATTTCATTTCGAAGTTTCACCAGTTAATCATTAATCAATTATCCGATTGATAATTACAATTGAAAGGAATGTAATCGTTAATCGCAATTAACGACCAAAGTAAACGTTCAAATACTTCGTTATATTTATTTTTATTGTGTTTTATATATGAGAATACAACATACCTTCAGACTAGTGGGTTATTTCAACGAAAAAATGATTTTATTAGTTTTGTTCACAAAAATCGTTTTGCAAAATCCTGAGGTCGTAGACAAATTTTCGAGACCAGATTTGAATTCAACCTGAAACAGTCTACTGAAAATGATGTATAACATGTAAAAAGAAATTTGTTCCGCGCGTGGTATTGGATAAACCACAATTTTCTTGAAATTGTGCAAGTTTGACGAATTTTTTCGAATTTAACGAAGGTTAAAAAACGTTCGTACCATAATCTCTCTATTTTTCCCATATTCTGCAATGTTTCAGCTTTAATTGAAAAAAATCATCGCTCTATCTCATTCCTATCAAAAGTCTTTTGATTTTGACACAGAATTATCGGTTTGTCCCATTGTGCGGTATAAACCAGCGCCATGGCCGCCACAGTACCTATGTATATAGATGCTTGCTCCGCGACGGAGTCCGCTTGGCTGTGAAAGCCTACATTTTATTCCATGGAACTCTGTGGCGCGGACGCGGAGGAGCCATGCGGACGCTCGCTCCGCACGCGGACCGTCCGCTGTACTGTGAAAGCTCTCATAACATTAGAGGTAATTTGCTCCGCGCGCGGAGCGCCCGCTCAAGTGTGAAACGGGGCTAAGGTTAGGGTTCGCGTTGCTTTTGAATTTGAAACACTACACAGTGTGTCCGAACAGCGAAATCGTGGTCAAAACATCAAAACGCACTTCAATGTGGACAAAATTGAACAACAATTGGTACATATGGGTTTTTGGGTACGCTGATTGCGAATCTGCACATAAAAGTTTAAAAAATAAAATGGCGAATCCAATATGGCGGACATGTGTAGCAAAAATTTGTTTTTTCTTCTAAAAAATGTGTACAGTAATGCTCTTCGATCTCTAATTTCGAGTTGAAATCTGGTTTTAAATATAGAAATAAAAAAATTTTTCAGATTTAAAAATTCAAATTTATTTCAATGTACAACTTACAAATCATAAGTTTATTTATTTACGGGTGAAAATCTATAATACATAATCAGATTTAACATTATAGTCCAGTCAACGAAAAGTTGTAGAGGGAAATGGAAGGAACACAATCTTTAACTTTGGGTCTGTGTTTGGACTAATTAGGCGGTAAACATACTAAAAGTCCCCACTCCTAAGAGGTGAGCGGAGTGCAGGGGGGCATATAGAACGTCCAATTTTTCGGTTTTCCGCTTATATCTCGGAAACTATACGAGATAGCGAAAAAATGAATGCAATCAATCTTATGGCACATTTTGTCAGCTATAATTTTGTATAGAATGGTCTTATCGCTAGGACACAAAGTTTCCGAGATATAAGCGGAAAACCGAAAAAGGGGACCTTCCACGTGCCCCCCTGTACCCCGTTCACCTCTTAGGAGTAGGGACTTCTAGAATCTTTATCTCCTAACTAGTCCAAACAAAGTCCCAAAGTTAAAAATTGTATTCCTTCCATTTCTCTCTACATCCCCCTTATGAGCATTCATTGACTGGACTATGAAGCTATGTGCACATTAACTACCCAGACAGCACACCGGCTCGATTTGGGCCTGGAATCTGTGCGCGCATTGGCCCGGAAATAGCCAGGCATGTGCGCGAGCACAGGGCCTGCCGGCCGTGCCAGAATTCAGCCTGTTTTTGAGAGGGCAGCACGGTCGCTAGGGTGCGGGATTTGCGTTCTCATTTCGTGATAATACAAACACGGGTTTTTTCAGTAGTCAAAAACGCCAGATAAAAGATCAATCTAGGCAGCAAACGTCCTCAAAAGTCTTATTTAAGGCAGTTCTGTTTCCTGCTAAAGATGGTGTAGGTTCTGTTCCATGCTAAAGATGATGTAGGAGCTGTTCCAGGCTAAACATGATGTGGAGAGAGAAGATGTCGCGAGAAAAGTTGGGCTCAATCGAAGCACTGATTGGCCACATTAGTGTGACCGTGCTGCCCTCTCAAAAACAGGCTGAATTCTGGCACGGCCGGCAGGCCCTGTGCTCGAGCACATGCCTGGCTAATTCCGGGCCAATGCGCGCACAGATTCCAGACACGAATCAACCGGTTTGGGCCTCGAGCCGATCGAAGCATTGTGTTAGCTTGTAACCTGTAGGTCAGGGGCCTTGCAGGTTTGGTCAGGTGGTAGGCTCGGTCAGGCTGTGCTATCTGGGTACATGTACGTATAATTAGTCTTCTATTAGCTTGAATAACGTATGTAGAAAATGTATTCCGGTTGTGACGTTAATAATACTTTATGTTTACATCTTAAATCTATCAGTATTACTACCTAACCTTAAAAGTTGTATTATGACAAGTTTTATTAAAACAGTAAATGAAAATAAATATATATTTGGTTAAATAATAGAATACTATAATCTGTGATAAGAATACTACATATTACGCAAAGCATCTTCTATTCGTCATGCGCAATTCGTTTTAGGTCATGTTCGCTCGATCAACTCGTAAATTGAATTTGTCCCGATATAGGCTTTACTTCTGTCCAGGTACTAGCTTAGATTGGATTTAATATGTCCAACTATAGGTTTGAATTATTCTTGTTAATACAATTAAGATATTAACCTAAACAATGATTTTTTTATTTTAAATTACACTACAAACTCTGAACTGTATGTTAAAACTCTTAAGAAATTGTTTTTGTTTATTTAAAGTGATAAAATTTAAAATAGAAAATCATGCTGTCCAGGCATAGGGCACTTCACCTTAATTCTAGACACAACAAGAGGCGACAAAAAGTTGCTCGATATTGGTTCAGTGTGAATACAGCTTAATGATTGTCAACAGGTCCAACAGGCGACGGAGCAAGGATCCTAGTGTTCTCAGTTCCGACAGTGGACTCTGAAGAGACGTTAGAGGTCGCCGAGTTACTAGCTCCAGCTGGATCACTCCGTCGAGTGCGCCTGGATCAGGTGAACACCTCGAAGAGTTGCGTATCAAGACGCGAGGACAGCTGGAGGGCGTTCAACGTGACTTTCGGTGTAGCTAGCAGAGACGGTAGCACGGTGAGGCTTCGCGTGTACGGCAGAGTAGGGTACCAACCTTGCAGAGACGGTCCGATCTTGTTGCTGAGCTACAGCAAGATCAAGAAAAGGCGGCCGCGTCGATCTATTCAAGAGGAGGAACAGGAAGAGGAAGACGGTCCTCGGAGACGGCGCAGGAATTCCTGCAGGCGGCGCTCTTTGTACGTGGACTTCGCGTTGATCGCGTACGACGAGTGGGTCGTTGCCCCGCCAGGCTACGAAGCGTATCAGTGCGCCGGGAAGTGTTTCTATCCGTTCGGAGACCACCTAAGCCCCACGAAGCATGCGATCGTGCAGACCCTGGTGCACGGTGCTCTTCAAGGCGCCGAGGGTGTCAACAAGCCTGTCGGCAGGGCCTGCTGTGTGCCCACCAGGCTAGCACCCACTAGTCTTCTCTACCTGGATGCCAGTGGCACGTTGACTTATCAATATGGATATGAGGACATGGTTGTCGCCGAATGTGGTTGTCGTTAAATGTGGTTGTCGGTAGGAGCATCGTAGGGTGGACCTCATTTTTTTTCGACTATCGAATTTTTTGTGGGACAACCCCTAGAATGGTGCCACTGGACGAAAAAATAATCTGTGCAAAATTTGAAATTGATCGAATAACGGAAAACTCTGCCAAATCGACTTTGAAAATTTCCAAATTTTTAATTGCCAATAAACTTGTCAGAGAGGTGTCTTTTCGGTAGGCTATCGAATGGTTCAAGTTCGATTAAAATCCCGCTGGGGGCGAATTTTACCCGGCTATTTTCTTTTTCATAATTAGTGAACTTTGACCGCGGATATCTCGGAAACTATGCGAGATAGCGAAAAGCTGAATAGAATCAATCTTGTGGCACATTTCGTCAACTTTGATTTTGTATAGAATAGTCTTATCGCTAGGACACAAAGTTTCCGAGATATAAGCGGAAAACCGAAAAAGGGGACCTTCCACGTGCCCCCCTGCACCCCGCTCATCTCTTAGGAGCAGGGACTTTTAGTATGTTTATCTCCTAACTAGTTCAAACATGGTCCCAAAGTTAAAAATTGTGTTCCTTCCATTTCCCTCTACACCCCCTTATCAGCATTAGGGTGGATTTTATTTTTCGACTATCGAATTTTTTGTGGGACAACCCCTAGAATGGTGTCACTGGACGAAAAAATAATCTGTGCAAAATTTAAAATTGATCGAATAACGGGAAATTCTGCCAAATCGACTTTGAAAATTTTTTAATTTTGTAACTCGCTTTTCTCCACTGCAGTATATGGTCAGCATATATGTTTATACAATAAAACAAATTATATACAATACAATTTTTTTTATTATATACAATTATATACAAATTATATACAAAATAAAAAAATTTTCAAAGTCGATTTGGCATAATTTCCTGTTATTCGATCAATTTCAAATTTTGCACAGATTATTTTTTCGTACAGTGGCACCATTCTAAGGGTTGTCCCACAAAAAAATCTGCGAAATAATTTTCGCCAAGTATAACGAAAGTCCGCCCTACTGTGTCGCCAATCAGGGGAAATTGGAGGAATACTGAGAATTCCAAATTAATATTGATATTTTGAAATTGGATGAATACTGAGAATTCAAAATTCGTATTAATATTTTGAAATTGGATGAATACTAAGAATTCAAAAGTCGTATTAATATTTTCATCTTCTTGCATCTCGTATGTCCTAAATCTTAACCAAAAGTGTATTTAATGAATTTTTTAATGACGACAACACTTACACGACTTTGCACAAGTGTTTCCTGGTATACAATCAGCTAAAAGGCGACTGTTATTACCAGACTTTGGATTTTATACATTTATCATAAATTGAAACCATAAAAACATTAGAAGATAATAAACAAATGAAGAAGGAAATTTTTATTTCTCCCAAGTTTGTTGCAAAGATCCACAGTCCAATTGTTATTTGTGAAAAATTTCATTATTTTCTTGCCATCTTGTTGGGTGACCTAATATTAGAAAATTAATGAGCACAAATTCATTTTTGTTTATTCCTGAGTTTTTATAGAATATATTATATACATATACATTTGTAATATCATGTACAAAATGGTCCATATACGATGAGTAGGGAGTTTGAGAAGGTGTGATACAGAGTTTTATCATTTCTATCTTATAAGCTAAAGAACTGTCATTATTGTTTTATTGTCATTAAGTGTGCTAATCTGAGACTTGGTCATTAGAAAAATATAAAACATTTTATCATTGTATATTAATTTTTATAAAGTCGAAGTTATTTTACACATTAACGTATTAAATATCAGCGTGTTCATTTCAACTTTTGTAGCTTTTAGCTTAAATGTTATTACCATTATTATTGTTCGAAAATTGTATAATTTGTTCGACTGTTTCCGTTTAGGTCCATCATCAGAATTGGATGAAATTTTGCAAATAGGTTCTTTTTTGACTAAAATGATGATTGTCAGAAGGATTTTTGGCGACTCGAAAAAAATTTTTTATCATTTCGATGTCGGTCTCTACCTTACCGACTTTCTATCTTATGTCCGTCCTCCAATTGTTAAACCAATTAATTGAATATCTACAATGGGAAGATTACGCGATCAGAATTAGTTAGGGTTAGGTGGATGGTGGGAGCAGAGAGGGATACGATTATGCGATCAGAATTAGTTAGGATTAGGTCATGGCGGGGCGGAGAGGGCCGGCCTAATGGACCAGGGATACGAAAATCCAGCAGTAGTATTTTATTTTATTTTATTTTAGTGATCTACAAAAGAGAGAGCCGGTAAGTCGGTAAGGTAGGGAGTGACATTGAAATGGTAAATTTTTTTTCGAGTCACCAAAAATCCTTCTAACAGTCATCATTTTAGTAAAAAAAGAACCTATTTCCAAAATTTCATCCAATTCTGATGATGGACCTAAACAGAAACTTCGCCATTTGTTAAAAGAAGGTATAAAAGAAAGAAGCATGTACATACCAATTTCGACGTAATATATTTAGAAACATAATACACGCATTTGTAACGAAAGCGAAGGCCAGCGGCTTATTAGACACGGGCTTTATGGGCTGGCAGCCGGTTTGAGAAAAAATAAATTATACAAAAATTTTTGGTACTTCAGCTAATTTGAGTTAATTATAAATTACGGGTCAGCGCTGCCGAAGGCGTGATCTACTTTGCATTTAGTGTCATTCGTTGTTCTCCTGTTTCCAATCCCACGAACACAGGGTTCAATGTTAAACGTGTTCCAAATAATGCTATCCATAAACAAGCAAACCAAAATATTTAATTGTAAGATTTAAATAAACTGTGTTTACATGTTTTAAAATCCCACATTTTTGTTCCTTCGTTTAAATTCAAGAAACTTGAGCTTGTGTTTGTTCAAGAATATCATATTAACTGTAAGTGTACAAAGATTTTTAATAAGGTATTACTAAATTTTCCAAAATGTATAGAACCTCCCCAGTCACCCCCATCCGAAATATTATTTGAACTATTCGAACGCTTACTTTAATAATATTCAAATTATGATAGTCGCAGCACTGATAACAGATTCTTAGAAACAGTTGGATGCTTAACAATCTAATAAAAATTTACGATAGAGAAATAAGGATTCTCCATTAAATGCAGTTCATGGAACAAAATTATCTTGTTAAATGTGTTCAATTTATCTCGACACAGAAAAATGTTTATTATGTACCTTTCAATTTTTTACTCAATATGTAACAAATATCCTCAACGTCGCACCTTCTCCAAGGTAATAAAAATACACCTGTGTGGGATAGAGAATCTTATTATACAAAAATACATAAAGATTGATATCCGAGCAACCGTAGTCGGATCCAAGATAGATAAATCTGCTACCAATCGGAATTACTTCGAGTGACTTCTATCAACGAAACACACTGTTTGCGAATCGGAACTTACAGGTGGGTGATCATATAGTATCGAGAAATATATTACCGTAGTAATATTGTTTTGATATAAGGCGAACGGACGGGACCGGCTTGAAAGCCGGTGAATCGTATTTCGAATCAGAGTTGCATTGCAACTTGACTTTACTCCTGAATATGTTAAGGGTGTGGGTCCTTAGTTGACCTTGGTCGAGCGAGAGTATGGTGACGCCCTCACAAACCGCTAGACACTATACACGTACACGAGGTTGCAAGGGTTCTGTAAATAACAAACTACGTCTCGCTAATGAACATTTGGAGCCCCTACGTAGTCACAATCGCTAGATAAAAGATCCACCGATTGCGCATGGTGTCTAAAATGGCCTACTTTTGCGTTTTCGAAGCGTAATTTTCATTATTCGGCAGGATGTAGCGAAACCGCGAGAAGCATTTAGGGGTGTACTTCGTAAATATCAAACTGTGTGTTTAAACACGTATAGTTGACATAATAAAGGTTGCATTGACATTGTATGTGTCCCTGAATATGCGCTTGGTGTATGCTTTTTCTATAAGAACCCTAAATCTCTTGATATTTAAGAAAATGTATGTGCCTAGGCAGTGGCAGCACTGTCGCGTCGCCCAATGCTTCTCGAACTCCGCTACATGCTGCCGAATAATAAAAATTACGCCTCATAAACGCAAAAGTAGGCCATTCTAGACACCATGCGCAATTGGTGGGTCTTCTATCTAGCGATTGTGACTACGTAGGGGCCCCAAATGTGCATTAGCGAGACGTAGTTTGTTATTTATGGAACCCTTGCAACCTCGTGTACGTATACAGTGTCTAGCGGTGTGTGAGGGCGCCATTGCACTCTCGCTCGACCAAGGTCAACTAAGGACCAAGAGCGGTAACAGCAGACTATAAAGTTGTCGGGCGAGCAGCGACATCTTTCGTGGGAAAAAGATAAAATATACCCTCTCGTTCTGGCACTAAGCAGTGTCGACCGAACAACAGCACAAGAAGGGGGAGTTGCGATTTCCTTATTCCCAAATAAACACCATCGCCTTATATTGAAACAAGACTGTATTACTGGGAGCTGAAAAGACGTTCCCTGCGACGACAGAGGGGCAAGACGGATCTCTCGTTCTGCACCAGAGTCGCCAGATTATGATTTGTGTCACCACTCTACCTGCGATGTGTCCGGTACTGGCAGAGAGAGGGTACGTGCTCCCCTCAAGTCGTGTTTCCTCTCCTCATCTGGCGACTCTGTATCGAAGGCAGAGTTGGGCAGAATGTAATTTCAATTACAATTACTTGCCAATTACTGTAATTTGAAATTGCAGAAATAAAATTACAATTACATGTAATTGTAATTGGTAATTGCAATTACTTGACGAATCACTGTAATTGTAATTGTGGTCCGCAATTACAATTACTGGTTGAGCCAAAGTAATTGCAATTGCCAATTACAATTACATGTAATTGTAATTTTATTTCTGCAATTTCTAAGTAATATGAATGCAATTACAAGTAATTGTAATGGGTAGTTGCAATTACTTAACGCTAAAATGGCACTAAAAAAGGTAATTAGATACCTACTCAATGGAAATGTCTAAAAAGAACAAACAAGAAGCATATGTTAGGAAATATTTATTATTTATTAAATTACAACTCTTAAGAAATAGGTTCACTTGTCACTTGTCACTTACATTGACAATGTAGCTTTCACTAGGAAATATTTATTATTTATTATGCTTTTTCGAGGGCGGAGATAGCGCACCTGTGCAATATTTGAATCTTTTTGAATTCGCGGATGACGGAGGCAGAGCCAATCAGTGTTACCAGACAGGAGGAATCGAAAAGGAATCGAGGGGAATACAAGTACCCCCTCTCTGATGACCAGAGTAATATGTGACACGTTGCGCGACTGCGCGACGAAAATAGAGTGAGGCAGAGTGAGGCGAATGGGAGACACCTTGCGCGTGCGCGATAGGGACGGAACGGTGGAAGGGGATAAAAGTGGAGAGCCTGGAGAGGGAATGAGGTTCGTTTCAACCTCAATCTGGCATCACTGGAGCCAATGCTGAATGTGAAAAAGAAACGAAAACTCAGTTACAAATTAGTAATTATTTTTCGGATAAATCGATTTCTTATTTAACGCTTGAAGCCTACCCCGCTATAAAGCAAACATTTTTTCAAACTAATACTGCTCTACCATCCTCTGCTCCAGTTGAAAGACTTTTATCGTTTGCTCCCATGACAAACACTCCGAAAGCAAATCGATTATCCGACACCAACTTTGAAATGAGGGTCATTTTGAAAAGTAATGCTAATCGTTTTTGTGAAATATCAAATAATTAGCTACAATAAATATTTAATAAATAACAAATATTTCCCAATATATAATGTATTTAATAAGTAATAAATATTTCCTAGTGAAAACCACATTGTCAATGTAAGTGACAAGTGACAAGTGAACGTTGTAATTTAATAAATAATCACTATTTCCTAACATATGCTTTTTGTTTGTTCTTTTTAGACATTTCCATTGAGTAAGTATCTAATTACCTTTTTTTAGTGCCATTTTAGCGTTAAGTAATTGCAACTACCCATTACAATTACTTGTAATTGCAACTACCAATTACAATTACTTGAAAACTGCAGAAATAAAATTACAATTACATGTAATTGTAATTGGTAATTGCAATTACTTTGGCTCAATCAGTAATTGTAATTGCGGACCACAATTACAATTACAGTAATTGTGAAAGGAGTAATTTCAATTACTTAACGCGATTACAGGAATTGTAATTGACTCTAACAATTACTTCAGTGTAATTGTTCTTTTAAACCACTAATTTTTATGTGTTTGACCATTTAACCGTTTTCTGATTGTAATTATAGTCCACTTTTGCACATGTAATTGAAGATGTAATTAAATACTCATCTTATTAATTACTGCCCAACTCTGGTCGAAGGTGTCGTCGAGGACTGAGATATTTTTGCGCCCGACGACAAAACGTGACAAACCTCAAGATTGCAGGTGCTAAGGGGGTAGACCCGTTTCCAGGATTGCAAGGGTGCGGGATGCGCCTTCTCATTTCTCGATAATGCAGAGATGGGGGTTTTCAGTAGTCAAAACCGCTGCATAAAAGGTCAATCTAGGCCACGATCGGCCTCGTGAGAAATGAGAAGGCGCATCCCGCACCCTTGCAATCCTGGAAACAAGAGTCTACCCTCTTAAGTAATTAACAGCGGAGCAATCTACCCAGATAGCCAAAATGCTCGATTCTGGCCAGGGCAGTTATGACCGTGTGGGCTCGTAACGTTCCCTCGGCACAAGCTGCTCTCGGCCCGTCGGTCCTGATTTCGGCCAAATTTTACGGCATTCGCCACATTAATGCGACCATGCTGCCCTCTTACAATCTCGGACCTACTTAAAATTTGGCAGAAATCAGGACCGACGGGCCGAGGGGAAGCTTGTGCCGGGTTTGCGCCGAGGGAACGTTACGAGCCCTCACGGTCATAAGTGCCCTCCTCAGATTATAGCCATCGTGTGCCTTTTGCCCATTCAAGCGACGTTCGGCCCGTCTACCTGACCCCGACACACCGGGCTCGATCTGTGCGCGAGGATCGCTTGGCTATCTGGGTATGTATTAAGAGTCGATTCACGCCTGTCCCCACCATTGATGCTTCCGCAGTCCCAATGTTTAGGCTTTCAGGCACTCGGTACGTAGCATGTGTGACCGCTTAACCAATATTTTGCTAAAGCCGAAAATATGTATGATCTGGTGGGTGTCCTTCCCGCATTACTTCCAAGTGACTTCTCTTCAGCTTCCAATACCTCGCTCGTTGCACGTAATATGGCCGAAATAACGAATCTGCCATCTGTCACCCCACTTTCCCACTCCGTATTTCTCCTGCACCATCACGATCCCCACCACGGGTACCAGAACCTCTAACAACTCGTGGTGGGAACTACTAGCATGCAACGAGCGAGGTTCTATTGTACACCCAATGTATACAACACAGGTCTATCGTAGCGCACGTGAAACTACACTGAACATGTCCCACATTATGCACAGATAGCGAGAAAGAATGTATTCGATAACATTGTCTTTGTAAATAAAGCAGTATTACAACCGTAACCACGTGTTTCGAGTCTTGTACCTGTTCCCGCTGGTAGGCTTATTCCTACAACCTAATCAAGTCTTGCAACACTGATCATAGAGATTCTACGACCTTCGAGCACATTTCGTTGTTCTTGCTGTTGAGATGATACGATCTACCAGGATTGTGAACTCTCATCCTCCTGGTCTTCCTCAGCTTGTGCCTGCTGCCGGCTATTCTCTCGACCTTGTACACCTGATATTTGACGACGTTCGATGGCTGGCTGAGCCTCATGCACAGAGACACTGTCCCAGAGAAGTCCACGTCCGTGGCTAATTCCAGTTTCGGCTCCGTCGTCATCGAGAATTCTGCCATACTCTGTACGAAGTCTGAGCGGACTTTGCTGCCACCTTGGATCACGACGCCAGCTTTCAGATCAACCAGGGATCGAGCATTCCTGGACCACAGACTCAATTGGATCTGTCCAGCCAGGTCGAAGCTCACCGCACCCTGAACGTCGATCTCTGCGATCATGCCAGATTGCAATCGAATGTACTCGTTGTAACTATGAACAGAAGACAGGATCTGGAACGCTGGAGTCCTCTCGGAAGCAGCGCCGGACCAAACGTGGCCCATCAACTCCCCTTGCCCGGAGAAGAAGACGAAAGGCCTGATGCTCACGCCCTGGAAATCAACCTCCATCCCAGCTGTAACAGGTTCATCCTCTTGAGCGTCTTCCTGACTCGAAGTAGACACGAAGCCTCCCAAGCCACCGGCAAAGAGTCCCAGAGAGAACAGAGCCTCCGCATGATCGTCTACTTCCAACACCACATCGACAGTACCCCGTTTCAGTATTCCTGAGTTGATCTCCTGAACAGTCACCAGAGTTCCGTTGCTATCCGCAGATGTCAAGAAGTCTCGCGTGAATGCTGTACTCAAACCACGTTGGGCGAGCACGTTATAATTGATCACTCTGTTTCCATACTCCTTTAGAACCTCGTCTAAGTTCTTTGCTAATTGTGCGTCCTTCTTAGAGACCTGCTCTAAACGCTGGCTCAAGTACTTCCGGATTTCATAGGCTGGATCAGAGGCAACTAAGAACTCCACCAGACCGTGGATATCCTCCTTGGATGGATTGTTCTCGAGAATTATGTCCAACGCGACGGTTCTTGCGCTGCTGTCCCTCTTGGGCCCACCGATCTGGTAGAAGACTCTCCTGGCTGCTATCTTCATCTCGTTTGTCACAGAATCCTTGGGTAAGACAGCCAACGCTTTCCACGCTGCCACGGTAATGGCTTTGTTGTCGCTGGTTGCGAACTTCAACAAAGTTGGGATGGAAGCTTTGCTTCTCAGGTTCCTGAGAGCCCTTAGGAACTTCAGCTTGCACTCTTCGCCGGTGCAAGTCTCCAGGCCGATCTCCAAACTGACCCTAGCTTTTTCGACTGCAACCGGTGACCCCAGATGACGAGCCATCGCTGCCGCTGTTAAGGCTATCGTTTCGGACACTTTGTCGTTCTGCATCGTCTCCTCGGATCGTTTCAAAATGTCCTTCGCGATGTCTGCATCCGGTGTTGGCGATAAAGACAGAGCCCACAAGTATCTCTCAGTGTCGTCGCCCACCTCGTCCTGTCTCAAAACTTTCATCGCCGCCAGATGTCCCGCCATCGTTGACGAACATCCGATCAGGTCCAGTAGCTGTGGTTTTATTTGACGGTATCGTGGACTCTTCAGGATCCTCAACAATTCTTCCGATGAAGCTGATTTGACTAGGGGTAGCAGCTTGTTGAACGCCGAAGCAGACTTCCCGGTACCCAGAGCCGCGTTTTCTAGAGCGCTGCGGTGCTCCTCGACCGCTTGCTCTAGCTGAAAGTAAAATTTCAGGGTTATTTTACAGCTGAATGTTTAAAGACAACCAAGGTGGAGTGTTTATGTCTTTTTACGATAAAACGAAGGAGCTTCGCTACCAAATGTTTATCTGAAGGTAAAACTTTAATTTTCGAAGATCAAGGTCATTTCATGGTCATGTTATTATACATATCTCAACGTATTTTTCGATCAGTTACCCGATGCAATAAAATAAAAATGTAGTTATGTATCGAAAAACATCGATGACTTTGATAACTCCGAAAAAAATTACCTTCGGAAAAAATATTGTTTGCAATATGATAGTTCCTTCAAACCATTCAAATAGTACACAAAATATTTTTTGTACCCCAACAATTGGAGGAGATATTTAGGTGGCCGTATTTAGGTGGACCACCCTGTATACGGTGATATATACAGGGTGTTCATTTAAAAACTTTCCAGCCAAACATCACGAAAAGTATGAAAGATATTAAAAAAGTGTAAAATACGTGTCCAAGGATTTCGAGGGGGAAGAGGTGGGCAGTATCAGCTTTTTATTTGGATGTCGTTTTCAAGATCATTTGAAGGTAAACTTTGTTTTTCCAAATGGAAACCTGTATCTTTTATTGTGGAATCTTATTGTACGTAAAAAGACCAGCAATTTTCATAGGATACTGTTTTTTATTCACCCTCTTTCCCCCTTGAAATCCTTGGACACGTGTTTTACACTTTTTTAATATCTTTCATACTTTTCAAGATATTCGGCTGGCAAGTTTTCAAATGAACACCCTGTATACAGGGTGTTCCCAAATTCCTGAACATCCCGGAAATGGGAGGTTCCTGCGATCATTTGAAGCGACATTTTCCTTTGCAAAAATGTTATCCGCGGTTTTGTTTAGGAGTTATTAACGAAAAACACGGACCAATCACAGCGCGACCTAGACGCGAGTTGGCACAGTCGGCCCGGCGCACAGTGGTCCCAAAGCCCGAAAACGCGGACAAAACCAAAAAAATGAACTTTCAGCTAGGTAAGTTTTAATTATGGGGTTGGCTACTCTAAGAGTATATCTACTTGGAGGTAGACGGTAGAAAGGTCCCATTTTTATACCTGACCAACAGTCGCAATCCGAACTTCGGTTTCATTAGTCAGTGCCTTCATACTCTTCCAAGTCTCAGTGCGAGTTTTAACTGTACAGTGCGTAAATTGTATTGGAACGTATCGATTTTAATTGTGCATTATGGATGTTGTTTGTAGAGGTAAGTTGCATAGTTTTTAGTGCCAAATGTTTATTATTAACTGATAACTATGTATGCAAGTAAGGGTAAAAGTGAGGGCATAAATTTTAAAGATTAATGTAAAAGTTGAGTTTCCTTCACCCTCCATCGCTAAAACTTGTTCGAGATTCTAGTTTATACTATTATCTTGCAATCTAAAAAAAAATTAGCTGCCCCTCTCTGCCCCTGTGGTCGTATCACTGTTTTTTATAATGCAGAGTAGGTATTTTGTGAGCATTCGTTGCATTTCTTCTCGAACTGAGAGATATACACTAAGTTTTTCTGAACAATTTAAATAGTTTTTGAAGGATTATGCTTAGAACGTATGGAGGACACAGATTGCCAGTTTTTTTATAAACAATAATACAATATATCTGAAATTTTTTTATATTTTTTAAGTTCAGATTCGTGATCAGCGACTTCAAAAATGCCTTAATATCAATTTTCAAGCAGATCAAATAATTTTTTAATGTATATGTCCGCCATATTGGATCCGCCATTTTGTTTTTTTAAATTTTAAGTTCAGATTCGTAATCAGTGACCCCAAAAACGCCTTAATATCAATTTTGAAACAGATCCAATAATTTTTTAATACGATTTGAGGTTTTGTCCGCGTTTTCGGGATTTGGGACCACTGTGCGGCGCACAGTGTGTCGAGTATATGGGAGTTCGGGAAAAAAGTCATAACTCTTCAACTATGCAATTTTCGAGTAAAGTACCTTAATACTTTTTGAAATAAAATGCAAAGACGAATCGATTGGTATAAAAAAAATTTTTTTTTTAATTATTAAACAAAAAAATTTTTTTTTAATTGTTATGACCTTGTTTCTTATATTTTTTATTGCATAAAAAGTAGTAGTTTACAATTTTAACGAAAATTAAAAAAAAAAAGTACTAAATTGTATACATTACTTATCTAAATCTTCACAAGGAGGAATTAAAACTTAGGAATCTTTAAGAAAATTCCTTTATTTTACGTAGAAATAAATAAAACGAATAAATTAAATAATTAATCAATTAACATAGATAATATGTTGTTAAATAATATGTGCACGTACTATACTACTTCAGCTTCACTATCATCAGAACAAGTGTCTGGGTTGGAATCTGATAAGTCGGATGTTTCATTTAATAATAAAAATAGTCTCTTATATCTGCGAAATCCTTTTTTTCTTTTTTCGTATGTTTTCTTTTTATAATAGGCAATAATTGGATCCGACTCCAGTAGAAGATGATTTAATAGGTCTTTATTTGAATTTTCTCTTGATGTCTTGCGGGTATTATGTTCGACAGATATCGTATAAACAATTGAAAATAAGGGACTCTATATTTAGAATAGCATAATGAGTAAACATAGTGTCTTATCGTTTCGCGTGAACTCAAGTGGGAATTCGATAGACTACGTTAAAGGCGTGGACGGCGAACGCACGCGTCTCAACGTCAACATTTTCTACTATTTTTAACATTTGTGTATATTTATGCACTTAAGATCGACCGTCATATCAAGTCTAATGTGCTTTAAATTAATATAATACAAAATCTCAAAGGAACCTTTCGGTACTTTCTTTAATACTGAATTGAAAGATTGTAAATATTTAAACAATTTTGAAACTAAATATATAATTTATAAGAATAAAATTGATCACATATGTAAGTACTTATCAAATGGTATGCGTCTAAAAATAATTGCAACAAATTTCTTCGAAAGACTACGCAGAAAGCCGCCGAGCGCGAGCGTCTTAATATGGTTTTTTATTATTTTCTCCGCTTGAGCAAACGTGAGTAGATTTAAACCAGCGCGAAATTGAAGTTTACTATACCACCAATTACTGTAAAAAAATTCACGGGGTTACCTCGGGGTACTTTTTTTAAAACTCTAATCAAAGTTGATAAATGTTAAACATAAAAAATTAGGACAAATTGCGATTATTTAAAAAAAATTTTTTGGGAGATTGAATGTCTAATAATGCTAAACTCACCCTGTAAAAATCAAATTAAAAAAACAAATAGCTTGCGAGGGACACATGTTTTTAAAAATGCACGGAATTTGACAGTGAAGTTTCAGCCTCAGTTTTAACATCAAATTGATTTATTCAGTTAAAATTGAAGGCAGTTTTAGAAACTATGTTTTATTACGTACATTTTAGGATACATAAATTTGCCGATCTTACACTTTGATTTTCGGACTTTTTTCCATTGGTCGACACACTGTGCGGCGGCGCGGCCCGGCGCTCTGATTTGTCCGTGTTTTTCGTTAATAACTCCTAAACAAAGCCGCAGATAACATTTTTGCAAAGGAAAATGTCGCTTCAAATGATCTCAGGAACCTTCCATTTCCGGGATGTTCAGGAATTTTGGGACACCCTGTAAAGGTGAGCTTTCAATTTTGAAAGACTACTCCTGAATTTACGTATGCGTTCTCCTCCCCCACCACCTTATCCTAACTAATTCTCTTCGCATAATTTTTGCATTTTATATAGCCGTCCACAGAATTTGAACTAGTAATGAAAATCATGCGATTTAGAATTAGTTAGAATTAGGTGGCGGGGTGGTGGTCGGAGAGGGCCGGCCTGGCCTGTCTACGCAAACGAAAATCCAGGAGTAGTCTTTCAAAATTGGAAGCTCACCTTATATGTGTATCATCGTATACAGGGTGAATTCGATAAAGCAGGACACCTAAATATCTCCGTTACTTTTCGTTGTACAAAAAAACTTCGTAGGAGAAAGTTACACTGTTTGAAGTGCCACATATAACGGTGTAAGGGAAAAAAAAATTTCAAGGTCATTTTTATGAGATTTCAAGGTTATCGATGTTTTTTTAAATGGAATGAGGTATTTTTAACTTCCCGATTTTATAGAGAAGTTATTGTAATTACCCCGAAAATCGAAAATCGAATTTTTAGCAGATCTTCACGTTTCATGCTCATTGGAGTCATTTTAGACTATTTTTATCAAAATGTCGGTATGTGTGTGTGTGTGTGTGTGTGTGTGTGTGCGCGTGCGTATGTCCGTTTCTATGGTATCAAATTTTTCGTTAACGTTTTCAGGAAAAGTAACAACGCGATCGGAATGATGAATGATGCAATCGATGTGCCCCCCTGTAACTTAGAGCTGATTAGAATCTGGTCCATTTTGGTCAAGTAGTTTTTTAGTTTTTTTAGTTTTTTCGAAAGAAGTTCATTCAACAATGCAATTTATACGAGAGAACGGAAAGTTTCCACCGAAGAAACAAACATAATTACACAAAAAATTTTTTTTTCGATTTTTTTAAAATTAGAAAAAAAATTTTTTCTTTTTTAAATCTTTTTTTGTACCTTAAGATGATGTTTCCGCTTACAATAATCGAAAATTATCCCAATGCAAGAGTGAGTTAATCATCTCTACTCCCGAGAATACATTTTCAAAGAATATCGATGAAAGTACAAAAAAAAATTTATATTACAATCTTTAAAAAAACAATCAGTTTAAAACGAATTATTAACTGAGATTAAATTGAAAATTAATATGAACTATATGATAATTATTAATAACAGTGATGTTGAAAACGGATTGGTTAATGGAGCACACATGCGGAATATTAAAATTTATTACTTTTCAAGAAAATACTAAAATTCCGTCTATATTGTGATTAGATTTTCAATTGGTCAGAGTAGGAGTGAAAGTAAGAACTCGTTATCGCGATTATATGAAAAATGCAAATATTGATCAAAATTTAACACCAATAATAAAAATATCGAATCAAGTAAATATGTCGAGTGAGGAAAAATATCAAATCACACGTAGTCAATTTCCAGTGGTTCCTGCTGAAGCGATTACGATTCATAAAAGTCAGGGATAAAAAACATACGAGAAAGTATGTTTGGATTTTAAAAAATCAGGAAGGCGAACTTTACAAATGTTGTATGTAGCACTGAGCAGAGTTTCAAAATTGAGCGCGGTTTATATATTTCATTTAAATTAACAGTATCGAAGAAAACCAAGATCAATACTGCAACCCCGGATAATGAGGAGTTGTATCGTTTGCGAAAAACTAATTAAGACAATTTATATTGCAACATTAGTATGCTATAACAAGGATCCAAGCGAGCAACGAGCATACGATATTGGTTTAATGCGACGCCATATAGCAAACATTTTGATAAGTAGAAAACTATTGAATTTCCCTGAAAACGTATAATATTCTTAAAACGTACACTTAATAAATAATAATAATAATAATATACAGCAACTAATGAATCGGGAAGTTTTTTGTGTGGCTCGTGGAGAGTCACACACAAAATGAAAGACATTAATAGCTGTGGGCCCTACTAGGATTGCGTACCACTAACATTCTCGCAAGAGCAGTCCTGCCCACGAGCTCGCGAAGCGAGCGAGCAACAACAACCCTACTCGCGAGCGAGCGAAGCGAGCGAGCAACAATAGCCCTCTAGTTTAATACATCAATCGATGCAGCTGGACATTCGTTATAAAAAAGTACTAACCTATGTATGTCGAAAAGTTAGTAGTTCACGAGATATTTCGATTTAAATAACTCTAAAATACCATTACTGTCGTGCTAAGATGTTACACAAGTAAGTAAACACTAACGTCTTAGTACGACAGTAATGGTATTTTAGAGTTATTTAAATTGAAATATCTCCTGAACTACTAACTTTTCGACATACATAGGTTAGTACTTTTTTATAGCGAATGCCTAGCTGCATCGATTGATGTATTAAAAAATACCTCATTCCATTTAAAAAAAACATCGATAACCTTGAAATCTCATAAAAATGACCTTGAAATTTCTTTTTCCCTTACACGGTTATATGTGGCACTTCAAACAGTGTAACTTTGTCCTACGAAGTTTTTTTGTACAACGAAAAGTAACGGAGATATTTAGGTGTCCTGCTTCATCGAATTCACCCCGTATAGAATATCGTTTGACGATCGTAGTGATATATCTGTAGAAACAGTTGACGAGCGGTCGCATCATGCTGACGCATACGCACGGCACGGCCGTGCACGTATAGGCAAAATTCAATGTAGTAGTAGTTGCAGTTTTTCGCAAATATCTCAAAAGCTAAGGCTGAGCGGCGGTTACATGTATAGGAAAAAGTTGTTCAGAATGTTGTGTTTTACAACATATTTAAAAAAACATCGAAATCGGTGAGGTGGGACCTTTTATCCACAATTACCGCATTTTTCAATTTGCTTTCGAACTCTTCTTCCTCAGAAGCATCATTGAATCTATTAGCTGTAGTATTACTGCTTTCTTCTGTCGACGTATTTGTGTTCTCCATACGAATTTGCTGTATTCTGTTGTAAGTTTGTAACATATAATTTTTAGCAACACAAGGTGTTCATTATCCATTGTAGAATTGGCAATGAACTGCCAATTCTACTTGGAAGATTTTTTAAAGTAACTACGATTACAATCGTCATCGAATGTTTTATTATATTGGAACAATAAAAAAAGTAGAAGCCCAGAATTATAAAAGTAGCAGAAGCTGTTTTAGCAATTCCACCAACGCAAGTAAGCGTTGAATGTTTATTTTCGGGATTAAAATTTATTTTATCACCGCATCGTTCAAAAATTAATTTGTTATTATATATATAATTGTATTAATTATAAGATTAAATTACAATAAAGTCGTACCAAATTAAAATGTCAATTCTCACATACTAACATGTTTCTTTTCAAACCCAGTAAATAATCAATCAGGACCCAAATCAAATCAGGACCCTAATACAACTTAAATATGGTACGTCCAATTTTTGTAAAATTTTAATCTTTATATGCAATAAATAATTCTTGACTGTTTTTTATGCTATATAGATGTCACAGACATATCTACGTTACAAATGTATATAAAACAATATTTTTATAGATTATATGTCCCCGAATCTATTAGTTTAGTTTAGTGCATCTTTTTCGAAAACAAAAATCGCGCGGTCGAAAACGCGCGGTTTCCGCCGTGTCTGAACTAGGGCTAAATGAGGACGTACAACATTTATGCGGTAAGCCACCAATATGTATTACTTATTATACATATACCATACATAGAACCGAACTATAGCCGATACAGAACCAAAAAATATCAGTTGCAGAACTGCAAAACCGATGTGAGACCGATGCGGGACATATTATAGGTTCTGAAGTCTGAAGAACCCGAACCGAAACCGAAATCCATAACCGAAAAATAACAGTTATAGAACCTGTTTAGGATTGGACGGGATAGAATACTCTTCGATGAGGAACGAGCACACTTTATTCCCGTCTCGCGGGTAGTCACAAAACTTTATACACAAAAGACTATGTACAGTTTTCTAGCCAAAATTGTATGTTTTGGCTAGAGCAGAATAAAGAATTGAACAAAGTTATTTGCTGTGAGACAGTGATTGTTCCCAGCTGCGTTGCTGAGAACTGCGGTTGAAACTAATTCGCTTAGAAAGACTGGTCCCACGACGCGCGACTTTCGTAAGCTATTTAGCGATGTTGAATCGATTGTCTTACTCGCGAAACCGGTCAAAACAGCAGTTTACCGTCACCGTCGAACTATTGATTGGCAGATCGATGGATCGATCAGCCAATAGGAATCCCCATTTTGGGGTCGATAATCGATCTCAATAGACGTTCGACGGTGCTGGTCTAAGCTACTGCGAGCTGCTTATCGGCGCAGTGAGCAAACAGAACCGTTATAATATCGGTTCTCAGGAACCGTAACCGTAACCGATATAAGCTAGAACCGATATTCTCATAACTGTTATAAAATTTTTTCGGTTCTCATAACTGTTTCAAGAACCGGAATCGATATCATAACTGTTTTCAACCCCTGGTTTCAGCCCCTGGTCTTGAAGGAATTTTGTGACGTATAGTAACGTAACTATCACTGCGATTACTCTGTCCAACACCAAAGTTCCACAACTACTGTCGGGTGGTTCTTATAGAGTTTTTTGCGCTGATTTCGAATTTGTTTTTATTTGTTTTCCTATACGCACAGTTTTTGAGAAACATGACTTTGAAAAAAAAACATATTTTTCAACTTTAAACAAATATTGTGATGTTATTATAAAAGATATTGAATTGTTCTTTATAGCGAAAGATTCTGTAGACTTTCCCGAATACAGCGATATCCAATATTCTTCGCCGAAGGAGCGTAAAATCGTATTCCGGGGACAGGCGTCGGCGTCTTCGCCGAAGGAACGTGTGCGTGGTTCGGGTGTCGACGTCTTCGTCGAAGGAGCGGCTGGATCGGGACGGGAGCGTGAAATCGTGTTCCGGGTGCAGGAGTCGGCGTCTTCGACGAAGAAATGTGTGCGTGGTACGGTATCGACGTCTTCGTCGAAGGAGCGGCTGGATCGGCACGGGAGTCGACGTCTTCGCCGAGTGATAGGCAGGTTCGGTACAGGAGTCGACGTCTTCGTCGAAGGGGAGTTCGGTTTACGTGAGGGTGGTCACGCTGGACTTGGTTCGCTGGATTCGGTGTCTTCGTCGAGTGATCGGGCAGGTTTCCTGGAGGCTTAGGTCTCCTAAGCAGGATTGCGGTGCTTTTGGTCTGTTCCTGGGGCCTTTTAAGGTCGTCGCTCACTAGAACGCCCCGGCGCCCACCCGGCACCGTGCGCCTCAGCTGTTTTGGATTTCTTCTATGTATTTTAAATGGATGTGCGCACATCAATTAAAATACATAGAAGAAATCCAAAACAGCTGAGGCCGCGCGGTGCCGGGTGGGCGCTGGGGCGTTCTAGTGAGCGACGACCTTTATACTCACTAGGATAGATCGTTTGGCGGTTCGGGGTAGTGGTGCGGCAGGGTGTGTATATTTGTTTTCTATCGGTTTTTTGGTATTTGGAAATGTGACGTTTGGAGTGTGGAGTCCTGGGAATTTGACCTAACGTCGTATGGTGTGTCGGTGGGGTCTTGTTTGTACCGGTGTGCTTCGTTCTTTTCCGGAGGCGTTCGGTATACTCCGTCGCTCAGCTGTTCGTAACAAGCCTGCTTGGTGTAGGTTTGTTACAATACATTATGATTGTTTAAACATGTTTAAACAATCACTAAAATCGGAGAGACACCACTTTTGCACCAATTTTTCAGGATATTTTTCAATTTATCTTAAAAACTAAGTGTCCAGCGGAAAATCGAACTATACTACGCGATAGAGCAGACTTTTATCTTGAGAAACCCCCCTTTGAAGTTTGAAACGTCGACGTTTTTTCCGAATCAGAAAACAAAATATCTTCGCCCGACATGAGTTGCCGCCAGTAGCGCTCACCACTAGACCAGCTAACTCTTCAGCACAATTAGTGAACTTTGAGCGCGAATATCTCGGAAACAATGCGAGATAGCGAAAAACTGAATCAAATTAATCTTGTGGCACATTTTGTCAGCTTTAATTTTGTATAGAATCGTCTTATCGCTAAGACTCACAGTTTCCGAGAAATATTAGCGGAAAACCGAAAAAGGGGATCTTCTACGTGCCCCCCTGCATCCCGCTCACCTCCAAGGAGTGGGGACTTTTAGTATGTTTACCTGCTAACTAGTCCAAACAAAGACCCAAAGTTAAAAATTGTGTTCCTTCCATTCCCTCTACAACTTTTCGTTGACTGGACTATCAGGTGCAGAAGTGAGTTGTTTTAATGAGTTGAATATCAGAGAGACTCGCGAATATTTTTGAGACAGCCTGTATAGTGGGGGAATATTATCGATGTAAACATTGTCGATCAAGTAGAACGGACCCCGATTTGACACACGGGAGACAAATTATGTTGCGAAAATAGGGGATGGGTGGGGGTCAAGACAGGTTCGAGTGCAAAAGATTAAAATCGCCGAGGAGTGCCCCAAAGTAAATAATTACCGGTCATTGCAAGATAACACATGCATATCTCATAAAGAAGACAGACCCCCACTCTGTTGCGAAATTCCACTCACAGTACACCACCTTTTGTATGACTGTCAAAAATTCTTTACCCAGTTCACAGTGTGTCCAAACGGCGAAATCGTGGCCAAAACTTCGAAAATAAACTTTTCGGTGGGGATACGGTAAGTAGTACTTTAGATTCTTTAGTAATGTGCCTATGGAAAAACCATGAAGTAAGAGTAAGGAGACCTATCTCGATAGCGGATAGAAGAAAAAAGTGGCGACAAAACTTGTCCCCCCGTTTGGGGAGGTACGCCAAATGGAATGGCATGGACAGAGAATGTCAGTGTCAAACGATAAAACGGAAAGGTTATAAATACATGGTTATGTTATGACCGGTGAAGAACTAAGGCTTTAGACCAGGTTGGGTCCATAAGCTGGTAATTATGATACAAAACTTATTAAATACATTCTATCCTTACGAACTAGGTTAACAGTACAAAAATAAAGATATAAAGTACAATATTAATGGTAGTATTAGGTTAATAGAAAATACACAGTGATAATAATAACATTATATAGAATAGTATTAATAGAGGTTAAAATCTTACAGCTAAAGTTTCTTTGGCAAAGTTATTGCACGTTAATTAATGCGTCGTCTGGTACTAATGAGTGATACGTTAAAATTATGTGCTTCTATGTATAGGATTCTAATGGCAAGCACTGACTTAAAAAGTGACATTTATTTGGTTATGAAGTGGCTAATTAATTTAAGTGCACTTGTGTCTAGATCTTTCACAAATGAATCAATGTGATATGGATCTCTCCATCCTTGTATTTCCAATTTCCTGTGAAAGGATTATCTTTCTTCTGTATACTTTGGGCAGTCCTATAGGATATGGTTGAGATCTTGCTCTTCATGTCCGCACCAACATTTTTTTCTATAAGTAATACCCAATGTATTGAGCGATGAGGCGAGGTTGTAGTGATTTCTCCTGTATCGACAAACTCATGATGTTGCGAAGCGTTATATGTATATGTAAATTACAAAATTCCATTCAAAAGAAATAAATTCTATTCTATAAACAAACTAAGTTTACATTAATTAAAGTTAATATAATTAAATATATTACAGAGAGAAGAACACTGGGCCAGAGAATAATTTACATATCTATATAGATATAATTTTGTATTCAACAAATTTGAAATCACTTTTTTTTTACTTATAAAATTTTATTTTAAATTAATTTTTGTGATTATATATATTATGTTTTGTTGGAACATCTGCAAAAAGTAAGTCGAGTGTTGAAGGATACTGAGAGTGTCCCGGTATATTTTAACGGTCTTCGGGTCTTTGTTACTGTCTCTGGTCAGAAGTTGAAGGCCTGCATCCTTCAAATTCAAAGAGACCCTGAGTAATAAATTGAGGGTCCTCCCACATCTGTTTTGCCCGAGTGGACCCAACAGGGGTTTTTCTTCCCCCTAAAACTTTCTCTGTAGCTTCACTTCAGTTTCGGCTTGCAGACTATACAGACGTATTCTGTCTAGTTCTTCTTCGTTTGAATAAAGAACAGATACGTTGTATTCTTGTGCGTTATTTCTTAGTTATAAATACCCATTTCCATTATGTTTGTTCGAATTTTGCAGGATATAATAAATGCATCGTAGTTCTATAACTGAACAATAATGGAATTGAGATGTTAAATATCCTTGGTGGAATGGCTGGCACAATATTTAACAGAATATACAAAAAGAATACTGCATACATATCTATGAGTTATATGCGAGAAAGTGGAATAGGCCTACAGGGGATACCACTGACAAAAAAAAACGCACCAACAATAGTACCTCATAGGTGGTGTGGAAATCTATTGATACAAGTTCAGTTAATTCCGAAGCATGGTATAAGCCCATTATGTTGTAAAACCGAGTCCATTTCTTGACCAAAACGTTGAAATAAAGATATACATATATATAATCCTATTATGTGTAAAAACTTATTGTACTTTTAATTACATTATAAGAAACCTACTTTATTACAACTACTTTTAATTATATTATAAGAAAAAATATATAACATTTATATGTGTCATCCTTATTAATTATTAAATATACAGGGTGGCCCACATAACTCTGAACAGCTCACTATCTCCGTTACTTTTCGTTCTACAAAAAAACTTTGTAGGACAAAGTTACACTGTTTGAAGGGCCACATATAACGGTGTAAGGGAAAAAAAATGTCAAGGTCATTTTTATGAGATTTCAAGGTCATTAATATTTTTTTTAAATGGAATGAGGTATTTTTTAATACACCAATGGATGCAGCTGGACATTCGTTATAAAACAGTACTGACCTATGTATGTCGAAAAGTTAGTAGTTCAGGAGATATTTCAATTTAAGTAACTCTAAAATACCATTACTGTCGTGCTAAGATGTCACACAAGTAAATAAACACTAACATCTTAGTACGACAGTAATGGTATTTTAGAGTTATTTAAATTGAAATATCTCCTGAACTACTAACTTTTCGACATACACAGGTAAGTACTTTTTTATAATGAATGTCTAGCTGCATGGATTGATGTATTAAAAAATACCTTATTCCATTTTAAAAAAATGAAGTTGACCTTCACATGTCCTTTACGCGTCCACCTGTAAAAAAAATAAATACACTACATAATGTACCCCTTCAGACCATGCAACTTCTGTATACAAAACTTTTTCGTGCAATGGATACTTTGGAAGTTATTATAGGTGTGCAAGTTGCGTAGACCACCCTGTATACAGGGTGTCCCAAAATTCGTGAAGTACCCGAAAGGTGGTGGTTCCTGAGACCATTCTAAGAGACATTTTCCTTTGCACAAAAGTCAAATTCGGCTTTGTTTAGGAGTTATTAACGAAAAACACGGACCAATCAGAGCGCGTCCTGGCCCGGCGCGCCAAGCCGCGCTGGCAAGCGAGTGTCGGTGGTACGCCGCGACATCGCAACGAGCAAGAGTTTCTCGATAATGTGAATCCTCTCCGATTTCGATGAGCTTTGGATATGTTGTCAAGACCAGGATTCTGAACAACACTTCCTTTAGACTTTTTGGCGGTCGGAAAAACTTGTCAATTCATATGGGTGGATCTCTTTACCCGACTTACGGCAACTTTACCCGAACGAGAGAAGAAGCAGGAACTGATTGTAATAAAAACTCACTTATCCAGCTGTAAATCCATTTGCTGCTTCGAAATGTGTGTCACTGGGTCACTAGGTGACGAACTGCACAGATGTCTTCGGGTATACGGCAGTACCGAAAGGTAAGGGACGTACGGCCAGGTCGACGAACTGCACAGCCGGCGGTAGATAGTAATAAGGCCTAAGGGATGCGCGGTCAAGTCGACGATCCAGAATTTCACTTTCACTTTCGTATGTTTATTTCACACAGATGCCTTGAAATTTTTCCACACTCACTGTTACAGTTATATGGAACTGTTTAATGGAGGGAGAGATATAAGAACGTCGCGTGAAATATGTTATGTGTTTATTAGCTCCTCTGAACTTGGACTGACTGAGACAGAGTATCCGTGGCCACACGGGCCAGGTACAGTACATATAAACACTCAGTTGGTGTGCTACACCATACAGATATCCTCTCTGTGTGCACACATGCTTGCGGCACGTGTCACACTCCTGTACATTCTAGAACACCTTCCTTTTTTTTTTTTTTTTTTTTTTTTATCTCTATATAAACCTCTCTCTCAAATGACGAGAGTTTCTCCGCATTAATTTACCGTCATAGTCTACAATATATGATCTTGGGTTTTTGTGTCTATCTATTATAATCGCTGGTTCCCAAGTGTTTTTTGCTTTGACATATACATTTTGGCCTACTACATAATCTGTATCATTTTTAGCGCTTTTATCATATTTAGTTTTTTGTTTGTTTTGGCATTCATTTAACACTGTCCCGGCATTGTTAACTATTTTCGGTTTCAATTTTCTATTTAAGATTGGCATCATTGTTCTTAACTGCCTGCTCATCAATAGTTCCGCTGGTGAAAATGCTGTTCCCGCCACTGGGTTATTTCGATATGCCAGCAGTGCTAAATGAATGTCTTCACCGCTATGTTTACATTTTTTAAACATTTTCTTCACTATGCCTACTGCTTTTTCTGCCATTCCATTTGACTGTGGGTAATTTGGGCTACTTGTTACGATTTCGATATCCCATTCCTTTGCAAATTTCTTTATTTCATATGATGCAAATGGCATATTGTCGGCTATAATTTCCATTGGGATTCCATGAATAGCAAATATAGATTTTAGTGCTTCAATTACGGATTTTGAGTTTTTCCCTTTTAAATTTTTAAAATCAATCCATTTTGAGTAATAATCAATTATAACTAAATAGTTTTTTCCTTCATATTCTGCAATATCTACCCCCACTTTTGCAAATGGAATGTCAGGAATGCTGTGTGATATGAGCGGTTCTTTTGTTTTCGCCGTTTGATGCGTAGCACATGTTGTACAGTATTTTGTTACTTTTTCGATATCTTTTGTAATGCCTGGCCAATACATTATTGTTCGTGCTCTTACTTTCATCTTCGTCGTCCCTACGTGACCTTGGTGTAATTTTTGAACTAATTCGCGACGCATTTTGTCTGGTATGATAATTTTCTCTTTATTAAATATTAATCCGTTGTGAACATATAATGTATTTCTTTGATTCCAGTATTGTATCAGTGTTTTAGAAAGACCTTTTTTCTTTTTTGGCCACTCTGTTTCACAATATGTTTTCACCTTTGATAATATTGGATCTTCACCCGTATTCTTTTGTATTTCACTTAATTTGTCTTTACTGATAGCTAGATTATTGCTTAGTGTGTGTACTGTTTGTTTAAGATCAATCTCATCTTTTTTGTTACAAGGTAAATAATTTCTTGACAGTAAGTCAGCTATATACATGTATTTACCTGGTAAATACTTTATTGTTATGTCGTATTTTAATAATTTTAACGCTAGACGTTGTAATCTACTAGAATGTATTTGTTTTATGTTTTTGGTGTTCAAAGCTACCAATGGTTTATGATCGGAGTGTATTGTTATTGTTCTCCCATAAATATAATAGTGAAATTTTTTAACAGCAAAAACTACGCTTAGGAGTTCTTTTTCAATTTGCGCGTAGTTTTGTTCAGTTTCTGTAAGACTTCTGGAAGCGAAAGCCACTGGCTTGTTATTCTGTAACAGACTACAACCAAGCCCCGACTGTGACGCGTCAGTTTGAATCGTAATTTCTTTGTTACTGTCAAATGTTTGTAATATTGGAGCTTTGGCGATGCTCTGTTTTATGGAATTGAGTATTTTGGAATGTTCCGGTAACCATAACCACAAAGATTTTTTCTTTAATAACTCTCTGAGCTGTTCTGTTTTTGCTGCTAAGTTTGGTACAAATTCTGTTAGGTAATTTATCATTCCTAAGATTCTTTGTAACTCTTTTATATTCGTGGGATCTTTTAACTCTGTTATTGCTTTTATTCTGTCCCCTGATATTGTTTTTCCTGTTTTCGAAAATACATATCCTACATAATTTACCGACTCTTGTTTGTATTGAAGTTTCGACTCATTAAATTTAATATTTAGTTGTCTCGCGCGTTTTATTACTCTATCTAAGTTTTCATCATGTTCTTTCTCTGTATCGCCAACTATTAATATATCATCAATATATATTATTACTCCTTTGATATCACCAAAATTTTCCTCATTCCATTTTTGAAATAATTCTGGTGCGCAACTTATTCCAAAAGGAAGATAATTGAATTTATAACAACCATTCGGTGTAGAAAAAGTTGTTAATTTAGAGCTGGGATCATCTAGTTTTATTTGCCAGAATCCGTCTTTTAGGTCTAGTACTGTATAAAATTTTTTGTCAGTTAATTTTTCCGCAATTGCTTCTATGCTCAGTATTTCATAGTAGACTCTCTTTATGGCTTTATTTAAGTTTTTCGGATCAAGACATAATCTGAGACTCCCATTGGGTTTTTCACGAATTAATAAACTACTTACCCATGACTCTGGATTTTCAACTTTTTCAATTATTCCTTCTGTTTCTAAATTACAGAGTGTTTTTGTTAAACGATCTTTGATTGTTTTAGGTATTCTACGCGGCGGATTTACCGTCGGCTTTACCTTGTCATCTACGATTATTGTGAATTTTTTAGGGAACTCTCCTTTCCCGGTGAATACATCTATGTTATCTTTTAAGAATTTATGTTTTTCAGTTTTTTGTGATTCTTTTATCTTCCCTTTGCTATCAATTGCATCTACCGACGCTATTAGTCCTAGCTCTTTTGTTGACTTGAAACCTAATAATGGTTCATAGTTTTCTCTGATTATGATAAAAGTAGCGAAGCATTTGTTATGATTTATTTTAATTTCAGTGGTGATTTTTCCTATTGGGTATATTATTGAACCATCATAAGTTTCAAGTGAACTCTTTGTTTTTCCTATTTCGTTTTCTTTGTTTATTTCTTTTACAATCTTAAGAGGCAATATGTTACAGGTCGCTCCTGTGTCTATTTTTAACTTAATTGTTTTGTTGTTTATTGTGATTTTCTCATACCACTTGTCTTGTTCAGTATTGTTTTTAACGCTCGCAATTTTTACGCTATCTATTTTGAAATTACTTTCGCTAGTACTCGAATCACTGTCTGTTTCTAGTAACTTATTTATAGTGTTTATTTTACTTTTATTGTTTTGAATATTGCTGCGACATACAAGGGAAAAATGATTTGGTTTATTACAATTAGTACATATTTTACCGTATGCTGGGCATTGTTTTGGTTCATGTCGTCTGTCACATTTTTTGCATCTAAACGTGTACCGGTCGCTTGTTGACCTCTGATAGCTGGTCCCAGGCTGTTCGTCTCTCGTTCGGCTACGACGTTCCTCCTGTCGTTGTGTTGTGTTGAATGCTTTTGCCTTGTGTGTGTAGTCACATCTTCTTGCGTGTTTACTGTATTCCGTTACTGCGTTTATACTTGCTTGTTCGTTGGATTTTCTTAATTTTTCCCCTTGCTCCGCACTTATTTCGCTGGTTTTTATGATTTCTATTAGATCTTCAAGTTTTAGATTTTTGATTTTGAGTACTTTTTGTTGAAGTTGTCTATCTTTCATGTGATTGATTATGTTGTCCCTTATTAGACTATCTTTCAGTGTGCCGTAATTGCAATTTTTTGCTAATTTCTTTAATTCCGCCTTATACTGGTCAATGGTTTCCCCTTCATTACGGTTTCTTGATGTAAATAAGAATCTCTCAAATGTCTCATTTATTTTTGGTTTGGCATAACTTTCAAATGCTTCTAGTATTTTGTCTGCATCATTCAGATCGTCTTGTGATAGGTTAAAAGTTTCCAGCAGCTCTAATGCTTCCAAACCCAAAAGATTTTGTAGCGTGGCCGCTTGAATGGGTTTTGCTTTTGTGTGACGTCCAGTCGCTATCATAAAAAGTTGATAGTCTCTTTTGAAAATTTGCCAGTTTTTCGAGGCGTCACCTTCGAGTGTATACGGCTGCGGTTTGTTTAATCCATCCATATTCGAGTCTTCCGGTTGAACCTCGTTATTTCTTTGCACCTCCTTGTCCTTTTTGTTTTTTCCACTATCACTTTTTTCTTCTGATGTTTGATCACTTGTTTCACTTTTTATTATTATTGTTTCTCCGGACATGTGCAACTTATTTTTATTCCCGTGGGAGTCCTACCGACTGCGCCATGTTACAGTTATATGGAACTGTTTAATGGAGGGAGAGATATAAGAACGTCGCGTGAAATATGTTATGTGTTTATTAGCTCCTCTGAACTTGGACTGACTGAGACAGAGTATCCGTGGCCACACGGGTCAGGTACAGTACATATAAACACTCAGTTGGTGTGCTACACCATACAGATATCCTCTCTGTGTGCACACATGCTTGCGGCACGTGTCACACTCCTGTACATTCTAGAACACTCACAATCACTGTTCACATTTGTCTACACACATAGCTATACACTAATAATAATTGCCATATCCGCAGTCTAGTGATTAGTTTAAATGTCACTATCAAAAACACAACTAATAGCAACCGTTAGCTTTGAATTGACAAATCTTTGGAGATGTTCTCTCTACCGCGGCTCGAACGACACTGATTTTCTGCAAGATTTTTCTAAAGAATTTAGGAAGGGCATTTAGCGTGTCGAAATTCGAAATGCACGCTGTTGCATGTTTACGAAAACGACGGGACGGTCAGACGAAAACAGGAAGCGAGAAGGACCGCTGTAAGATTTATGCCAATCACATGTTTAGTTTTTCCTGCAGATATGGCAATTATTATTAGTGTATAGCTATGTGTGTAGACAAATGTGAACAGTGATTGTGAGTGTGGAAACTTGGCATGTGAAACTTGGCACATATATGTATTTTCTCATGGAGAAGGTTTTTACGTTATTCAATTTATTGTAATTGGCCGCTGTAGATGGCGCTGCAATACATCAACTTCTATACCGTTGGAGCTATCGCTATGAAAATCGGTATAACATAGGTATTTGAGCACGAAGAATATTTTCGCGCTATCCACTTTGTTGTAACTCGCCATCATATTGATGACAAAACAGAATAATTATCTATACAGGGTGTTTCGTCTAAAACAGGACACCTAAATATCTCTTCAGGTTATTGTGATGCAAAAAATATTTGTTACCTAATGTGCATATCATCATTGGACCAAATATCTGGCAAGAATATTTTTTTCCGAAGGTCACATTTTTCGAAGTGATAACCTTGATAAAGGTCATCGATGTTTTTTGATACATTACTACATTTTTATTTTATTGCATCGTGTAACTGATCGAAAAATACATTCAGATATTTATAAAAACATGACCTTGAGCTTGATCTGAAGGTAAAACTATAATTTTCAAAGATCAAGGTCATGTCAAGGTCATGTTATTATACATATCTGAATGTATTTTTCGATCAGTTACCCGATGCAATAAAATAAAAATGTAGTTATGTATCAAAAAACATCGATGACCTTGATAACTCCGAAAAAAATGACCTTCGGAAAAAAATATTCTTGCCAGATATTTGGCCCAATGATGATATGCACATTAGGTAACAAATATTTTTTGCATCACAATAACCTGAAGAGATATTTAGGTGTCCTGTTTTAGTCGAAACACCCTGTATAAATAAAATTGTAAATGTCCGTTTGTTTGTGAAAAGCTGGGGTTTGAGCCATTAGATGCAGCGTTTCTTCGGGAAGGTCGGGAAAGTTTATGAGAAATCAGCATGTGAAAAAGTCCATTCGTTCAAGAGTTTTGACGACTTTTTCCACCGGCTACAACGCTAACTGCTTACTTCAAGTTATGTGAATTTGGCGCGTTTGCGAAAACACTGATGTATAATAATCAATATGGTTTCGTGTTGATTTGCATTATCACCAATGCGTCACGACGAGAATCTTCTCAGTAGTATTCTGCTTCAAATTATATCGTGAAATATATATATATATATATATATATATATATAGAAAAATTGACCTATTCCGAGTGATTTGTTCATTTAGTTTCTCATTGCATTGGGATTCAGCTGAGTAGATTGATCTGCGTTTGAATTGAAATATTTGGTTAGTATTTTTAAATTATTAAGCTGTTTCTTTGTTTTTTAGTTCGTGTTTTTTCCTTATCTAACGTTTGGCAATTTCACATCTGTGTCAGGTAAAAACATGCTTTTAAAAAATAATGAGTCGCAGCAACGCGTGGCGGGGGAAAGCTAGTCTATTTATAAAACTTCTTCTAGCATAATCTACATATATTTCCAAGTGAAGTGCGTCAATTTTAGTAGGTCGTTCCATCGATAGCCTTCCGAGATATTTCGGCATAATGTATATCTCATATTGATCTAAAGATTGTTCTGTCGCCAAAACCTATATTATAAGGACCTTACAAAGACCGGGAAGCCTAAAATTACACCTTCAGATTGGCGACTTTGTCACACGTTTCCTGTTATCTACAATTTATTTACCTTACGTGAGCAATATTCTAATTAAATGAGAACCGCCAACGTCGAGCTACCGAAAACCCTAAATCCTAGACCTAGAATTTATAATTTACTAATTAAATATTAGTGTAATTAGTAATTAATAATTTAATAATTGAATATTAATATAATTAATTATTTATAATGTGGTAATCCAATATTAATACAATTAATAATTTATAATTTAATATTAATGTAGTTAATAATTTATAATTGAATATTAATATAATTAATTATTTATAATGTAGTAATCCAATATTAATACAATTAATAATTTATAATTTATGAAACAGTTCTATAAAATAACGAAAAATTTTCTATCACTTTTTCTGATTGAAAATGCAGAAATTGTTACAACAAAACCCAAAAAAATATGTTTCATCCGTTTCTTGACATTTGCACATAATTGTGCGTGATCAATCTCGTCTTACTCTTCTCCTATTTTAAAACAGAATAACTTTGTTCAAATTGGACCAAACGACATGACTTTTTCTGAGCAATTAGGAGCATTGATTTACTAAATGAAAAAGATTTTGAAAGAAATTGCAATTCGTACGAACTACATTGAGAAATAAAAAAAGCACTTTTTAAATTTTTTCTATTTGAGCCGGTAATGAAAATTTAAAATATAAATTTTGTAGATCTATGTTAGTTATACACATGAAAATTTCATCAATCGGAATACTGATATGAGTCCACAAAACACATTTTTCAAATGTTCCTTACAGGCACAGATAATAAAGTTGTAAAGCAACTGTAATTAATTTTTCAAAAATTGTCATTGCACGTCAATTACTAAACTAATCCTTCCAGCTTCCAGCTTCGCAGAAAAACCGAAGTCGTCCGGTCGAATCGTAAAAAAGTTTTTCCGACTGACCGTAAGCATGATCAATAGGCTGCGGATTTTATGCGTTTATGGAAAAAGTGGGTAAGCTGAATTTAAAGCGGTGGACATATTAGAAAGATTTAAAGACATTCAAATAAGAATTAATTAAAAGAAGAAAGAAATTTTATTCCGCTCTTCTGTCTTGCTATCAATGCAAACATTTTTTATTTTGCACTAACTGCTCGTGCACTAGCCCTCGTAACCAAGCCCTTCCGGGCGCACAGTGGACAAAACTATTGTAGCATTATTTCAAGGTTTAATGTTATATTATTATAAGTACAAAATTTATGTTAATGTTTAAAACATTGAGATGACCTTCATTTTTTATAAAAAAAGAGATTTTTGAAAAGTGAATACTGATTAACTTTCGTTGAAAACAATTTTTTGTCAGATCATCGGAAATATTTGAAAAATCTTGTTAACAATTCTCACAATACATACAATTGTCTAGAAATCGCGGAAAAGTAGGTACGATTGAATTCTTCATAGGAATTATACGAAATCTAGTAATGAGAGGTTTCCGGGGTCCCTGACTGGCGCAAAGAAAACATATACAGGGTGTTTACCTACAGGTGGGAGAAAATTTAAGGGGTGGTTCTCGACGATAATATAAGACGAAAATGAAGAATAAAAAAATTGCGATCTCGGCCTCGTTATTAAGTTATTAACAGTTAAAAATCTGCCCAAAAAGCGGCAACTTTTCAACAGCGGTGCACGTTGCGTACGTCACATAGGCGCGCGACAGTCTCGTATCAAGTGACAAACGCATGCATACCTTGGTTCTCATTTGGGGCCCCAGCGAGGCGAAAATGTTTAAAAAATCGTTGGACGACATTGAACCTACCTCCTACTCGTTAAAATCCACAAGGGCATTTCTAATATCCGCCCTATGGAATTATCGAGTAAAAGGGGTCAATGCCCTTTCACTTTTACATTCATTTCACACATATCCACAAATCCTTATTCTGCACTATAATTGTTCAGAACACCGTACTTAATATACAATATCATACACGCGCACTACGAGTTTCTGCGACGGAAATCTTCGACGCGTGCGAGAAGAATCGTCCGTACAAGCTAGCATCCGTATGCACATTGATTCAAGACAGCTGATGTGGTCAATGCACACACATAAAATATTTCGCGGTCACAGACAGAATGAGAAGGAATCACGAAATTCGTGAAAACAGGATAGACAATGTATTGGTATAGCAACGCGCGATGTTTGGGCGGTAGTTTGCTGTAGATCTTCATTTGTTTTATCAATCTTGCATCGACCTCATCAGCTGTCTTTCATCAGTGTGCATACGGATGCTAGCTTGTATGGACGATTCTTCTCGCACGCGTCGAAGATTCCCGTTCACAGAAATCGCATGACCTCAAAGTATCCGTTCCGTCTGTGAGCGAGTCTCGCGACGTAAATAAAGTTAAATAAAGTGCAGTGTTTCAACATTAAAGAATTACCAGTTCTTTACAGTTCTCCTCATTCCCCTCAGTAAACTTGTACTCTCTGTAAACTCGTAGTGCGTGTGTATGATATTGTAAATAGTGCTAGAGGGTTTATTCCAGTATATTAAGTACGGTTTTATGAACAATTATAGTGCAGAATAAGGATTTGTGGATATGTGTGAAATGAATGTAAAAGTGAAAGGGCATTGACCCCTTGTACTCGATAATTCCATAGGGCGGATATTAGAAATGCCCTTGTGGATTTTAACGAGTAGGTAGGTTCAATGTCAAGGCGGGTCAGTGGCTCAGGTGGTAGAGTGTCTGATTCGTAGCAGGAAGGCCAGGGTTCGATTCCCCGGGGTGGCATAAATTTCCAAGGTGTGGTTTTTTCTCCTGCTACGGACTCAGTGCCTACTGTCAGGGTCATGGGGCAAACCAATGGCAACGAATTTCCCCTCTATCCAGGGAATCGGTAAACTATTGGGAGCCCAAGTTGGCCATCCCGCCTCATAAAGGTACCCGCCGGCTCCTATCTCCTCTGTTTGGGGGACAAGAGTAAGGAAGGGGGTGGTCAGCGAACAAATGGTACTACTGAGGAAAACTGGAAACTGGGCATGGACCTACCAAAAAAACGGAATCAAAAAAACGCAAACGGAACATCACTTAAAAACCTTTAAGGGAAAGGCCGGGTGGACGGAGCTAATTGCTGAACACCGACCAGAACCGAGGATTGGTGGTCCCATCCAAAACAATCAGCCAGCCATATTTTCTAGGATGTGTCAAGCCCACCCAAGAAGGAAGATCCCGATGAACCTGATATCAAATCTCTGAGGAGACAGATTTCGGTGAAGTTGGTGAACCCTTCCTTCTCAACCCTATCGCGAAGTAGGTCGGCAGGTGAAGACCGAATGGAATTGATGTCTCGGCCCAGCCGAGATTTCGATGAAGTCGGATTGGATCCGAAGTAGCAGTAACTTCTTCCCAATGGTCAAAAACAATACGCGGTCCCTTGCATTTGTACTCCCAATAGACTCACAGCATAGGCGGGGAGGGATTAGCCCTAGGGGAGGGTGTGGAATTGCCCTAGGGGAGGGTGTGGGTAAGTTTCTGGACTATCCGGAAACAGTGTAGGGACGGGCTCAAAACTTGACACATTCGACATGAAAATATGGTGAAGGGGGGGAGTCTAAAAGGGCAGGCGAGACACCCTGCAGGTCTGAAGGTGAGGGGCCCGACGTTCACACCGAGCCGTAAAACAGCTCAAAAACTCAAAAAAAAATTAGGTAGCATGGCCCGCTCATCAATGACGACCGACCCGTCTAGTAAGTCGACGACTCTGAAAATGGCCCGGGCCGAATAAAACAGAGGGGACGGCTGAAAAACGAGGACAATTGCAACCCGCTAAAGGGCCGAGTGCCGGCAGCGCCAATTGTGAAACTGGTGTTTAAAAACCGGTGTGCCCTAAGGAAGCGAGGGGCGACCGAACCGCCCCTCCCCGGCAATAAACACGACTACTACTACTACTACTACTAGGTTCAATGTCGTCCAACGATTTTTTAAACATTTTCGCCTCGCTGGGGCCCCAAATGAGAACCAAGGTATGCATGCGTTTGTCACTTGATACGAGACTGTCGCGCACCTGTGTGACGTACGCAACGTACACTTTTGTTAGAAGTGTTGCAGCATTTTAGGCGGATTTTTAATTGTTAATAACTAAATAACAAAGCCGAATTCGCAATTTTTTTATTCTTCATTTTCGTCTTAGATTATCGTCGAGAACCACCACTTACATTTTCTCCCACCTGTAGGTAAATACCCTGTATATACATTGTAATTCCAAGTTGCTATGCAAGATTCAAGTGGAACTGCGTATCCAGGCGTTGAATGACCACGGGCCCGTATTTGTTAAAATCCGTTTATGGTGCGGCAAGAAGAACAGCGTGCGTTTGCCTTAGAGGCCTATTTTTCCAACGGCCGGCCGTTCGGTGGTTTCAACCCAGCGCGCCTTCTGAAATCGCTTCAATATTGCGCCATTGGGTATTGTCCCGGACCGGAAATCAATTCTTTTGTGGGTCACAACGTGCAGGGAAACTGGTTCTGTGCAGAAAATAAGGACTGGAGACGCACGTCCCATCAGAACACCTGAAAACATCGAAGTACCGAACGGCCGTTGGAAAAATAGGCCTCTAAGGCAAACGCACGCTGTTCGTTACTCCAACGCATGATGACGTCTGAAAGACAAGTTGACAAAACTTTAGGATCCTTTAGGATCAGCTTCAGACCGCTCATTTCAAATAAGGAAGTTATCTTGCCGCACCCTGTAGTTCAAGATTGCGGGAGATTGCAGTTAAAATTTATATGATCGTTTTATTAAATGTTCAAGCTTTCATATAAAACAAGTCCGATGCTTAGCGGTCTTAAGCGTTTTTGTATAATTCTTTTCAAAGTTTGAAATGCTATTAATTTACGCTATTCTTGTATGGACTAAACAATACTTAAAATGGATTAAATATTTGAAATGTGCTTACTAACATATATAAAACCATCATTAAAATCTATTTTCTGATATCACTGTCCAACAAATTTCAACTATTTTTATGATTTCAATATACTGTTAGGTCCTTCTTATAGAGTTTTTTGCGCTGATTACGAATCTGTTTTTAATTTTTTCCCTATACGCACAGTTTTTGAGGAACGTGGCTTTGAAAAAAAACATATTTTTCAACTTTAAACAAATATTGTGATGTTATTATAAAAGATATTGAATTGTTCTTTACAGCAAAACATTCTGTAGACTTTCCCGAATACAGAGATATCCAATATTAATACATTATGATTGTTTAAACATGTTTAAACGACTGACATGTTTAATGACTCCGTCATTAAAGACGGAGAAACACCACTTTTGCACTAATTTTTGCGGATATTTTTCAATTTATCTCAAAAAATAAGGGTCCAGCGGAAAATCGAACAATACCACTCGATATAGCAGACTTTTATCTTGAGAAACCCCCCTTGGAAATTTGTTTTTACCGTTTACGTTTTTACCGAACCAGAAAGCAAAATATCTTCGCCCGACACGAGTTGTCGCCAGTAGCGCTCGGGACGGGATACGGGGCAGCGACGGGATACGGAACGGCGAACAACCGTTCTGGTGGTGAGCACCACTGGCGGCAACTCGTGTCAGGAGAAGATATTTTGTTTTCAGGTTCGGTAAAAACGTCGATGTTGCAAACTTCCAAGGGGGGTTTTTCAAGATAAAAGTCCGCTCTATCGCGTGGTATAGTTCGATTTTCGGCTGGACCCTTATTTTTTGAGATAAATTGAAAAATATCCGCAAAAATGGTGTCTCTCCGTCTTTAATGATTGTTTAAACATGTTTAAATGTGTTTAAATGTTTACATGTTTAAATAATGTATTAATATTGGATATCTCTGTATTCGGAAAAGTCTGCAGAATCTTTTGCTGTAAAGAACAATTCAATGTCTTTTATAATAACATCACAATATTTGTTTAAAGTTGAAAAATATGTTTTTTTTCAAAGCCATGTTCCTCAAAAACTGTGCGTATAGGGAAAAAATTAAAAACAGATTCGGAATCAGCGCAAAAAACTCTATAAGAAGGACCCAACAGTATATTGAAAACTTTGCTGTTGGACAGTGTATTCGATTATTCAAATCTAAAACGTTTTATTTTACTTTAAATTTTCTGACTTTGTCTTTAGAACGCTGTATCTCATCACAGAATTATCTATTGGGTTGGCAAGAAAGTAATTTCGGTTTTCACTAACTGATGGCGTTATGTTTTGTTTGATTGGCTTCTGTTAACGTTGCGTTTGTTTTCTTTCTGACATTTCATAACTGCATCTTTTAGGTTACTTTTGAAGCAAATTACACGTAATTTTGATTAAAATTGTTAGTTCTGTGTCAATTTGAACATGGAGTGCAGAAACGAACATTATAGGCATATATTGCTTTTTTATTTCCGTAGAGGTAAAAAAGCTGCCGAGGCTCACAAAGATATATGCGAAGTTTACGGTGTAGATTGCTTAACAGAACGCACGTGCCAGAATTGGTTTAAAAAATTCCGTTCTGGAAATTTCTCACTTAAAGACGACCAACGTTCTGGTCGATCATCTGGAGTTGATGATGACCAAATGAAAGCCATTATTGAATCGGATCGTCATATAACTGTCCGAGAGATTGCAGACAGGTTAAATGTCTCGCATACAACCATAGAATATCGTTTAAAAAGTCTCGGAATCGTTAAGAAGCTCGATATTTGGGTTCCACACGAGTTGAAAGAAATTCACTTAATGCAACGCATCAACATATGCGATATGCATCTCAAACGAAATGAAATCGACCCTTTTCTCAAGCGAATCATCACCGGTGATGAGAAATGGGTTGTTTACAATAACACAACTCGAAAACGATCATGGTCCAAGCGTGATAAACCAGCCCAAACCACACCGAAAGCTGAATTGCACCAAAAGAAGATCATGTTGTCAATTTGGTGGAATTACAAAGGTATTGTGTATTTTGAGCTGCTCCCAAGGAACCAAACCATCAATTTAGATGTTTATTGTCGACAACTAACAAAACTGGACATAGCAATCAAAGAAAAACGGCCAGAATTGGCAAATCGCAAAGGAATCGTGTTCCACCATGATAACGCTAGGCCACACACATCTTTGGTAACACGTGAAAAGTTATTGGAGCTTGGTTGGGAAGTGATGTCACATCCACCATATAGCCCTGACATTGCACCATCAGATTATCATTTATTCCGAAGTTTACAAAACTCTTTGAATGGTAAAACATTCACTAATGATGATGATCTGAAATCGCACTTGGATCAATTTTTCACCGAAAAGGATCAGAAGTTTTATGAGCGCGGAATTATGAACTACCAGAAAGATGGCAAAAGATCATACAACAAAATGGAAAATATTTTATTGATTAAAGTTCATTGCTTTGATAAAAAAATTGGATTTTATTTCATCTAAAAATACCGAAATTACTTTCTTGCCAACCCAATAAAATGAATAATATTTTGGATTTGGGAACTTTGAAGGGTTGTTACTTCATAAGAAAAAAATTTTTTTAATGTATTAAAGTTGAAAAATTGAATTTTGGCCACGAAAACAGGGTCTCCAGACCACTGTGGGGCGGGTGGCCGTGCCGAGACACGCACAATGCGCACTAATGACGTCACAACTTCTGACAATATGGAAAAAGATTGTACACACATTGTTTATTTCGTCGATAATGTAAATTCATAAATTGGAATAGAAATAAACTAACTTTTGTGTTGTATTAAAATGTGATTCAAAAAGCACTTTTAGTTTTTCCCGAATTTTCCAGTTTTCCAATTTTTCCCTAAAACCTTATTCGGACTATTACGAACATTAAAAAAAGAATTAACCAAATCGGTCCAGTCGTTCTCAAGTGATGCGCTTACCAACGAACAGCATTTGATTTTTATTTATACCGGGTGAGTCCGAAGAAACAGAACACCCAAATATCTCCGTTGCTTTTCGTTGTACAAAAAAATTTGTTAGGACAAAGTTACACTGTTTGAAGGGCCACACGTAACGGTGTAAGGGAAAAAATGTTCAAGTCATTTTTTTACAAGATTTCAAGGTCATCGATATTTTTTTAGATGGAATGAGGTAAAACCTCCTCTACCGCTTCCACTATTCCATTCTAGCACCGTGCGCAGGCGCACACTCCACGGTCCCCATCGCGCACGTGCAACGTGTCTCCCATTCGCACCACCCATTTCCGGTCATCAGAGAGGGGGTACATCATTTCGCCGTGACTCCCCTCATCTGGCATCACTGCTATACATCATGACGATGAAATCTAAGAGTGGGAGAAGAAACAAAGTAGGGAAGGTGCCTCGAAAAGCCCCGAGGCTTCTCGTTGGAACTGCCTGAATTATGTAAATCAGGCAGTTCCAACTAGTAGCTCCGGAGCTATTCGACGCACCTTCCCCGCTTAGGTTCTTCCCCCACACTTAGACTTCATCGTTATATGTATATTAGTGGGGAGCTCCCACCACAAGAGCCGCAGGCAGCACGACGTGACGCACACGCATACATTGCAACCGTCGGACTTCGTCCGTGTCCCCTCCCGCGCCACCACTGCTACCCAGTGTCGCCAGAAACGACCAAAACTGGTCGGTTTTATCTCTCCTCCTTTTACCCTTCCACTGACCCGTTCCATCACCATGAGCACATTCCAACATCCCCCACTAAGACCGTAGACTGGTCACGTGACATTCGCCCCACTCATCCCCGCCGCGCTCGCGCAACGTGTCACATAATACTCTGGTCATCAGAGAGGGGCTAAATTGTATTCCTCTCAATTTTCTCGATCTGGCGACACTGCTGCCACCACTGCCGTCTAACTTACTAACTCTACTAGGTACTAGTGGGAAGATTTGATGGTGGGGACTTTGCAGTTCTCGGAGGGGAATAAGTTAGAACTGTTGGAGTTCCCTGATGTAAATCATTGTGTCTGAAAACAGAATTTGTAATACGAGAGAATCTGTTTCAAACTAACCGTTTGACATACACCGCTGGGACACGAGGCCGGCTCCAACTGCAGTTCGATACTGGTCTTGACGAATCCAGGTTGTAGCGCAGCGATAGCTTCTTGCAGGGTATTAGCCTGTACACGGTTCGGTGTCAAAGCTCCGGAAACCTCTTCTAGGATGCCTTCCGACGTAACAATGGTGCCAACTTCCGGTCTCGCGGACAACGTCATGTTATGGCTCTCCTTGACGTGAACCGAGCTTGGCAGAAGGTAGTGCGACAGTTCGTAACTGGCCTGGTGGACGCTTGCGACCTTCACACCGAACAATGGATTTGGATGTTGTTTCTTTGACAAATCAGTGATGTGCTCGCAGTAAGTCTTTTCTTTCAAGATCGACTTTGGGCCCGTGGAATGATAAGTCGCATTGCAGAGGCCGGAAGCGTCCCGTTCTTGGAACTCGCCGTCGAACACCTTGTATTGGAAGAAGCTAGCCAGGCCACGTTTCAAATTCGCTGAAGAAACGGTCTCTGACGGATCCATGTAGATTGACTGTATCTCGCCATGTCGCCACAAAACCAACACCGGCTGTTCACTGACACTGTTCACCCTTGACGAGTGTTCCACGAAACCTTCCGGTTCTGGAGCTCTGCGAGACTTGATCCACAACTGCGGCGACAGAAGCTGCAAAAGAAATAGAAGAAATTATGGCTGAACTTCACCTACGGAAACCAAAAATATTTAACTTTCTTCAATGCAATCCTGTGACTTTTGGCAAGGAAATGCCGAAAATCAAAGTTTTAATGTTAGGAATTCACTGGTTTAAAAGCTATGAGTGTGTGAAGTTGAGCGACTTTAAGCGTTTCCGACTGGTAAGGGCGACGCCATATTGGTATGTAGTCAGACATCGTTCAATGAGCGAAGCGACGAAACCAAACATTTCTTTACACCAGGCATGCACAGATCTTAGCTCCCAGAGCGGCTCTTGTGCTCCCAAATGGCTCCCGTGCGCTCTCAGAGCCGTGACCTAGCTCGGACGTATGGAAGGGGAACCCACTAATTGTAAGCGTGACTTGTAAACAGAGCAAGAGAGAAGACGAGTGGGAGGGACGTGGGGAAGTGGAGAGCGCGCCTGAGTGGTCAGACTACAATAACAAATACATATATGTACATATATGTATATGTACTTATCTCAAAATAGTTGTTGAGATTTGATTGATGTTAAATCTCGCGCTCACAATATATCGTACGAACTTGTCGCGATCGATGCGGGATCGATTCCCCCTTCTACTAATATTCGGTAACAGCGTGCTCACTCGCTCCTGTGGAAGTGCTCTTCACTTCCGTGTGGATTATCGAACTGTGTACTTCTCTTCCGACAAACTGTATAACCTTTTTGTATTACTATTGTATTACTATTGACACTATATATAAACATTATAATTAGTAAAGTTTATTTCTCAAGAATAGTCAAATAGCGCTTTGGGCCCACGAAAGCGTGTGAGACTGGGGGCGTCTACGTTATTGCAGTCTGACCACTCAGGCGCGCTCTCCACTTCGACATGCCCCTTCCACTCGTCTTCTCTCGTGCTCTGTTTACAAGTCACGCTTACAATTAGTGGGTTCCCCTTCCATACGTCCGAGCTAGATCACGGCTCCGACCCGGCTCATGAGGCGGGTCGAGGGCTCCGGCTCCCAAATCGTCCATCTGTGCATGCGTTGCACGAAAGTATGCGTTGCACGAAAAAATTTTGTATACAGAAGTTGCATGGTCTGAAGGGGTACATTATGTAGTGTATTTATTTTTTTTACAGTTGGACGCGTAAAGGACATATGAAGGTCAACTTCATTTTTTTAAATAGGATGAGGTATTTTTTAATACATCAGTCGATGCAGCTGGACATTCGTTATAAAGAACTACTAACCTATGTATGCCGAAAAGTTAGTAGTTCAGGAGATATTTCAATTTAAATAACTCTAAAATACCATTACTATTGCGATGCAATGGTACCGGTGTCAGTTAAGGGTGACGGTCCGAATTTGACCTTGGTCGAGTGCGGGTGTGGTGGTACTCCAACACACCGATAGACACTGTATACGTACACGAGATTGCAAGGGTTCCGTACTTCTCGCATCACGTCTCGCTAACGCTCATTTGGGGCCCCTACGTAGTCACAATCGCTAGATAAAAGACCCATCATATGCGGATGTATCCAAATGTGGCCTACTTTTGCGTTTTCGAGGCGTAATTTTCATTATTCGGCAGCATGTAGCGCAGTTTCACAAATATTGGGGGAAGCGACAGTGCTGCCACTGTCGAGACACATACATTTTCTTAAATATCGAGAGATTTAGGGTTCTTATAGAAAAAAATGTTTACATCCGCATATTCAGGGACACATACAATGTCAATGCAACCTTTATTATGTTAAACTATACGTGTTTAAACACACAATCTGAGAACTACGAAGTAGATCCCTATTCGGCGCAAGTATCAGTTTCATGGCATTTTTAGCTAGGAACGCTAGTGTTTTTAGTTACTGTTTTACCGATATTTTACCGATACAGTGACTGAATCGGTAAAACAGTGACTAAAAACACTAGCGCTCCTAGCTAAAAATGCCATGGAACTGATACTTGCGCCGAATAGGGATCTACTTCGTAGTTCTCAGATTGTGTGTTTAAACACGTATAGTTTAACATAATAAAGGTTGCATTGACATTGTATGTGTCCCTGAATATGCGGATGTAAACATTTTTTTCTATAAGAATCCTAAATCTCTCGATATTTAAGTGGCAGCACTGTCGCTTCGCCCAATATTTGTGAAACTGCGCTACATACTGCCGAATAATGGAAATTACGCCCCGAAAACGCAAAAGTAGGCCATTTTTCTAGCGATTGTCTTTTATCTAGCGATTGTGACTACGTAGGGGCCCCAAATGTGCATTAGCGAGACGTGATTTCGTATTTACGGAACCCTTGCAACCTCGTGTACGTATACCTGGATCTAACGGGTGTGAGTGTACCACCACACTCTCGCTCGACCAAGGTCAACGAAGGACCCACACCCTTAAGGAGGCGATTGAGTCTAACGAATCTGAAAAGTGGAAAGAAGCTATGAAATCTGAAATACAAAGTATTGAACAAAATGAAACATGGAAACTTGTTGAAAGGCCAAGAAATAAAAATGTAATTGATCTAAGATGGGTTTTTAGAAAGAAAGATGATAAAACATACAAAGCTAGACTAGTGGTAAAAGGTTTTCAACAAAATGATAGGCTAGAAAATGTATATTCACCAGTAGTAAAGATGCAAATCTTAAAACTATTATTTTCTTACTGTTGTCAATATAGCTTACTCATTTAACAAATGGATGTTAAAACCGCATTTCTGAATGCCAAAGTTGTTTCTGAAGTATATGTAGAGCAACCAGAAGGTTATAATAATGGCACCGATCAAGTGTATAAACTAGAAAAGGCATTATACGGTCTCAGAGAAAGTCCTAGGTCATGGTACGAGTGCTTTAACGAATTTATAAATAATCTAAACTTCAATCGAAGCAAGTATGACTATTGTTTGTATGTAAGAAGATGTGCAAAATATGTAGCATATATATTATTATTCGTTGATGATTTATTAATATGTTGTAAGAACCGAAAGATTATTAAAGATGTAAAGTTAAAATTGTCAAATCGATTCAAAATGAAAGACATGGGTAAAATGAAAAACTACATTGGCATAAGCATTGATCACAGTACGGAACAAAACATAATGACTTTAAGTCAAGAAAATTATATCAATTCATTAGCAGAAAAATATCAATTATAAAGTGCAAAATTATATAGCACACCTATGGATGAAAAGTTAAAACTCGAACCTGCAAGCAATATTGATACATGCATCAAATACAGAAATTCAATTGGCGAGCTATTATATATAAGTACTGAAACTAGACCAGACATTGCATACTGCGTTAACTATCTAAGTAGATATCAAAACTCTTACAACAATACTCATTTTAAATACGCGTTAAGAATTTTGAAATATTTGTACTCAACCAAAGAACTAAAGTTAACTTATAAGAAAAATTGTAACACTGAAATATTAGATTGTATGGCAGATGCAGATTGGGCAGGTGATTGCAATGACAGGAAATCCACAACAGGATATGTTTTAAGATTGTTTAATAATGTAACTTACTGAAAATCACGTAAACAGAACACTGTAGAAAATCCTCTACTTTAGCAGAATATATAGCCTTATCAGATGTTACACAAGTAAGTAAACACTAACGTCTTACAAGGAGAGTGCAAGGACGACGTCTCACCGATTTAGTTGATACTCTGTATACTTATAGATCTCGGTCTCCCATTTACGAATATATACCATTATAGACGCTAACACTCAATAGTTG